>CM062273.1:12706804-13045488 GCA_031216635.1 Dissostichus eleginoides | reverse complement strand
TTGAAATATAGTCGGCGACGGCAATTTTGACAGTCTCTCAGGAGACCGATAAAGTGTTAAAATTAATAATTTTTCATATGAAAAGGCTCCAATATTGTAAGAAGACCCCGTCCCACCACTGGGATTGATAATATCATTATCCAAACTCTCCACTATGTCAATAATGATTAAATGAATTTCGTGAACTAGGAACTTTCAACACAACTAATTAAGTCTTTTCACCACTGGTATTCTTCACTTCTGTTCTAAAAAACCTAGAATACCTGTCTTTAAACTTAGTTCCTATTTGTCTACATTAACTCACATGTGATCTTCATTTGGTTACATTGTGTTTGATTTGAACCCTAAAATCTGTATCCTTTCCCACTTCATGATGAAAACTTCTGTACAATTACCCTTTGTATAAAAAGTTGAATCATATCTTATTTCAAAACGTTTTGCAGGAAGTCTATATTCGGACACTATATTTTTGAAGGTTATATAACACTACAGTTTGTAAAAAACTATATTTTGGGATGCTAAAATAAATATAAAGGGCTACTCTGAGACACTTAATTTTGAACCTTCTTTGGAAAGTGTGTTTAGTCTTAATCAGCCCAGAGCATACTGTGTCTACTATATACGCCATATAAGTTAAAGGGGACCTATCATGCAAAATGAACTTGTTGATGTCTTTTATACATAAATATGTGTCCCCGGTGTGGCGGGGAACTCACGCAGCGTCAGAAATAAAACCCTCTCTCTTTTCCTCCGTACCAAATCTCTAAAAACGGGGCTACAACGGAGCTGATCCAGATTTGCGTCCGATATGACGTCAATATCGGATATGTAGTGGGCTTTACACCCACGGCCCTATCAGAAACGTTGCTATCAGAAACAATGCCCGACTGTTTTGGACGTAATATGGTCGGTGCATGTTACATTAGCATCGCTAACACTCAGAGCTAACTGTACTGCACAGAGCATGTGTGTGAAGAAGCAGGAAATAAAAAGGAACTCACCTTGTGGTATAACTGACAAGAGAGAAAGCCTTGAGCTCCATACTGTTCAGAAATAATCCTTGATATCCATGATATGGCATTTCATCACGGCAGAATCTGCGGTAGAATCTCCCGCATGAGCTCAGCGCCCTCCTTTTTTTTTAATCAATTTTTTTTATTTTTAGAGCTTTATAGCCAAAATCAGCACTTTTGAAACAGGAAGTGAAATAGTGGGATATGAGGCATGGCTAGAATGGGTGATCTGTTTGGTATTTTGAGCAAAACACCTCATACACATGTTTTTTATATATTTGTATATATCTGAGACCTATGCTATTGCCTAAAAATAGCATGATAGGTCCACTTTAACTAACTTATCCTAACAATACACTACAAGTCTGCATACAGAGTTTCCTTGCAGTCTTTCAACAGTATGCATGTTAACCCTGTCAGAAGGCTGTGTTCACCTTATAACCTCCTCCTCTGCAGCCTGTGATCTCTAGCTTTGCGCAGTGGCAGTATCGTAGCCCATGAGGTTTATCCGAGGCCGATTATTGCTGGTTGAAAACTTTACCCAATACCCCGCCTAGACGACTTGAAATATAGTCGGCGACGGCAATTTTTGACAGTCTCTCAGGAGACCGATAAATTGTTAAACAATAATAATATATTATAAAAAGGCTCCACTTTAAAGGAAAAACAGAATACAGGTTCAAACTTCTTTCCCATTTGTCTACATTAACTCACTTGTGATCTTCATTTTGGTTACATTGTGTTTGATTTGAATCTTAGATATCTGTTTTCTTTCCCACTCTATGATGCAACCCTACAATTACCCTCTGTATAAATAATTGAATCATATCTTACTTGAAAACGTTTCGCAGGAGGTCTATATTCTTAACAACAATTAGGCACACTGACTTTCTTATGTCTTAATCCATCCAAACTATAGCAGGACAGTCACATACCCCATATAAGTAACTAACTTATCCTAACAATACACTACAAAGTCTGCATACAGAGTTTCCTTGCAGTCTTTCAACAGTATGCATGTTAAACCCTGTCAGAACGGTGTTCACCTTATAAGCCTCCTCTGCAGCCTGTGATCTTTAGCTTTGCGCAGTGGCAGTGTCGTAGCCCATGAGGTTTATCCGAGGCGCGATTATTGCTGGTTGAAAACTTTACCCAATACCCCGCCTAGACGACTTGAAATATAGTCGGCAACGGCAATTTTTGACAGTCTCTCAGGAGACCGATAACTTGTTTAACACTAATATTCTATAATATAAAATGGCTCTAGCCTTCCCATCAATGTATTGATAATGTAATTACCAGGACTCTCCACTAGATGTCAATAATGATTATGTGAAGGAATGCTGTGAATGGGGAACTTCCAACACAACTATTTTCATGATAACACACAGCTGTAGAGTACACAGTTATTCTTCACTTCTTGTTCTAGAAACCCCAGAATACCTTACTTTATACTTATTCAATATGTGTATTATACACTAATTCACTTGTGATCTCTATTTGGTTTAAATTGTGTTTGATTTGAACCTTAAATATCTGTATGCTTTCCCACTTTATGATGCCATTTCTACAATTACCCTCGGTATAAATAAAGTTGAATCATATCTTATTTCAAAATGTTTTGTATGAAGTCTATATTCGGACACTTATTCTTGAAAGGTTATTTAACACATACGGTTAACAAAATACTATATTTTGTGATTCTAAAATAAATATAAGGGCAACTCTGAGCACAACTTAATTTGTAACCTTCTTTGGAAAGTGTGTTTAGTCTTAATCAGCCAGAGCATACTTTGTCTACTATATACGCCATATAAGTTAACTAACTTGTCCTAACAGTACACTACAAGTCTGCATACAGAGTTTCCTTGCAGTCTTTCAACAGTATGCATGTTAAACCCTGTCAGAAGGGTGTGTTCACCTTATAACGTCTTCCTGTGCAACCTGTGATCATTAGCTTTGCGCAGTGGCAGTATCGTAGCCCATGAGGTTTATCCGAGGCGCGATTATTGCTGGTTGAAAACTTTACCCAATACCCCGCCTAGACGACTTGAAATATAGTCGGCGACGGCAATTTTTGACAGTCTCTCAGGAGACCGATAAAGTGTTAAATATTAATAATTTTCATATGAAAAGGCTCCAATATTGTAAGAAGACCCCGTCCCACCACTGGATTGATAATATCATTATCCAAACTCTCCACTATGTCAATAATGATTAAATGAATTTCGTGAACTAGGAACTTTCAACACAACTAATTAAGTCTTTTCACCACTGGTATTCTTCACTTCTTGTTCTAAAAAACCTAGAATACCTGTCTTTAAACTTAGTTCCTATTTGTCTACATTAACTCACATGTGATCTTCATTTGGTTACATTGTGTTTGATTTGAACCCTAAATATCTGTATCCTTTCCCACTTCATGATGAAACTTCTGTACAATTACCCTTTGTATAAATAAAGTTGAATCATATCTTATTTCAAAACGTTTTGCAGGAAGTCTATATTCGGACACTATATTTTTGAAAGGTTATATAACACATACAGTTTGTAAAAAACTATATTTTGGGATGCTAAAATAAATATAAAGGGCTACTCTGAGAACAACTTAATTTTGAACCTTCTTTGGAAAGTGTGTTTAGTCTTAATCAGCCCAGAGCATACTGTGTCTACTATATACGCCATATAAGTTAAAGGGGACCTATCATGCAAAATGCACTTTTTGATGTCTTTTATACATAAATATGTGTCCCCGTGTGTCGGGGAACTCACGCAGCGTCAGAAAATAAAACCCTCTCTCTTTTCCTCCGTACCAAAATCTCTAAAAACGGGGCTACAACGGAGCTGATCCAGATTTGCGTCCGATATGACGTAATATCGGATATGTAGGCTGGCTTTACACCCACGGCCCTATCAGAAACGTTGCTATCAGAAACAATGCCCGACTGTTTTGGACGTAATATGGTCGGTGCATGTTTACATTAGCATCGCTAACACTCAGAGCTAACCTGTACTGCACAGAGCATGTGTGTGAAGAAGCAGGAAATAAAAAGGAACTCACCTTGTGGTATAACTGACAAGAGAGAAAGCCTTTGAGCTCCATACTGTTTCAGAAATAATCCTTGATAATCCATGATATGGCATTTCATCACGGCAGAATCTGCCGGTAGAATCTCCCGCATGAGCTCAGCGCCCTCCTTTTTTTTTAATCAATTTTTTTTTTTTAGAGCTTTATAGCCAAAATCAGCACTTTTGAAACAGGAAGTGAAATAGTGGGATATGAGGCATGGCTAGAATGGGTGATCTGTTTGGTATTTTGAGCAAAACACCTCATACACATGTTTTTTATATATTTGTATATATCTGAGACCTATGCTATTGCCTAAAAATAGCATGATAGGTCCACTTTAACTAACTTATCCTAACAATACACTACAAGTCTGCATACAGAGTTTCCTTGCAGTCTTTCAACAGTATGCATGTTAAACCCTGTCAGAAGGGTGTGTTCACCTTATAACCTCCTCCTCTGCAGCCTGTGATCTCTAGCTTTGCGCAGTGGCAGTATCGTAGCCCATGAGGTTTATCCGAGGCGCGATTATTGCTGGTTGAAAACTTTACCCAATACCCCGCCTAGACGACTTGAAATATAGTCGGCGACGGCAATTTTTGACAGTCTCTCAGGAGACCGATAAATTGTTAAACAATAATAATATATTATAAAAAGGCTCCACTTTAAGAAGGAAAAACAGAATACAGGTTCAAACTTCTTTCCCATTTGTCTACATTAACTCACTTGTGATCTTCATTTTGGTTACATTGTGTTTGATTTGAATCTTAGATATCTGTTTTCTTTCCCACTCTATGATGCAACCTCTACAATTACCCTCTGTATAAATAAAGTTGAATCATATCTTACTTCAAAACGTTTCGCAGGAGGTCTATATTCTTAACAACAATTAGGCACACTGACTTTCTTATGTCTTAATCCATCCAAACTATAGCAGGACAGTCACATACCCCATATAAGTTAACTAACTTGTCCTAACCATACACTAAAAGTCTGCATACAGAGTTTGATTGCAGTCTTTCAACAGTATGCATGTTAAACCCTGTCAGAACGGTATGTTCACCTTATAAGCTACTCCTCTGCAGCCTGTGATCTTTAGCTTTGCGCAGTGGCAGTATCGTAGCCCATGAGGTTTATCCGAGGCTCGATTATTGCTGGTTGAAAACTTTACCCAATACCCCGCCTAGACGACTTGAAATATAGTCGGCAACGGCAATTTTTGACAGTCTCTCAGGAGACCGATAACTTGTTTAACACTAATATTCTGTAATATAAAATGGCTCTAGCCTTCCCATCAATGTATTGATAATGTAATTACCAGGACTCTCCACTAGATGTCAATAATGATTATGTGAAGGAATGCTGTGAATGGGGAACTTCCAACACAACTATTTTCATGATAACACACAGCTGTAGAGTACACAGTTATTCTTCACTTCTTGTTCTAGAAACCCCAGAATACCTTACTTTATACTTATTCAATATGTGTATTATACACTAATTCACTTGTGATCTCTATTTGGTTTAAATTGTGTTTGATTTGAACCTTAAATATCTGTATCCTTTCCCACTTTATGATGCTACTTCTACAATTACCCTCGGTATAAATAAAGTTGAATCATATCTTATTTCAAAACGTTTTGTATGAAGTCTATTTCGGACACTTATTCTTGAAAGGTTATTTAACACATACGGTTAACAAAATACTATATTTTGTGATTCTAAAATAAATATAAGGGCAACTCTGAGCACAACTTAATTTGTAACCTTCTTTGGAAAGTGTGTTTAGTCTTAATCAGCCCAGAGCATACTTTGTCTACTATATACGCCATATAAGTTAACTAACTTGTCCTAACAGTACACTACAAGTCTGCATACAGAGTTTCCTTGCAGTCTTTCAACAGTATGCATGTTAAACCCTGTCAGAAGGGTGTGTTCACCTTATAACGTCTTCCTGTGCAACCTGTGATCATTAGCTTTGCGCAGTGGCAGTATCGTAGCCCATGAGGTTTATCCGAGGTGCGATTATTGCTGGTTGAAAACTTTACCCAATACCCCGCCTAGACGACTTGAAATATAGTCGGCGACGGCAATTTTTGACAGTCTCTCAGGAGACCGATAAAGTGTTAAATATTAATAATTTTTCATATGAAAAGGCTCCAATATTGTAAGAAGACCCCGTCCCACCACTGGATTGATAATATCATTATCCAAACTCTCCACTATGTCAATAATGATTAAATGAATTTCGTGAACTAGGAACTTTCAACACAACTAATTAAGTCTTTTCACCACTGGTATTCTTCACTTCTTGTTCTAAAAAACCTAGAATACCTGTCTTTAAACTTAGTTCCTATTTGTCTACATTAACTCACATGTGATCTTCATTTGGTTACATTGTGTTTGATTTGAACCCTAAATATCTGTATCCTTTCCCACTTTATGATGCAACTTCTGAACAATTACCCTTGGTATAAATAAAGTTGAATCATATCTTATTTCAAAACGTTGTCTATATTGGGACACTATATTTTTGAAAGGTTATATAACACATACAGTTAGGATAAAGCTATATTTTGGGATGCTAAAATAAATATAAAGGGCTACTCTGAGAACAACTTAATTTTGAACCTTCTTTGGAAAGTGTGTTTAGTCTTAATCAGCCCAGAGCATACTGTGTCTACTATATACGCCATATAAGTTAAAGGGGACCTATCATGCAAAATGCACTTTTTGATGTCTTTTATACATAAATATGTGTCCCCGGTGTGTCGGGGAACTCACGCAGCGTCAGAAAATAAAACCCTCTCTCTTTTCCTCCGTACCCAAATCTCTAAAAACGGGGCTACAACGGAGCTGATGCAGATTTGCGTCCGATATGACGTAATATTGGAAATGTAGGCTGGCTTTACACCCACGGCCCTATCAGAAACGTTGCTATCAGAAACAATGCCCGACTGTTTTGGACGTAATATGGTCGGTGCATGTTTACATTAACATCGCTAACACTCAGAGCTAACCTGCACTGCACAGAGCATGTCTGTGAAGAAGCAGGAAATAAAAAGGAACTCACCTTGTGGTATAACTGACAAGAGAGAAATCCTTTGAGCTCCATACTGTTTCAGAAATAATCCTTGATAATCCATGATATGGCATTTCATCACGGCAGCATCTGCCGGTAGAATCTCCCACATGAGCTCAGTGCCCTCCTTTTTTTTTAATCAATTTTTTTTTTTTTTGAGCTTTATAGCCAAAATCAGCACTTTTGAAACAGAAAGTGAAATAGTGGGATATGAGGCATGGCTAGAATGGGTGATCTGTTTGGTATTTTGAGCAAAACACTTCATAGACATGTTTTTTATATATTTGTATATATCTGAGACCTATGCTTTTGACTAAAAATAGCATGATAGGTGACCTTTAACTAACTTGTCCTAACAATACACTACAAGTCTGCATACAGAGTTTCCTTGCAGTCTTTCAACAGTATGTATGTTAAACCCTGTCAGAAGGGTGTGTTCACCTTATAATCTCATCCTCTGCAACCTGTGATCATTAGCTATGCGCAGTGGCAGTATCGTAGCCCATGAGGTTTATCCGAGGCGCGATTATTGCTGGTTGAAAACTTTACCCAATACCCCGCCTAGACGACTTGAAATATAGTCAGCGACGGCAATTTTTGACAGTCTCTCAGGAGACCGAGAAATTGTTAAACATTAATAATATATTATAAAAAGGTTCCACTTTAAGATGGAAAAACAGAATACAGGTCAATCTTCGTTCCCATTTGTCTACATTAACTCACTTGTGATCTTCATTTTGGTTACATTGTGTTTGATTTGAATCTTATATATCTGTTTTCTTTCCCACTCTATGATGCAACCTCTGTACAATTACCCTCTGTATAAATAAAGTTGAAACATATCTTATTTCAAAACGTTTCGCAGGAGGTCTATATTCTTAACAACAATTAGGCACACTGACTTTCTTATGTCTCAATCCATCCAAGCTATAGCAGGACAGTCACATACCCCATATAAGTTAACTAACTTGTCCTAACCATACACTAAAAGTCTGCATACAGAGTTTGATTGCAGTATTTCAACAGTATGCATGTTAAACCCTGTCAGAAGGGTGTGTTCACCTTATAACGTACTCCTCTGATACCTGTGATCTTTAGCTTTGCGCAGTGGCAGTATCGTAGCCCATGAGGTTTATCCGAGGCGCGATTATTGCTGGTTGAAAACTTTACCCAATACCCCGCCTAGACGACTTGAAATATAGTCGGCAACGGCAATTTTTGACAGTCTGTCAGGAGACCGATAACTTGTTTAACACTAATATTCTATAATATAAAATGGCTCTAGCCTTCCCATCAATGTATGATAATGTAATTACCAGGACTCTCCACTAGATGTCAATAAAGATTATGTGAAGGAATGCTGTGAATGGGGAACTTCCAACACAACTATTTTCATGATAACACACAGCTGTAGAGTACACAGTTATTCTTCACGTCTTGTTCTAGAAACCCCAGAATACCTTACTTTATACTTATTCAATATGTGTATTATACACTAATTCACTTGTGATCTCTATTTGGTTTAAATTGTGTTTGATTTGAACCTTAAATATCTGTATCCTTTCCCACTTTATGATGCTATTTCTACAATTACCCTCGGTATGAATAAAGTTTAATCATATCTTATTTCAAAACGTTTTGTATGAAGTCTATATTCGGACACTTATTCTTGAAAGGTTATTTACACATACGGTTAACAAAATACTATATTTTGTGATTCTATAATAAATATAAGGGCAACTCTGAGCACAACTTAATTTGTAACCTTCTTTGGAAAGTGTGTTTAGTCTTAATCAGCCCAGAGCATACTGTGTCTACTATATACGCCATATAAGTTAACTAACTTGTCCTAACAATACACTACAAGTCTGCATACAGAGTTTCCTTGCAGTCTTTCAACAGTATGCATGTTAAACCCTGTCAGAAGGGTGTGTTCACCTTATAAACTCATCCTCTGCAACCTGTGATCTTTAGCTTTGCGCAGTGGCAGTATCGTAGCCCATGAGGTTTATCCGAGGCGCGATTATTGCTGGTTGAAAACTTTACCCAATACCCCGCCTAGACGACTTGAAATATAGTCAGCGACGGCAATTTTTGACAGTCTCTCAGGAGACCGATAAAGTGTTCAAATAAAGTCCGAAATTTTGTCTTAAAGTCGTAACACAATAGGATTTTACAAAGTGTTATTGTCAGGTCCAGTAGCTACAAGTATTTCTGCAATGAAAGTCCCATGCTCCTTTATCCCTACTGTAAGCAATGTATAACTTCAAGAGAAAAATTACAATGCAAAAACATGTTCCAAGTAAGTTGCAGTAATAGGAAAACATAAACATATCGAATAGAATAAGGGATAACAATTTAAAATGAAACACAGTTGTAAAAGCACGTTATATTCATCGTGATCACAGGGTAAACCTCACCTTTTAGGGACATTTACTCGTTTATTAGATAGCCCCGTAGTGTAAAGCAGTATTTCATTTGTACACCTCTTTTTTGTAGGCTATTTCATAGTCTCAGCACTGTTGTATAATGTATTTAAAAAATAGAAGAAGACGAAACATGTTTGTATTTCTAGCCTGTGTGATTTGATTTACGGGGACTATAAACAGAGACGTACCGGAGCCCTACGTCATTTCCGCTTTATAACTTCTCCAAACAGTGCATTTCTTTTAACGCTATGGGTCTCTGATGTTGGTTGTTTATTCGGGGCTTTTGTCGTTTCGATAAACTACTACGCGATTTAACTACAAAGTTACATAAAACATGTTACATCTGAAAGGATTACCGTTCAGGACACGTCTGTTGTTATTATTATTATTAATATTATTATTATTATGTGTCATCCTGTCTTTTCAATGCCTACTTCTCCCTTTCAGGAGATGCATTAATAAAGTTTCCATAGTTTACCTCTCGGAATAACTGGGTTATATTTCGATTTAGTTACAACACTTTATTATAAACTAGTAGACTTATAACCGAACTAGTTGTTTAGACCATAACAGACTGTAGTACTGACTGGAACTAGACCACTTTCGTTTCCTTCTATCATTAGCTTTGCGCAGTGGCAGTATCGTAGCCCATGAGGTTTATCCGAGGCGCGATTATTGCTGGTTGAAAACTTTACCCAATACCCCGCCCAAGACGACTTGAAATATAGTCGGCGACGGCAATTTTTGACAGTCTCTCAGGAGACCGATAAAGTGTTAAAAATAACAACTTACTTATATCTTGATCTAGTTTCATTGCCGGAGACCATGACATGTGATCACTTGTAAGGCTGACTGCATGTGAAGAATCTAAATGTATTCTTATGTTCCACACATGTACATTGTTACAGCAACGTATAGATAGAGAAGAAGACAAAATAACACTATTATATTAAAAGCATGCACATAGTATTTCAAATAATAATGATTACTAATTACAGAAGTTCACATTCAAGTAGATAGTAAGTAGCAGTATTTATAAAATAAGTGTAGCATGATGTGTGGTATAAAACATTAGTTCATATTATATAATATAGTAATCATATTACTACTTGTTTGTATATGTTGTACATTATTTACAAGTAACTAACATTTATAAAAACAATTGAAACAAATATCCTCTCTGTGGTACTTTTTAAAGGTATTCTGGATTTTTTTTAAAACAATATTCTACTCTGCTGTTTGTGTATTTGGTCTCTTTATCCTGAGGACATTGTAATTTTGATATTATATATTGTTTCGGTATGTTTTCGCTCTCAAACATGCTACTGAATAAACAAATGTGTTAAATATATCATGGTCGGAATATATTCATCCTATTCATTCTGGCTGAACTGGAGGGGGGTCCCTTAACAGAGACGTACCGGCTGCTACGTCATTTCCGCGTCTTACTTCTTCCAAACGTACATTTATTTAACGTTTTGTGCTGTTATGTTACGTTGTTTGTGCGGATTATTACTCTTAATCATAACTTGAAGCTAAACGACACGACGACAACATAATTAAACACTTTACATCTAATAACGGCTGTATAGTTATAGGATTACAGCTCACGTGTTTGTTTTCATTATATATATCCTGTCTTTAAAATGCGTACTGTTCCTTTTTATGAATATGTAATTGTAAAGTATTCATGGCTTTTCTCTATGGATAACGTGGTTTATATTTCCAAGTTATTATAACGATATATTACAACACGTAAAAATACTAAGCCGCGGCCATTGTTGAAACCATGACACAGAGTAGTGTGGCAGAGATACAAACTGCTGGCGCTGTTGCCGTAGCACCAGCTTTGCGCAGTGGCAGTATCGTAGCCCATGAGGTTTATCCGAGGCGCGATTATTGCTGGTTGAAAACTTTACCCAATACCCCGCCTAGACGACTTGAAATATAGTCGGCGACGGCAATTTTTGACAGTCTCTCAGGAGACCGATAACTTGTTAATAGGAAATCACATCCATCTTATGGAACTGGCTAATCAACCTGATCCTAGATGAAGACAGTCATCACGGTATATTCAGATTTAAGGTGTATTGAGTGTACTTAAAATCTACTATACTCCGTTTAGTCATTTAAATTCAGTTTGTAGTCCACATCTGACAGCTGTAATGTGTTACAGTGTACCTATTATAATGCCTGAGATTAACTTTTTAGGATTTAAAGTTGGGAAATTATACTGTATGCACATCTGTTTTTACAAAAAAGCTAAAACCTAACCTAACCCTATCATTCTTGATACATATTTTAAGTAATACCTCAATTCTCTAAAGGTTATATGTATTTGGTCTGCAGTCCCAAAAGTAGCCTTTATTTTACTTTTAAACACCTTTGACAAATGCTATTGATAAAGCATCAGCATTTGGCTGTCTTATATTTCCCCTAATTTCATATATATATGAGATGTATTGATTTACATACTGTCGATAATAAAGAAAGCAAATTTCGGTTACGCTTCTAAGTCTCTTCCTGTGTGAAGCAATAAAATATGTTTTGTGCCTACAAGACCAGCAGAGGGCGCTCTGTAACAGGATATGGGGAACATACATCTTTAAACCTAAGTCAGTAGTTTTTTCTTAGCAAAGTAATGAACGATTGAAAGGCATATTATAAAGACATCAAACAATTAGAGTGCTTGTTGGTGTTTTTGAAAGCATTTGAGCTCCACAGTCTCTTGTGACTGATGTTTTCTTTCTAAAGTGAAATGAACATGTGTGCAGTCGTGTCCTATCCACCCTGTAGAGAACCATAATTGCAGTGATCTCTGATTAGAAGAAGGGTGGGTATTAGGCAGTCACCGGGGTGGGGGGTTTAATCAACTTCAGGCTTTTCATTAGGCAGATGAGCTCAAAGCCTCTTGTCACCCGTTAAAAGCTCTCCTCTTGCCTGTCAGGCAAGCACACTTAATATTCTCCTTCTCTCTCACTGTCCATACTGTGACATGGCTGGTTTATACCTCAAAAAATTGTTGCTTTAATTCTCAAAAGCATACATATTTAACTGTACAAAACTGTATCAAAGCCTAGAGTACTCCCCAGGGTTGAGGGGAAACAAATGTGAAAACTGTATCAGCTGTAGTTAATGGCGTACTTTCTAACACTGTAGTGCAATACAACCCGTTTGATTCTGTTATTTCAAATATGCATTTTGGTTGCATTGGGATTAATGCTTTCTATATTCATTTAAGTAATATACCAGAGTGGACTTGACGTGTGTTTCAGTCAACAATCTCCCAGTTAAAATGTTCATTTTGTTAGTTAATTAAACATTTTGCATTCTTTTGAGCATGTATTGTGCCTGGGTTCTGGTCACTATTAATAGTTAATCGGGATTTCAATATTGTGATTGTTGTAATCCAGCTGCTTCCAATATATCTTAAATGGTAATCAAATTGTGGGGGTAATTTGGATTATGCTTGCAGACAACTGGGATTGGATTTACTTATCAAAGGTGACATTTGGGTTTTGAACAGTGATTCATATTTACATAAATTACTTGCAGCTTTTCTATTTAATCATCCCTCAGTTTGACCCCACGGTGCACTAGATTTGACTATCTGTTACACCGGCCGTAACAAATGGAGATTTAAATCTGATGTTGTCTGTGTGTGGTCCTGTTGACCTGCCAATGACCCTTTCTACATGTGAAGATGCACTTGTGGCACTCGATAAGCAGGAGTTTCTCATTCTTCACAGCACATTTGACGTCTCTCACACTGCAGCTCTTTATCTGGCAGAAATTAAATGGCAAGATATTGCTTTTTTCAACGCGAGCGACAGCTGGCATACATAAACAAATAAATTGCACAGCATCATAGGGCTAGTTCCTAGGTAACCATGTGACAGGGCCGACAATTGCTATGGAAACCAGCGTATCCTCTCTCTGTCTCTCTCCGTCTCTCAGTTCTTTTGGGAAATGTGTGAGAGTATTTCCTTTTCCTGTGAATTGGCTTTTACTTTCCTGGTTTGACAGTTGTGGAGGAAGACACCGTCACGTCACAGAAAGTCATTTCCCCTCGTACTCTGTACAAGATGTAGAATACACTCAGACAGGTTTATATACCAAAAACACAAATGGGAAGAATCATGGCTGACAATAAAATGTCACAAGTATGCTGACAAAGCTTTTGGAAATATTAACCCTACTTTTGTACATTTGTATGCCATAAAATGCCCTCCTTTTAGGCTTTTACTCAACTAGTATACACTGAAAAAACTGAAATGTTGACTTTGATTAAATGTATTATGTCAACACATTTCACATAGGCCTAACTGCATTAGGTTAGGTGAAAACAATCATATTGTTTAAATAAAGAAATATTAGGTTCAACTTAATATTATTACTTTCAACTAACCTAATACAGAAATGTGACATTTGTTGACATTATAGATTTAATTAAAGTACATGTTTCAGTTTGTTCAGTGTATATGAAAACAGTAATTAGCCTGAACCATGGATGTATAATAAGAACTGGATACAGCGTGGGAGGCGGGGCCTCGTTCATTCCTATGAGAGTTGCTCATTGGCGCATGAAGACAAAATGGCCCAACTTTTGAGAGAGCGAAACGTCACGAAAGTATTCATATAATCATATAATCCGTTCTTATTGTGCATCCATAGGTAAAGGTACATCTCATGTAGTACTGAACACGTCACATGAACGTGCCGGGCAGCGCGGTCCCGTGGGTTAGATCCGCGTTCATAATGCCGAGGAAAATAACTCTCAGAATAACGTTATTAGCACATTTTACAACTTGAGGACCGAATTTTTTTAATAAGGTCTATACAAATGTTCATACTGGGTAGTTTATTTAGTTTAAAAAAAAAATATCCAACGATTTACAGATGTCTCTTTCCCAATGTTAGTCAATGGGAAAAAGTCTTTCCGGGCCCAGCAACTGATACGGAAGTGTAGTACCGCCGTTTGGCCACAACGAATATTTTCCTCAGAGTCCGGCGCACTTCCTGAGGGCTTGGCCTGAACAACATCACAATTAAAGACATTTTTTTAAGATCAGAGTAAAAAAAAAACGTGTTGTAATAATTTTCTGTAGATCTTTCGTTCAGCTCATTTGCAGTCTGGTTTGCGGCAGGTCTTTTGTTTCGATGTTTGTCACAAATCCAGTTACTCCATGTGGAAAACCAGGCTCGTCTTCAAAGAGTGAGACATCACAGCCTATTCTATAAAAAAAGAAGAAAGCAGGTGCAAATCTAAAAGAGGTGCTTTGATTTGCGGCCAATTATTATGGACATCCTTGTTGTACCACCTTCATGCGAGTACTATTCCTCTTACCTCGGAGCTGATCAGAGGAGCTGGCCCATTATTCTTGGTAGATAACCAGAAATGTAGAGATCACATGAATGAACAGGAAACCTCAAAAGTTATCAAGTTATTCAACACACCCAATTAAACTTGTTCCAATCCTCTAATGCCCTTTTCCCTCTAAATCACTGCGTAGTGCACAAGGGGTTGCCCCCAATTAGCTTCCTCCTGCGACACTATGACACCGTGCTGCATCGTGATTGTATTTCAGCTTCAATTACTTTCAAAAGCCTTCAGGCCGAGGTGATTGGTCTCCTCCACTCGTTATTCCTCTACTTCGTTTTCCCTTTTATTGATTGTGAGGTGGGTCAAAGGAGAGTGAGGGGCGGACTGGCCATCTGTACAATCTGGAGAACCACAGAACGACCGGTCGTCAAGTACCGTTGAGGGCCGTCTCGGTTCGCTGACGGCCGGCACCGCCCTTACTTTATTATGGCCTCATTGAAGTTGCGCCGACAGAGGTCCGCCGTTACCCCGCAGCGAGGCTTCCCCCCCGTTGACAGTTCACTAGCATCCCCCACCCCGTTGACAATTTTACGTTTTTTAGTCCCAGGGCTGTTTTTTAGTCCCAGGGCTGTTTTTTAGTCCCAGTCCGCCCCTGAGTCCATCATGTTTAGGAATAACAGAGCCGTAACCTGCTCAGAATATTGTTGTAATATGTTTGGCAGTTATGTTCAGATGAAACAGCCAAAGGTTTACACATTATAAATAACCGAATACTCTGCCTTGACACCTTGAAACGCCGTTAGAATTAGCAATACTTGATGGTCTGTACGGTATAGAAAGATGGATGACAGGACAGCTCCCCAAAAGTGAGGCTCAAACATCTGGACTGCCCCCTGGTGGCTGGCTGCAGTACAGCTCTTACATCCAGCCCCATTCATTTCAGTTAATGGGCCAAACTAAAAAGGCATAAAACATGTCAAAGATCTTTTGTGAATTTGTGTAGTTCTCGACACGCTGATGGATTTTCAAGTGTTCATTTGGATTGGATATTATGGTAAGTTGTCTTACTAGCCAAAAGCGTTCAATGGCGCTAACGCAGGCTGAGCTCTTGCATTGCCGGGTGGTTGTGAGGTTTTATTGTCAGTTGTCAACATTTTCTTTTTATAATACTGCTCTGAAGTAGAATTTGAGACAGACACAGGTAATTACAAATGAATCATTATTAATGTTCAGTTCCCAGTAAGTGCATTAAAATGTAATCTATAAAATGCAGGAACAACACCATGGCTAGATCAACCAGGCCATAACTGATGCACAGCTTTAGAGACTAAGACAGTTTTGTTGTCAATAAGGACTAGCATGAGCATTACAGCCAGATCTGAAAATTGCGTATAGTCCCGCATTACTTTGATATCAAAACAGCCAAACAAAGGTATTACTGCATGCATCCCAATCCAAAAGGTGGCGTCATCTACTAAAACGTAAGGTACAGAGGCACTCATATTTTCCTGTGATGTTTTATTTCTGTGGCCAATTTAGATTTTCTCCGCTTCACGAACTCCTTAGTGGTCGTGTTAATAAAACCATGTGGTGTGATTTCAATACAAGATTCAGACAAGTGAAAGTACACTGAACGTTTATTCAATTATGAACATGAACATTCAGACCCTCCTCAAGGTCCAATCCTGCCGGGGTTTTCTTTATTATCATTTGTGAAAACTGGGCGAATCCTTGAAATGAGCTCAGCAGGCTGATGGATATTCAAACAGTATAACTGCGAGGAAACCCGGAACAGAGCTCCTCTATCATATGTTGTTATAAAGCCCCTCTGTGTTTTAATTTAAGGGACAGTCAGATTATAAGTAGTATGAGTAGTGATTACATTTAGCATCTATATAGATCCTAATTTAATCCTAATGTATCAGTATTCTGCTAAGGTAACTTCACATACATTTCAAGAGTTGTGTGTCTCCCAGGTAAACCTTTAATCATATCATATCAATTTATATTTGATTTAGGGTCTTCATTTGTTGGACCCAGAAGCTTGTTAGACTACTCAGTTTGAGCAGATATTGTATTAAAAGATAAGGAAAAGATCAGTTCATAGTTTGAGATACAAGTCAGTGTGAGCCTTCCTGTTTGTTTGTAGACGTGTCGGTGCATTGGTTGGAAAAAAAGGAAACCCTCTCTCAAACTATTAGCAGCAGAGCCCTGGTAGCCCCCAGCAGCCTGGGGCTTTCAGAAATAGCTTTTTTAAAGGCCCCGGTCTCCCCTGTTTCCTCAGGATCCAGGTGCTTTTAATTGGATTTCTTTGACAAGATTATTGCCTGCCCTCAGGCCAAGCTTGGATAGTGTGTAGCATTAGAAAGTGTGCCTATATGTCCACTTTAATCATGAGAAAACTTCACAAACAACTTTGAAATTACAACGTGACCGAATGTTGAAACCCTCCACCCTCGCTAAATGGTGCAATTCCTTGTAATCCTACACAGAGCTTGGTGAGATTTAAAGTGATATATTGTGGATGAGTCTGACAAACAGTATGTAATACAGCTTTAAGAGAGCCAGCACTCCCAGAGTGCTTTTGTGCCACCACCTTCACTACGGGATGAAGTAAAGCCTCCGATGGGTAGACAAAGCTCTGGTTCCCTCGGTCCCGGCCCTTCAGGGTATTTTGACCTTCTTAAAGGAGACAGACTTTAAGAGCAGCATGCCGTGGAGGCACTGAGTTTTCACACCAGCACTTGAATCCCTTAGAAAACGTCTCTCCTATTATCCGATTCATATCCTGTTATAACGACAGAGCAGGTCCAGGGTTTATCTGTCTATGGGCACATCAGCTAATGAAGACAAAGAATGAGATTGTATGGTGATTGTTTTATAGTTTAGTATAAGGTTAGGGTTAGGGTTAGGGTTAGGGTCTCTGCTTGCTTGACAGTGTCTGGTCAATATTAGGTTATTATTTGCTCTAAAGTGTGGAATAGTCCAAAAATATGGAAAATGTATTTGGGTTAGTGTTGTATTATTAATAATTTAAACATTCTCTATTGGGAAGATGTATGCCATTTGAGTCAGGGAAATCAAAGGAAGGTGTAATAAGGACTGGGAAACATTTTAGTATTATATAGATTTTTTTAAATGTAAAAAATAGATATCCTCCTTAATTTGGGATATCGTAATATTATAAATATTTTTCTGGTTTTAATGGCTGCTTAATAGGAAATGGATGTAGTTTTCTGAATGTACCAGGCTGATCATGTGTTCCTATTATTTGCCCTAACCAGCTTATTCATCAAATCCACATAATTGATGATTATTGATCCAAATCTCCTTGTGAAAATATTTTGTGAAAGCACCAATGATCAACCCTGCTTTATTGTCACAGCATCAATATCGAGGTGGTGAAATTATTGTAATATGTAATTGTTTTAATATCTTCCAGCCCTAGTTGTCATCTTCTGCCTGTTTGAACCAGTGCACTAAGTTCACTTTGTCAAAGGAGATGATAATCATACCTTTGTTAAACACACTTCTCAAGTAACTTCTATAAAATGGTCACCCTTTGAGTTATGAATGGTAATAAGAATGTGAGGGTTATTTGAAGCGTTTGTCCTGTTATCCTGTCACAGCGCTGCAGAGAGGCGCTTCAATAACTGAGTGATTGCGAGAATGAAGCGAGACATAACTCTTCTCGGGCTCAGCTGGGACATTTTAACAAGGTACAGGATTCTGAGTTTGGGACATCAGGTGGGAGTTTATTAAAGCGCCTGACTCTGCTGGGTCATACCCTCCACGCTGCGTCTCATTTGTTCTGCTCACACCACTTGTTATAGCCAGCTAAAAATGAGTGCTGGTGTTGCTTGAAATAATCCAACACCGTACATTTTTAGTTTCTTTTTTGGAGTGTTGAACAAATTGAAGTGTCAGTTTCCTCCCCTGCGAAACTTAGAAAGTTCTAAATTGAGACAAATTTGTGAGGAACTTCCTAAACCACTGCAACTCAGGCAAGCAACTGAATGTTTTTTATAGTTAATAGACATGCACAATGCACTTTTGTGAAGTAAAAACAACATCATACCAATGTTAACGCTGTCTGTTTAAGCAGGTTTAGCGGGTGGTGTTAATGGTGCAGATGCTACAGAGGCTCAATATTACAGACAGATTATATGCTATTTTTAAGCTATTATTTCCAATGAAAATGAAGTGCATTAGTGGCAAAGGATGGAAACGTGTTCCAGAGACTCGATGTCCTTGCCAAACCGTACATTGCTATTCCTGCAGAGAGTGTTTTACACTGCGGGGTGAGTCTCAGCAGACTGTTGATGGCTGGGCCAAGGATGCGCTTGTTTTCTTTCACAAGAGAAAGGGGCCCGGACATCATAAGCAAGGGTTTGTCCGTGGACCTTCATGTTTGATCTTTTTCTGTGATGGACTTAAGAGACACAACACAACCTTCAGACTCAAAATAAGTTTAAGTGGAAGAAGTCTTTGTGGTAAATCGTCCTACAGTTCGAGGTTCTTGTATTTTATGTTGAGACCTTTGGTAGCTTTTATCGCATCCTTATTTAGATGGAACTGTTATAATATAATATCCCTTATTGTATGATTATTAAAAATGCTGGTTACTTTTAACAGTGATTTACAAATGTATGTTTTGTAGTTGTCGCGGGTAATTGCATATCTTTGTTGTTGTCAAGTATAAAACTGTATCTAAAATAATTCTAAATGAAGGCACGTTGAATGCCATTGAAACACAAAGTGGATTCTGATGAAAAACTTCACGTGTTGTTCACTATTTCTTGTTTTAAGTGTAATTGATTTATGCCAGCATCCAGGTGTGCCCGTGAATTTAGTTTTCTTTTGATCAGAGAAGAAAATGCAGCAGGAGTCTCAAACTATAAACTACAGCACATGTGTCAAACTCAAGGCCTGGGGGCCAAATCAGGCCCTTGGTGGATTTAATTTCTAATTACTATTAGATCTGGCCCGCCGGTATATTGCATGCACACCTTCACTCAATCCTGAGGGTTTCCTCAGCTCAGAGCCTGACCCCAAACATTGATGAACTTGCACCCAAGATGAGATGCCAAGTATCTGGCTTGAACTAGCATCACAGAGCAGCAAACTGAGTTTTAATGGATGTTTCCTTCTGCACTTTTTTTCTCACAACAACAGGGCATGTTTGTTTTTTCTTTGAGGGAAATAGTTTTTTTGAAGCTGTTATTGGACTGTGAAAAATGTAATCATAAGAAATGACTCCGGAAAAGCTGCAGATAGAGCCATAAGAAATGAATGCAACTGATTATTTAATGTTTAATGTTGTTTTTATAGGCAATCATTTAAGCTTTGTTAGTTCCAGGTTTAATAAGTGCAATAAGTTCATTTCAATAAGTTTTGCAATAAACATTGAACCAGTC
Source organism: Dissostichus eleginoides (assembly GCA_031216635.1). Taxonomy (NCBI): domain Eukaryota; kingdom Metazoa; phylum Chordata; class Actinopteri; order Perciformes; family Nototheniidae; genus Dissostichus; species Dissostichus eleginoides. The sequence goes on along the minus strand of CM062273.1, from coordinate 13,025,157 downwards.
CGGCCCTCGAGTACCGGTTTTTAAATGTTGGCCCACTGTGTATTTGAGTTTGACACCCCTGAACTACATGATTAAATATTGATGAAGGCAGCAGGTGGTTGTCGGTTTTTAAGTCTGAGTTTAAGAAGACAAGTGTTCCCCCTACATGCAGCATTTCCCTGCTTAATTTAATTTGTGTTAATCCTGGCACTTTAACATTTATATGGTATGCATAATTCATGCTGAAGCATAATGTTTAATATAGCAAGGCAAATTCCCATTGATGTTGTGGTAGAAAACGTAATTAGGAAGCCGTCGGAAGAGCAATTCATCTCCTTCCGTACAAATCGAATTTAAAAGGACATAATCATATATGCTCCTCTGTCGGCGGCTAAATGGACCCCTCAGAATACGGCAGGTCTTAAAGCCGCCAGAGTATTTGTTCAGGTATCACATGGTCCTCAAATTGAAAAAAGGAGAGCACTTTTTTGTCACTTTTTCAGGCCTTTATCATCTTATATATAATTATTTTCAATTTTGAGAATAGGCTTTATTATATTTTCCTTCTTCAATGTTGTTTATCTTTCACATTTGATCATAAACTGTGATGTTGTGTGTCTTCTGTTTCTATAATCTAAACGTTGTTTTCAACATAGACACTTTTTTTCTGCAAGGCACTTTGCAGTATTATAGGACTACTGCAAAACCTGTTGGATGTATCGTACATCACCAAGCCGTCTCAGGTTTTATAAATACGTTTCCTACAATGTTTGCACACTTTGATTCCCTCTGTGATGTGAGCGATAATGGGAAGGTTCACCTTGTGTCGTGGCTGACTGCTAACTTGTGATATTTCCATTTTCACGTGCTGTTATTTACTTTGATAAAGAACACGTCTCACATGAGGCAGGTTGACCGTTGCAGCTCTGCTAGATGTGCGCTACTGAAATGAAGAAGTTAACTGCAGGTGTCTTTATTGTCAACAAATGAACACCGGCATTGGAGGCTTGTTGGAGAAAACACCACAAAAAGCTGACCAATCATAGTCCTTATAGGCTCCACATGCTATTGGTAGAATACTATAGTCTGTGTGTAGCCTGACGAGTAATTTTAATTTCTGTCTAAGCTTCAGTTATGACGGGGCTACAAACCATGCCCTAACCCCTTCACATACAACTATGAATCTTCATCCAGGCTGTTTCGATGCACTGTTAAATGTAGTGATGGGAATTACGGCTCTTTGAAGGGAGCCGGATCTTATGGCTCCGTTCCTTTCCGAGAGCCGTTCAAAAGAGCCATTCAAAAGAGCCGTTTTTTTTAAGGGGCTGGGGTTAATAGGTTTATCTGTGAAATAATCACCAGGATAATGATTGACTGTATTGCCAGAAATCTACTTTTACTCACAGGAAATTTATAACTTGCTACATCTCTCAGCCAGCCAAACTACTTCTCAAGCAGCATGCGTAATGCCATCATCTACGCAAATGTGCATTCAGGAAAGCAAGTTCCCGTAAAGGCGAGTGGATTTAAGGCAGGCAGAGAACCAACGATAAAAAGAACGGCTCTCACCAAGTAGGACTCGGTTCCCTTCGTTCGTACCAAAGAGCCGTTCAAAAGAATCGGATTGTTCGTGAACGTCACATCACTAGTTAAATGTTTGTCTTAAAATAATTTACTCCTGGACGCCACAATATGCCCACTATAGAAGATAAGTTATGGTTTCACATTGCATGAGGCAGGTTATTTATTAATGATTTGGTTCAGTTGTGATAACTCTGAAAGAGACAGAAAGAAAGTGGAGGCTATAGAAAGAGCAAAACTAAACCGAACCATGACTGTATTTGATCTTTATCTCATACTTACCTAAAATAAATTGCAGCCGATTTAATCTTCATCGACACTAGTGTATATGTTCAAAGAACACATGCTGGTGTCACAAATTTCATTGGTCAGAGTGATGCAATCTGCAAGACATCCCGCTGCAGAGATCAAGCGTGTTTCATGGAGAATTTGTCTTGAGCTCATTTCAAATGTCTTTTCTGAGTTTATTTTACTTGCATACAATAAGTTCAAATAAAACACCAAACACACATGAAAATCTCCAACAGTTTTGCCATTTAACTCCTCTTACTGACTCAGCGTGTTGTGATCTTTTGTTAAAGAAATAATCGTTGTCGGTGTTAACAAGTGAACCGTGGGAGCCAAAAGTCAGTCAATGAAAACAGCTGGTTTTGACATTTCCTGTACAAAGCTCTTTAGTATCAACACCACTAAGTCAGCTCTATCAGAAAGTGGATCTTTGGACATATGAGGAATGTCAATGCGGGAGCCAGCATGCAGGAACAAGGATGAAGCAACGTTTATTATTGGATTTCTGTCCTAACCTTCAACCTGTTCCGGTGAGAGTGGTTATTATTTTCCGAGGAGCAGACTGATGTGGGTCTGCTCTCAGGTACGGGAGGTCAGCTGCACCCACACAGACCTGAGAGTGATGGAGCGTCAGTACATGGTCAACATCCATGACAAATCTGCTGTCAGACAGGCTCTCATTCCACCTACTAAACACAGAGGGCAAGACATTATCATGGAGGCAAGAAGGAAACCGAGAAAATGACAAACATTAGGAACCAAACTTGAAATGGTCTTTATAAAATGTCTAAATCTAGTAAAACAGTAAAAGATCTATATCGAAAACTATTGGACTGAAACAATGTTTAGGAAGTGTATATTGAAATGATTCTACCTTTTGTAGAAGAGACTTTAATGCATACTAGAAGGTGTGGAGCACACATGTCAAACTCAAGGCTCGCGGGCCAAATCCGGCCCGTGGTAGATTTAATTTCGGCCCACGGGATAATTTCTAATTACTATTAGATCTGGCCCGCTGGTATTTTTCTTGCGACAACAGGGCATGTTTGTTTTTTTCTTTGAGGGAAATAGTTTTTTTGAAGCTGTTGTTTGCCTGTGGAAAAATGTAATCATAAGAAAGGACTCCAGAAAAGCTGCAGATAGAGCCATAAGAAATGAATGCAACAGATTGTTTAATGTTTAATGTTGTTTTTATAGGCAATCATTTAAGCTTTGTTAGTTCCAGGTTTAATATGTGCAATAAGTTCATTTCAATACGTTTTGCAATAAACATTGAACCAGTCCGGCCCTCGACTAGTACCCATTTTTTTTATTTTGGCCCACTGCGTATTTGAGTTTGACAACCCTGGTGTGGAGCATAGCAAACCATCTGAAAGCTTATGTAACACTGCTAGTGATGCCTATGGATCAAACTAAACCAGTTGAACAGTAAGAGATTCAAACTGTGAAGCAACAACACCATCTGGCCACACTTCTGTTTGTACTGTATGTCACCGATGATGTATTTTCTGGGAATCTGCTCTAAAATGAGTCTTCAGTACCACACAATACCAGATTCTTTTATATTTTTCAATATTTGTTTCTTTTTGAGATAATACAAAAAACATTGGGGACAACACAACAAAACATAATAGAACCCACAAAACAATAACAACGACAAAATGCCAGTTTTCGTGTCGAAACATGAACAAAATCCAACACACACACAACATGTTTTTTTGTCTCTACTTAAAGACGTAGTCACCCATCTTGGAAACAAACTGATACTCGTAAATGAAGTGACAATAGCAAAGCTTCTCTCACTGATGGTTGTGTCCATCAGCTCATTCTGTTATTGAGTTTAAAAAGTAATCATACAATGATTGCACAGCCTTTAATTAAACACTGAATCACCTTCTCAGGAGAATCCCATCTACTGAGAGAGGCAGTCTGAGTCGTGCCAAACCATCTAGATCAATTACAAATTAGCATCCTAAAATGTGGCGACTTTAAAATCAACACGTTAAACAGACGGGGACGATGCCAGGGATAAACTCAATTCTAATACCTAATAAAACCCCGTGTCCTTTCTTTTAGAGAATGAGCAAACTAGGATTTTTTTAGATAGACAACCTGTCCTTATTTCAACCTTGCCTTGAGTTTTTCTTTTCATTGCCACTCCTTTATCTTCAGTGAAGGACAGAATAAAAAGCATGCACTGAAAAAAAAAGCGGCAAACGAAATGTCAAAGAAAAGGGGTTGTGACATTAGGAAATGCAATAAGGTTTTAGCCTCAGATTTGTTGAGAAGTGATTGATGTTGTACTCTTCCTAACCGCATCAGCTACTGCTTTTTAACCCTTAAGGAGTCAGAATGTGCCGGTATCGAGATGTATAATAACTACATAAAATATCACAGAATAAAAATGTTATCTATCAAACATTTAAGAAAATACTGCCTTTATTTACCAAAATTCATTCAGACCATGCTAGCCGTTAAACAAACAATGAAGAGTAAACCGTATGTTTACTCTTCGTTTATTTATCTGCTTATTTGTTTGTTTATTTATCTGTTTATTTATTTGTTGTTTTTGTTTTGTTTGTTTGTTCAATAAAAAATATATTTCTTTAAGAAAAAGAAAACAAATATGTTAATAATGTAGTTTTTGGGAGAAGGGGTGGGATTAAATAAGTGTAAACTTCTTCCCACCCCTTTTCGGATGTGTAATGAAGTAGATCATCTGTTTATACATAACTTAGAATCAGTCATATTTGGTATATCAATTTGACACTGCTTAATTTTGTATTGTAAAATAATTCTCATGTTACATTTTTGTATTATTGTTTTACACATTCGAAATAAATCTAATCAAATCAAATCATATGTTGCAATTTTCTAAATAATAAATGGAATAAAACATTTGAATTTTGCGTGTAAGCTTTAGATTAGGGCTTTCAAACTCAAGGCCCGGGGGCCAAATCCGGCCCGCGACTTCATTTTATGTGGCCCCGCAAGAGCTTGCAAAGAATATAATATGTTTATTATACGGTTACATGCCACTTTACAGAAGCAGGTTGCCCATAAACTACATGTCCCACAATGCATCTTGTTTTGTGACATGCGCACTGAAGAGACTTGCAATTATTTGCCCCAGAATTCTGCTTTCAAACGTATTTAGTTATTACCCTATCCGATAATAATCCAATTCAGAGGCAATAATGTAATATAATACATTATTTTATATATATATATTATATATTTATATATGTATATTTATATAGTTACAACCGGCCCTTTGAGTGCAACCATAATGCTAATGTGGCCCGCGATGAAATTGAGTTTGACACCCCTGCTTTAGATACCATCACTATATAAATTACAACCAGAAGAAACCACAGCTTCCTTGAATATCGGAAAGCCTATGCCATGCTGCAGAACACATCCTCTGCACTGTTACCATCTGCTACATGTGTCAGTATTTAATAAACTGTATAATGAGATTTATTGTGTAGCCCTTACTACTGCATTGTATGCAGGATATGTTACTTGTTTGACAACAGCAATTGTAGCAAATACAGATCGAATTGAAATGTCAATTTTAATGTCAAACTCAGGATTAGCATGCACGTGAAACAACAAGTGATTTCCGTCTCAACAGCATTTAGCCTGAATCCATCTATCTTCTATGTAAACAGGGCTGGAAGTGAAGAGCTTAACAGGAAGTCAGTCAACCTTCAAATCAGATTGGGAAAAAGCAATTTACCCAGAAGGAGATGAATTGTTTGGTATCACACGTGTGTATCTAAGTGAAGGACTTCTTTAAATGTCAATATACAGTAAGCGTGGGCGCAGAGAAAGCCAAGTTCTCATGGTTTGCTGATAAGAAAACAGAGCCGTGTGCAGACCTTCAGCTTTCATTTCCGACGTCAAAGAGAAGCAGAAACAGATGGGCTGTTGTGTCGATTGGGCCGTCAGATTCTGTTTGAACGCCTCCTCCGAATAGCAACAACACCCTTGATTATAGATAGACTGTGAGGAAATGGAGAAAGTGGCTTCCTCACAGTCTGGATATCATTCAAACACAAGCCATGCTGCGACCACCATGTTAAAGTCATTGGGTGCGATAAATGGCCTCCTCCAGAGACAGATTGCTAACTGTTAAATTTAGAGCACATCAACGCCCATTCACCGCCTCCCTGTAGGGCAGCCAAGACGATCACCCAAGTGCGTTGTGTTGTGTGATCACCTTCACTATTGCGGAACCAAATTAGCACTTTCCTTTTTGGATGGCAACCTCAGGAGAACACTTTAGGTATTTCCATCTGAGCCTGGATTCTGGCAACAGGATCAAATAGATAAAACAAAACCTCAAGACTGATACAACTCTTTGTTTTTGCAATGGTTATCATCTTGTATCACTATTTTACTTCATGTTGTTGATGTCTAACAAATGTCATTATACTGACTACCTAAAAGCCATCAGCATTATGTCTATGTTACCCCAAAATAACGGACCCTAAACCATTGTAATGGTACACTGACTTGTTATAGGGAGGTGTGCAGACTCTGTCAGACCCACTACATGCCTGAATGCCTCTTCTTGCACTTTGTTAAAGGGTCGTACGATTTCCTAGGAGAACAATGTAAGCCTTGCAATACTTTGATTAAGGTGAAGATCATATTTCATAGACAAAACGCACTGCTTAGACTCCTGGTAATTTGTCAGAGTTTCCCGGTTGATAAACGATTTGTTGCTGAAGTAATGTAAACTGCTTACTGCTGCTAATAGTAGCTTCCGTTAGCTAGATAGCTGCTAGCACAGCTAACCGTACTGCCAGGACTCGAAGCTGTATCGCTAGCACTGGAACTTTGGACCACTGTGAGGTGAACGTTTTTAGGAAAATGGGAGTGGGGGCACGACTCTGGGACACTGAGTGGGTTAGTGAAATAAGCTGGCTAGCTAGGTCTTCAAAAGTTGCGTTTGCTTAATGTTTCCAACGTTTTTAAACAAGGTAGGGGTCCTAAATTCCTAAAATATCAAACCCTACATTATGTTGCTTTAGGGTATTTTTTAAATCCTTTTTAAAACCCCGATATTAACTGTAGTGTTGAAGGATATACTACAATATACTTAAATATTTTGGAGTTCTTTTGAAAGTATTCATTTTACTGATTAAAAAAAAAATCAACTTTCTACCTTAACAGCGACACAGTTCTGAATGATCTGTAAGTTATAGGTAAGTTCAACCGTTTGGATTTGAATTTCTAGGAATGTCTGGTCAAAAAGGCAAAAAAGCCCCCGTAGCTGACCTGGTAGAGCAGGTTGTAATCTGAGCTGCAACACTTTGCTCTATGTCATCCCCTCCATCTCTCTCTCTCTCTCTCTTCCTTTCCTGTCCAATAACAGCTGTATTTTTCAACTGAGGGAAAAAGCCCCAAAAAGATAACCTTTCTTTGAAGAACAAGCCCACAAGCTAACTTCTCAAAATGGCTATTTACTGATCTGAAACCTTTAAAAACAGAATCTCAACAATGTCCCAGCTCTGTTCTCTGAACCTCCCTCCTGTTTGTTTTGGCTGCCGTCCACACAGCCATCTGAGCCTCCAGCTCATTGACTAAGAGCGAGGCTGCTGGGGCCTTCGCTGCCATCCATGCTGACACACAGCTCTAAAGCCAGCTCTAAAAGGGTGGATGAATAATGGACGACTTCAGTCCAGAGGTTTTTCAGCCCCCGAACCAGGCCGCACAGAGCTTTTGCCTCTCTTTTTTATGTCTGCAACATCAAGAGCTAACGTTTCCAAAGATGTGTTGAACAGAGAGAGAGCAGAAATGTTTGTGATGACATTTCATTTATAGGAGTTACTGCTACAGCAATATAATTGTTTTCATTACAAGGTACAGTGTGCACATTTGTATTTAAAACCATCCTGATGTCGTATTTCATGAATTCCACAAGAGCCTGGATTCAACAAGATGGAAAATAATGCTTTTGTGGAAGCTGAAATTGTGCCAATAGCAGTTGCTAAGAAACTGCTGAGGTGTCGGTGTCGGACAGTGATAATTATACTACTGGAATGTGATCACTTGTGAATAATTTATACAGCATGTGATGGAAAGACAAGAGCCCTGCGAACATTGCATCCTCAGTACCAAAGTAAATACAGCGAAGAGGAGGGTGCTAATGGAGCCTCTTGGAGACCTTGGACTCAGCCAAATGAAGGATAGCCTAGCCAGTGAGTGCCATATAACTGAGTGTTATAACCATTTTGGCTGGAGGGATCCTCAGATGGAGCGAACGACAGAGTCTACATCAGGATTGAGTGGGAAACACAGCAGACATTGTAACAGCTTGTTACCACAATGAATACAACAACTGTCACAACTTGCCAAGTGAGAACTGGATGACTGCTCCACTGCGCTAAGCAACATTAGAAATGTCTGTCTCCTTCAATATACATATTTTAACACTCACGCCCCTTTGTTTGGCAGTCTCTTTTTGGCAAGGTATTCATGTAAGCACAAAAAGTGCAGCAAAGCCCTAGTTCACTGTTTTACCTGGTGGGTGCTTGTTTGGAAATACACCATGCATAAAAGTACAATATCAATATACTGTAGGTAATAAGGACCAACATATCAGGGTTTATTTATAAGGTAATGGTCCTCTCTCACAAAATGTAGCTTTAAAGGCCCTGAAAACATTCACTATAACATTAAGTATACATGATGCAAAAAGCAACATCGAGGGGAAAACATGCTGAGGTAGGTTTAGGTTGAAATATGAATTTAAGCACATTTTAAAGTTCAGTTAATCTGGTTCTACCTTCTGCTTATAATTCAATTGACAGTTACCTTCCACTGTTTACAGAGGCTGATTAAAATGTGTTTTAATCGTGTTTGTTGCACAGGAGAACATGACAACCCTTTTTTCCAAATTAGCCCCGCTCACTTAAAAGCCTTGAGAAAAGCACAGGAAAGTCAGGAAATATCTAAAGAGAATAAACACAAGTGCAATAACGTTGGCAGAACATATTGTTTTTCATCACTCATTATTGCAAAAGTTACTATCATATTTTTTGTTAACAGTGCACTTACTCAGTGTGTACTTTACAGCAAACCTGGGGCCAGTTTCACTTCTATTACATTAATAGGAGGGTTAATGGGCACAGCCATCATTTTTGCCCTGGGGCCCCCAGCAGGTTAATCTGGCCTTGCAGACAGTCACTACATTTGCAGCTTATTAATGAAACTCTAGAAGCACAGGTGAGAGCACTTTAAAGTTACACATTGTTGTTGCTCACAGTGTGCAAGTGGTTATAGTTACACATACAAACTGCCATCGTGGGGTGGAGAGTTTGTTTTCTAGAGCAGGGATGGGCAACTTGGATGGTGGTGGGGGCCACACAATTTATGTACTGGCCACCAGGGGGCCGCAGATTCACTTGGAACACACACACACAAATTCCATGTATTGTATGTAATTAACAAATATAGTCTGACATCTTCATTGACATTTTTCAATCTTTCAGGGAACATTCTCTAATTAGCTCACTAAACAAATATCAGTTCACAGAAATGTTATTTAATTTTTAGCATTGGCATGTTTGTATTGAACAGGTTATTTAAAGTGGAATACAACTATTGGAAAATGTGTGTGCATTGAGATTAACCATTAAGATGACATAAACATGAAGTCATGAACACTAACCCAGACATTAGTTGTCTAACTTGAACCTAAGACACTTGTAGCCTGTCTCTGCTGACGCACAATAAGGGGAATGTCAACACAGACACCTCAGCGCCGCTCAACCTCCCGCTGAAATTATGAATGAAAAGCATATAGTAATCATAGATAACACGGGTCCGTGACAGTTTGTTCTCATCTGATTTCAAATAAACAAAGTCTTGGTTTTTAGAATATTAAACTTGTTTCGCCAAATTCAGATGATAAATGCAACTTTTAAGCTTGTAACGGCATAATTACAAGCGGTAACTTAACGTCACAGCAGGCATAACAACAGCCGGTGTTTCTTGTGAGTGAACCCTCCCGGGAAACAAACACAATACACACAAACGCGTCAGAGATTATTTCGCGGTATTTGGCTGCCGAACGAAATAGAGAGGCGAAGTCCCGCCCATCTACTTCCGACCCATGGGACTTTATTTCGGAAAAATTATGTATTGAAGTCAATGGAGAGAGAAAGATTTGAATTGTGCCACGAATTACACATATGATGTTTGTCAATCTTAAAAAATAATTTCCATGTCAAAAAAGTCGAAGTTTGTTGTAAAACTGTTGAAATATAAGAAAAAAATACGCAACTAGAAAGACTACGAATCCCAGAATCCCGGTCCCGCATGCTGGCTCTTACGGAACCGACTAACTCCCCTTTTGTGTATGTACAGCTCTCAACATGCCCAGACTTGTAGTGATTTTCACCTCCTTTAAAACTTTCGCCTCATTCTGAAAGAAAGAAGTGAAATGTGCCAACGTGACGGCCGTCTTGGTGTGTGGTGTGAGACGGGAGATGTAGTTCATTGAGCGGTTTCACACAAAAAAAACGTGTTACTTCACAGTTTTACGACACATTTTTATTTTTTTGACTTGCAAAATTATCTTTTAAATTGACAAACATCATTTGTGTAATTCGTGGCACAATTCAAACGGGATTGAAAGATCATCTTTCTCTCTCCATTGACTTCAATACATACTTTTTTTTTTTAAGGTGGAGCTCCCCCGGAAAGGGAGGGACTTCGCCTCTCTATCATGTACGCAGCTCGCGACGTAATTAGGAGTCTAGTGGAGGGTATCAGTACTACAAGTAAACATTTACGTTGCCCCCGGGCCGCCATTTGCCCATCCCTGTTCTAGAGGGTGTATTAAAGAGAGATATGTTACTGACAGGGAATATCTTTAAGATTTTGAATATGCTGACCGTATACACCAGGCTCTCATGTCAGGATCAGAATCATAACAATTATTAATCTTTAATAACGTGTGAAGCATTTTGATGTCTCAGTGAAGAGTAGCCAGGCCCAGTGCTTAGTTGTAGTTTATTCATCTCTACAAAAATGTATGTATGCACGACCCCTCCAACATTTAACCATCAATAACATTTGCGATAAACAACCACATTGGCACATAGGATCTCTTGTTGTATTTAGAAAGAGACATTTCACACAGAAAACACCTGTGCCATAGTTATTTATACCTTGTTTGTAACCTTTATTTAACCAGGTGAAAGCCCCTTGAGATCAACATATCTCTTTTTCAAGGGTGACCTGCAGCACATTAGTTACACATGTAACATAAAAACAACAGAACAACAATAAGGACGACATACAACATAAACTACAGGGTACAGTTTACAAACTCTATTTACAGTGACAGGTACCATGAGTACCAGACAGCATGTCACCCAGCCGAGTTTTAAAATGATGCAGGGGAACCAAAGTGCTCAGTTTTAAACATTTTTGCAGACTGTTCCAAGTTAGTGGAGCTGCACAACTAAAAGCTTTCTTCCCTAAGAGAGTCCTAGCACTTGGCACATTTAATAAAACCACATCATGAGATCTCAGGCAATAAGTACTTTCAATTCGTCGACAACGAATTTCCGGACAAATTAGGAAAAGTGCCGGTCAAAGGTCTTTTTTGTTATTTATTGAGCTGTAAAACAAATTGATATGATTCGATATTAAACAAACTAATTATAGTAGATTAACTACATTATTCAAAAGTGTACAGTAACTTACAATAACACGGGAATAATAAACGGAGGCTCTCTCCCTCTCCTGACAGCCCGTCAGAATCATGCAGCTCGCTAACCCTAACCCTATATGACTACCTGCTTATTAAAAGACACCTAAACAATAAGCGTCGCTATGCAACCGGGTGAGGCGACAAAGTATAGCGCAGCATTATGCATTTGTTTACATGCCCACCGGAACCCCGAGGCATTACCAACAGTTCAACGCACAATCAACCCATACAGGACATCTCTTTCTCCACATTAAGTGTTAGACATTATAATTGACTATTCTTGTCTGTCACATACTCTTTTTTTTTGTCTGTCACATACTATTCTTGTCTGTCACATAAGTGGCGCAACTGATGCGGTATTGCGCTAAGGGGAAATTATTTTGACCGGAGAGATTTAGATTTGCCGGTCTTCGCATATTTTACCGGTCATAGTCCGGTAATTACCGGCTAACGGGAACTCTGGTACAGTTAGTGAAGGCAGACCTGCCTTGGCATACAGGGTACAGTGATGTTTAAGTGCTTTACAGTTAGTAACAAATCTCAGAGCACTGTGATACGCGGCATCTAACTTTTCCAGGTAATGGGCAGGTGCATTCATATATATCAAATCACCATAGTCCAGCACAGGTAAAAAGGTCACAGTGAATAGCCTTTTCCTGGCTTCAAATGAGAAACAGGACTTGTTTCTAAAAAAGAAACCTAGTCTAACCCTCAGCTTTTTAAGCAGATTAATGACCTGAAGTTTAAAAAGTAAGAGAATCATCAAGCCAGATACCTAGGTATTTATAACAGGTAACCACGTCGAGTACTTGTCCTTGCATAGTAACAATATCCAAAGCAGTCTCTGGAGTCTTTTTAGCTTTTGAAAAGAGCATTACCTTGGTTTTTTCAACATTTAAAAGAAGCTTAAGCTCAGCGAGCTGAGTTTGAATAATGTTAAAAACAGCCTGTAATTTAACAACAGCCTCCTTAATGGAGGGACCTGCACATACATCACGGTATCATCCGCATAAAAATGTAAAGTAGCTTCATCCACATTTTCACCTAAACTGTTGATATATATGGAGAATAAAAGTGGACCTAAAACAGAACCTTGGGGAACACCATTAGCAATGTTCAACCACTCAGAAGTGAGCCCATCAAAGTGAACACATTGGGACCTTTCAGAGAGGTAGTTCACAAACCACCCCACTGCATGGCTGGATATGCCAATACTGAGTAGCCTCTGCTTTAAGATGCGATGATCGACGGTATCAAACGCTTTGGAAAGGTCAATAAATAGGCTGCACAACTCTGCTTATTATCTAAAATACTCGTAATGTCATTCACCACTTTCATTGTCGCAGTGATGGTGCTATGTTTCTTTCTGAAACCTGACTGATATTTAGACAGGATATCATTTTTACATAAAAACTCCTTTACTTGTTCACTCACTAGGCGTTCGAGCACCTTCGCCAGAACTGACAATTTAGAGATTGGCCTGTAGTTATTTAAAATAGTTGCCTCCCCTCCTTTTAGTAAAGGCAAGACATAAGCTGACTTCCATACTTTTGGAATTGCATTTGTGCTGAGGGAGAGGTTAAAAAGAGTAGTGAGAGGTGGAGCAATAAAATCTGCAGCTATCTTTAAAAAGAAAGGTTCTACGTTGTCCGGGCCAGCCGGTTTCTTAGGATCTAACTTAGATAATGCTTCATGAACAACATTAACAGTAAAAGGAGTAAAACTGAAAGGGTTTTCCAAACCAAATTGTTCAGAGTCACGGATTGAGGTGTTCACAGAAGCAGAGTTAGTCACAGAATCAAACATAGAACCGCAGGACACAAAATGCTTATTAAAGCAATTTAGCATAGTAGCCCTGTCCGATATAGTGCCAGATGCTGTGGTAAGGCAAGGAGGTAGCTCATTACGGATCTCACCGGTGGATATCGATTTTATGGCTTTCCAAAATTTCCTAGGATTATTTAGGTTTTCTGTGGTAACTGACAAATAGTACTTCGACTTAGCACTTTTGACATGTGAAGTGAAGCTATTCCTTAGCTGCCTAAAACGCAGCCATTCTACCTCTGAGCCTGATTTCCTAGCCTTTGCCCAGGCCTTGTTTCTCTCATGCAGGAGACTAGACAGTTCAGCAGAAAACCAAGGATTGTCTCGTCCCTTTACTCTAAATTTACGCAGGGGTGCATGTCTATCAATGATCTCCATAAAACCAAGATAAAAATAAGACCATGCAGTTTCTACATCAGCACACAGATCGATTTTTCCCCAATCAAACCCAAACAGATCATGTACCCTGCTCCACAAAATGTTTTGTGTCTCTCTTAATGATAATACGAGGTTTAACCTTTTGGACCTTAGTGTCCCTAATTGTGGCTACAGCACAGTGGTCACTCACATCATTCGCAAATACTCCCACAGATGAGTATTTATAGGGAACATTAGTTAGAATGAGATCAATTAGGGAGGATTTATTAGGGGACTTAATGTTAGGGCGAGTAGGACTGTCAACAATCTGAGTAACATTCAATGTCTTGAGATACAAAGGTTTTTAAAATCCTCTGATACTGCAGTTAACCAGTCCCAGTTAAAATCTCCAAGTAGCACTATTTCCTTGTAGTCCAGTTGCGATAAAAGATTTGCTAGCGAAGACAAGGAGTCCTTGCCAGCTGAGGGGGGTCTGTAACAGCCCACCACCATGACCAGTTGACCCTTTGCCACTTCTATATTTAAGGCTAAAAATTTGAGTTGCTTACTGATAGATTTGGAAACCAATGTGGTTACAATGAACTGATTCTTAACATAAATGGCAACGCCACCACCTTTATTAGGCCGGTCGGTACGATACACATTATAACCATTTAAGGCAATGTCAGAGGCCAAAATAGATTTATTTAGCCATATTTCTGATAAAACAATGACGTCAGCGTCAGTCGAGCTTGCCGAAATGCGGACAAAGTGGATGAAACCCAACCCAGACCTAGCTTTAAAATCAGCAGGAGTAGCGATCTGACTACTACTACCGGGCGGACCAGGGTTAGGTTGTGCATTTCCTGACAGTAATAACAACAAAAAAACAGGCATCGTTTCCTCTTAAACGACACACATACATTGTCATCTACTTTAGAATCACCGGAAAAGTCTGCGAGAGTGTGATTAGAGCTTAAGAAGCAGTCCTGAAGAACCATCATAGCAGGCAAGTGAAAAAGACAAACATATTTTGTCGAACAGATTGTCAGTGACAAGGCAACCGGTAATTGTTTGTGTAACACATCCGAACCTTTGCAGGGGATGCCCACTGCGGGTGTCAGAACAGACCTGAATCCAGTAGACTTCTCAGAATGACTAGAGATCTTCTCATAGTCCAAAACAGTTAACAGGCACAGCAGAATCACGATATGGGCCATTATCCCAGACCAGCACAGAGTATCCGCGATGTTCCTGGGGCAAAATCCTCCTCAGCACAGCAGCAAAGGACAGGCGAAAGCAGCAGCGTGGAAGCGCTCCAGTCTCTCCGTGGTATCCCTGGGGTAAAAGTTTCCTCAGCAAAGCAGCACACGACACCGCAGCACACGACAGGTGGGAGCAGGCCTCCGCAACAGCAGAACCAGGACAGGTGGAAAGCAGGCCCCAGCCGGGGTAAAATCTCCTCACGACAGGTGGGAGCAGGCCTCCGCAACAGCAGAACCAGGACAGGTAGAAAGCAGGCCCCAGCCGTGGTAAATCCTTCTCCGCACAGCAGCACACGCCCGGTGGAAGCAGGCCCCAGCCCGAAGCTTGGAGCCACTCCGTCTCTCCGCGACGTCTCCGGGGTAAAATCCTCCTCAGCACAGCCGTACTCTACAGGTGGGAGCAGGCCTCCGCAGATCGCAGATTGCAGACACCAGACAGGTGGAAAGCAGAATATGCAGCACTTCTACATGTTCTACGTGGATGCATCCCTCCAGTAAAGATGCAGCAGAAGCAGCATGCACCAGAGAGACACCGAAAGTGACGATAGCCCAGATCAAATCACAGTTTTTCCACTTCGACTCGTCCTTGTGACATGTCTCTGTTTATGGAGGACCCAGCTCACTTCTCTAAATCCAGACTGAAGTCAGATCTCGTTGCCCACAATTACCTCATTCACCAACGCAACTCCGGTTCAAGCTCCGTGCTAGAGCTTTTCAGGTTCAGAACCGGTTCTTCGGTTTAGCTCCGGCTCTTTTCACACCGCCCAGAGTCCGACTGGTGCTGCGTCATTGCGTCATCGTTTGCGTCATGACGTAACCGTTTGCGTGCCGGCTTCATAAAGCCAAACCGTGCGGAAACCCCTCACAGCTCACACCGACAACAACAACAATGGCCGATTTTGTTGAAGCGCTACTCGTTTTGGTTTTGCTCTGTCGAAACGAAATGGAAGAAATGGGACGACTTTACTACCAACTTTACAGTCGTTACATGCTACATTCAAAACTGCTTTACAATCGTAATCATCAACTTCAACGACGATTCCGATTCCGTAGGCCCCTGCCCCCGCCTCGACGTAAGCGTGACGTATGCGGTGCTTTTGCTCTAGCCGGACAATTTTTTGGTGCTTGAAACGAACCGGATTCCGGAGCTAAGAGGCTGCTCCGCTGCGGTCTGAACAGGAAAACCCGGTGCTTTTCAAGCTCCAGCTCCGAACCGGCCCTGAAACACCGTTGGTGTGAATGTCGTGTTGCCTTAACTACAGCCAATTAGACGACTCCTGTGCTCAGTGAATGGATGTTGGGCGCCCTGCAGCTGTTTCCTCTGTGAACACACTCCTCACAGCCGACAGGCCTACAGGCTGCAAATACTTCACTGATGTGACACAACATGAACTTTCCTGTTGGCCTCTCCTCTGCTGCCAATCATTTTATTTCTTGCTCATCACCCCCTCTGAAATCCTCCAAGAAAATGGGATTCACTTGCAAAGTTATTACTTCCAAGACCAATCTTTTCAGAGATGCATGACAAGCAAACCAATGATAGTCTACGAGGCAAATCAATTTCTCATCCGTGACTCATTTTCCTGTTATTGATTTTAAAATTACAACACCTGTGGCTGCCTTCTTTATTTTGTTGGCCAGCGGAAATCTTTTCCCCTGGATTATATTGTTCGCCAATTGGATTGAAATGCATGTTGAACTTGCTGATTTCCCTCAAGGAAGATGATAAAATAACAGCATTTGACTTTATCTGTTTAAAATCACTGTTTGTCAGTTTGGGAAGATATTTGAGAATGGTGATAACATTTTCTTTTTACTGAAGACATGGATTTGTAAGACAGACACATTCAGTATATTATTTCTATAGTTATAGTGTTGTTTTTATTTGCAACCATAGCATTTTGAATTTAGTGCAGTGCTCCTACAGAACCAGAGTAACTGAAATGCTGGAGACACTGAAATGGTTAAGTGTCAGACAGAGGTCAACTTATATTTTGTTAAATGTTGTCAGAAATATTACAGTGACTAACTTACCACATATATTATCACAAAGGTTTATAGCACAGTATGCTCAACATAAATATCAAACACGACATACAATAGAAGGAAGGTTTGTATTACCCACATCTAAATCAAATATGGGACAGAAAACAGTCATGTACAGAGCCATGGTCCGCTGGAACTCTTTACCCGTCCATATCATTCAGGAACATTCTCAAGTACATTTCAAAAGATTGCTAAAATATTATTTCAGTATTATAAAGTAAAATTGAACTGTGATGAGCTGTTTTGTTTTAATTTGTTGTATGTATGTTTATGTATGTTTTGTGTGTGTGAGGACCCCAGGAAGAATAGCCAATGCTCATGCTAGTGCTAATGGGGATCCTAATAAAGACAAAGACAAAGTGCAAGATTCACATTGTAAAAAAAAAAATGCATGATTGGTTTGCCGTGGACAGACCTACTCAACAAAGTACATTTATCTGGAAAGACGCGCCTTAGCTTAAAGCAGGATCAGCAAGGTTGACTCTCTCAAAAGGAGCTGTACATTTCCCCTCTGTACCTTCAAGGATGAAATCAGAACAACTTTCTAAACCTCTCAGCAGTACTCAGCTCTAAAAACTCCCAAAGCAGCTTAATAGGAACAGTCTCCTGGTGCCCCGTGGTAATAGATGTTCTCTCAAATGCTCTTTGAATTTCATGGTTTCGGTCTGAGAACTTTCAGCAGGTGTAACTGTGAAGAGATTATTGCACTTTGAAGGTTATTTGGGGCCTTTACACCTGAATCTTATCTGAAAACTAATTTTAAATGAGATATGTGTTATTGTCAGGTGACTTACTCTTTACCTTCCTACATTTTTAAAGGTTCTCTCTTGTCCTGCTATTTCATAAAGGAACCTATTTTAAACCAAAATGTCATCTGGAACTTTCTTATCCAAAAGGTCAGTATTCACCACTAAGTACACTGCAGTGTCTCAATGCCGAGTCCTTGGAATGGTATGCTATCTGTGAAATGTAAGCATGTCGTGGAGAGAGCTGACGGCTTTGGCATTGACTTTGTCATTGTGATGGAGGCTCGTTGAGGATAATTAACTGCGGGGAAGTGCAGTGTCTTGTTCCTTTCAAGCCTGCTTGTTGATCAAAGGCATTTGACGGACTCACTAATCCCATCTGACTGAAAGCAACTGTGTGGAGTGGCAGCTGACACACACAAGGACTTAAAGCAACACTGTTCAACATCACTTGAGCTCATGTCTTATCAACTTGAGCTTATTTGAAGGATAAAGCTGCTGTTAGGCTATCTTTTTCTTAAGGTCAAGAGAAGACAAAAACTAACAATGTTTGAGTTGGTTTCCAAAACGTTTCAACTTGAAAAAAAGGATCAGAAATATATTTGAAAGAGGCTCTATATTTTCATCCAACAACCAGGGAATGTAGTTACTGAAACAAGAGTAAAACGTGTGGTTATTGAGGCAATCATTAAATAGATATTTCAGATGAATACACATTTTGTGTTTCAGTATTTACAGGAACACGAGTGTATGTGGGATTGACTGAGAATAAACTATAGTACAGAGTCGATGTACTGAAAAACAGAAACCAAATCAATGTGTACCAAATTAGTGCCATCAAATTAAAACAAGGAACCGAAAGACGGTATAACGCTCTGTAAAGCACTTCCACTATGACCACGTTTTAATTAAAAGTAAAAGCATATTGATTGTTCAAGATCACGAAACTAAAGAGCAGCCATTACGTTTTTTCACAGGCATAATTTATGGTGGTCAAAAGTGATGAGAAGGTGATGGCCACACCCACTTTGGTTATTTCCTGCAATTTCACATTTTAAGGAGATGAATTTTCGACCGTACACTCGCCAGTGTCTCCTCTGAAGCTCTTTTGCACTCCTCTGCACTCTGTCTCACTTCATCACCTCCCCCCTTTGTGATGTCAACAGAGACTCTTGAGCTGACAACTCAAATTGGTCTTGAGGAGAACAACAAATACCATTTAAAATGGCAGCCTCTGTCACTGGGGAGTTACGCTACATGTCTGCTGTTAAAGCCATTTGGGAAATTAACTGAAGAGCCCGAGATTTTTAAGGGAATCCGGTGGAAACTACCACTAGCGCTGAGAGCAGGTTAAAGGCTTATGTGTTTCAGTCTCTAACAAACCTGCATTTAAATTGGGAATGATTTGGCTCGGTTTTAACAGGCAGTCTGAGATCGATGTGCATGATTTAAAGTGTCAGGATCTCTTGAGGCAAAGCTTTGCTCGGTGAAGCAAAAGATTAACTTTTGTGACTGCAGTTTTAAATGTGAATTAGTATCCTTACAATTAGCCCTGACAAAGACCCATTTACACTTAGGTGGATGTTACAGCTATCTGATCTAAAAGAAGTGTAAATACATCAAAGAAGCAATTAAAACGGATTAAAATCTGACCGATCAAACCGCCTCTGATTTCTGCATTTCTGTAGAAAGGTCCGTCACAGACCAGAAAAGGTATTGTTGAAGAGACTTAATCATTCCTTTGACTAATATTGATTATTTAATTATTTCACGTGTTTGTCATCCTACTTCATAACCGGGGATAAAATGTGAAATTGGTGGCATTTCTGTATGTTGATTTATTAATAAAAGTTAAGAAACAATGATTTGTAGAGTGGCTGACTTCCTAAATCATTAGTATTATTGAAAGAAATCTTTAAAATGAATGAAAAACTAATGAGGATGTTACTGTATATCTGTTTTCTTTTCTCTTTTAGAATGTAGTGATATGGGAGTTATTTATGGCTGAAAAACATGCATATAACCTCCAGTAGCCTATGTACAGTTTATATTTCAATTTAACCATTTAGGAATCATTTTAATAGCCACTTTTCCGCTTGCTAATGAGGCTGTTTGTGTGAATGACAGCTAAACCTGTGGAGTGGCAGTTTATCCTTCCATGCCTTCAGTGTCCTGTCAGCGGCAGAAGCGCTGCACGTCTCTGTGTCACAGCCGCACTAATTGGTTTGTCGACCAGGAATTCCTGCGATGCAAATTAAATCTGAAATGTTGCTGTTGTGCTTCTAGCAGGGCAGATAAACAGGCTAAATCGTCATGTAATACTGAAGTATATATACTCCCCTTATTGTGTTATTGTTCTCAAAAGCAACCCTAAAACCACGTATTACCCCTCAGGTCACTAAGGGCTAAACAGTTAACCATTTAAGAGTTAATTCAGTGTTTGAATGTGGTAACAAAATGAATTATATTATGGCAGCACATGTTTATAACTAACCACAAATGTTTTCCTGGAGTTAGATTCAGGGAAATTAATAGCAAGTTATTTCACTATTGTAATATTAGTCAGAAAGTTTGCAATTGTATTTTTTCAAATTGATCCCTTTTTATTCATGGTCTGGTATGGTTTTAAGTTTGAAGTTGAAGTTGAAACTACATATGCAAACTCAATCCATCGGCCCAAGATGACGCATAACATATGCAGGCGCTGATAAATATATTAATCAATACAGGCAGTTTAGTGATATCACTTCCAGCTTGTAAAATGTTCTTCTATCAAGCACATTAGTGTCTGGAACAAAAGCTTGCTTGAGTTTAAGTACACACATTTTTACAAGCACATTTCAGCTATGAATACTGCTTCCTCACTTCTAACACAGAGCTAAAAAAAATATATATATTGTTCTTTCATCACGTTAAATGAGATCTAAATGTTCCTGTGAGGTGCTTAACTCTCTCTGTTTTAAAAATCTTCAAAGAGCTGAGAGGAAGATGTGTGGGAGGCAATACGTTCTGATGCTATATCACCACGCAGGTCCCAGCAGTTGCGGATAGAAGTCAATGAAGGTCATTCATTACATAATGCTCCTCTAGGTCAAAGTACATTAAATTAAAAAGGCTGTAAACTTGTTACACCCCTGGGTATGTTTTGTCTAAACTTAACACCAGTGCGCACATTAAAACTGCGTGGTGTAATGAAATTGCCTCAGTCGTTGGAACGGTGTTCATACTCCATATGTGCCAAAGCACACGAGGGAGATCATTATAAGTGAAAAGAGATGGAGTCCCATTTGCTAACCACCTCACCAAACTATGAGACCATCTATTAGTTTTGCTCGGCAGTCCTATCTTTGTTTATGTGTCCATCTAAACACAAATGTCAGTAACTATGAGCTTCGACAAAAACGGCAAACTCTCAGTGACCTGAACTACCAATTTATTCTCACCATGGCGGGTGTGAAAGGCGCCTCACTCCGGTATTATGCAGACTCTCTAATGAACTCGCTTATAAAATTGTATTTCAATAACAATTTCTGTTCCCAGAAAACGTCCGTTCCCAGAGTATATTATAGTTCGGCCGCTTCATAGTAGGTTCACTGAGGAGTATTAAAGAACAAAGGCATGGACAGCATGTGGATATGATATCATTAAAAGTTTCTGGTTCATACATTTCCAAACCAAGTGATGGTAACAGCATTCTCTAAACTCCTTGTTTAAAAACCACCTGAATTTGGTCAGCTAAATTGAACTCCCGGTGCATGAGTCATGCTCGCCCTCTGGAGTGAATGTACCCAGACTGTGGAAATTGACCTTTGAGTCATTTACGGACATTGACTCTTTGCAGAAAGACTGGCCCTTCTGTGATGCTAATGTCTAAATCACAAAGCTGTAACTGGAGTTTCAGGCTCAGCAGTAAAACCAAATCCACCTTTACTCTGTAAATTCAGCCATGCAGTCATAAGAAAGAGCTTTCAGAGAGGTGCTGATGACCTTAGCAACACTTTGTAGACACAAATTGAGTCCTGCTGGTATTTTGCAAAGTTATATTTCTTCTAATATTGCAATATGCTATTTAAGTTATCTGTCTAAAGCAGAATTCTAGTTTTAGACCTCTAAGTTGCTGCTGGCGTCTCAGAAACACAAAGAAAAAACTTGAGGGTGCAATACTCAGGCACGGAAAAAAGACATAATTTTTCCATCAATGTGCGAAACAATGGCTAACTTCTCCTAGCAACCAGTACAGCTTGTTTGTCACTCGCTACGGATAAGTGAGGGCAACACAAAACCATTTTTCTTGAAGCACAGCATGACATTTAAGAATGTGAAATATATTCCTGGTCAGCTTATCAATGCTTAGCACTTCAATATACCTTTACATAAGCATGAAGGTTGTGTTGAAAAGAAGTACTCAAGTAGTACCAATTCATACCATCGCTAACGTTTCTATAATGAAAACACTAGGGAGTCTGCCTATAACCCTCTTAAAGGTCCCCTATGATACTGTTTTTCATCAATATATTATAGGTCTCAGATATAAACAAACATGTCTCTGAAGTGTTTGGCTGAAACACCAATCAGATCATTGCAGCATCCCATAATCCCCTCTGTTTCAGCCCTGTTTCAAAAGTGCTGATTCTCTGTCTGTTACTTTAGATGAAAATAAGGAGCCACTCCCCACGGCCCTCTGAGAGATATTTGGTTAAAAAGAACACAATGCTGCTCTAGGAGGAGATTCAGGTGATATGGGGGGGGGGGGGGGGGTTACCTTGGTTGCTGATTGGCTAATGGTTACACGCCAAAAAATCGTTATGACATCATAAAGTGGCCAAAATCTGATCAGGTCATTTTCAGACAGGTTTTTATATAAATGGATCAGGACAAAAAGTGAGCGAATCTTTTTTCCTGAAACTTTCAGAATCTCTTAACGCAGAGGGGTAACATGTTTATGTATAAAATACTGTACATGAACAAGTGGATTTAGCATAATAGGTGACCTTTAAGTCCCACAGCATCAAAGAAGGCAGGATAGAATTCACCTCGGTCCAAAGGTTACCGTTCCTTGCCGTACATACTCGAGATAACCGAAGATATCATGAATCTTAAGACACAGGGGGAAAAAATCTAATGTAGTTCAGTCTTACATGTGCATCAATGAAGTCATTTGGTGTCACGAGAGCAATATCATTGTTTGCCCAATTGTGCTCTTCTAATTCCAAACATGATACTGTCTTGGGCGATGATGACATTCTCAAACACTAATATTTGTTTCTTCCCCCTGTTGATTTAATATTGTTCTTGCTGTTAAAATGAGAACCTTAAGAGCATTGGTGAGTGTGAGCGCTCTGATGTGTATGCCTCTCGTGTCAGATGATAAACATCGCCTATTAAGAACACTGTACTGCACAAAAGCCACAACAACTCGCTGAAGATAATACATACATTAACATTACGATCTATATAAGCTTAACCAAACATTGCTTTTGTGAGGAATAGAAAGACTTGGGAATGTATGTTTGCTGTTCATCAGGACCAATGTTTGCCAATATTGACTGCTGAGCCCTAATGTATCGACCCCCAGTTAAAAATAGGGTTTAGGATTCAGATTTGATTAAAAAGGGATTCAATACCGGAATTCCATTTATAAATAATATCAAACTTTCAGGTCTTACAGGTATATACAGCCTAAATATTTATGGTCCAAAGATAACCATTAAAGTGCCATACTCACCAGAAA
This sequence comes from Dissostichus eleginoides, assembly GCA_031216635.1. Classification (NCBI taxonomy): domain Eukaryota; kingdom Metazoa; phylum Chordata; class Actinopteri; order Perciformes; family Nototheniidae; genus Dissostichus; species Dissostichus eleginoides. Next base: position 13,001,604 of record CM062273.1, on the reverse strand, counting down.
TAGCCTATTTAAAAGTACTTTCCTGCTAATTATCTTAACCTACAACACTAAACTGAATAGCCAGTTTCATTTCAAGATTAGATTTTTAATTGTTAGATTATTCCCTTAGCTTCAAACTATTACATTGTGTTAATCAATTGTTGTATATTGCATTACTGTCAGCTCCCCTGGACTAAAGGGTAATTGACATTAAATAACTTTCTTGAATAAGGCCAGCTTGACTTTGTTGGCAGCAAAGGTCAAGCTAATTCTCTCTTAAATGTGAAGCGCGGAAGAAGTGGCAGGCATTAACATATTAATGGATGCTGCTCTCCATATAAATAGGCCTGGTGGATAGCTTCGTTCTCTCACCAGTTAAAGGTCAGCCACAGTGCAACTTGTCTGGGTTACATTAAACAGAAACGCTAAAGGAATGCAATGTTTTGACATCCTGTGAGATGATTTTCACTCCTGTGTTTTTGTAGATTTTGAAGAAGACTTAATGAAATTGTATAGTATTTTATATAAGTAATTGCTTATATATTCTCAATGATACCCCAACATGAAATTCAAGCTCCCCAAGTGTAATTTATTTACATACCCGTGACATGTTCCCTGGTGTGAATGTTTTTTCCCTGCTTCAATGGGAGCTGAAGCATGAAATACATTTTACATGAGCTGAAGCAAATCTGCGGCGGGCTGATTAGGTGCTAAAAAGGGAGTAATTCACCAGATAATGAATACTGCTCGATAAAAATGTTCTGCAAATGTCAATGATGACGCATAATCCCTCAATAACTGTCACACTTTTATTCTCCTTTTCCCCTCGTGGCCATCAAGTCTCCTCCCTGTGATTCAGAGAAGAATCAATGTGGTGAATGATGCCATAGATACAACGGTGTGAAAAAGGCATTTAAAACGCAACAACAGCCTTTAAACATCAGAAGCAATCTCCTATCAATCTGCCACGTAATGACTTCAATTTGGGTTAAGGGAGCAGTGTGCATGTTTCTCACGATTTCATGCTGGTTTATAAAACCTCTCCAAGATATGACGTTGGATACACAGGGCATCCTTACATAAAACTCTCTGAACAAAGATGGATTTCTAGTTTTTTTACAATTCATTCTCCCCTGGATGAGAAAAGGTCCAGGCTACACTCTGTTATCTTTCAAAACACACTTGGCCATCCAGGCAGCAGTGGTGGTGCCCATTGTCGGCTGAAGGCGTGACATTATGACAGAAGCTATTGTGTGCCAGTACTGAGACGGGTACTTTATAATGGAAAAGGCAGAACAGCAGCAGCCTGTGGCTTCGCTGGCTGTCAGAGGAACCGCCGGCGTGCACTGGCTGGGCAGATGTGACATTTAGGTGCCCTGCTCGTCCCTCCTTTGAGCTGGAAGAGGAGATAATGACGTGGCTCACTCTCCTGGTTGGAGGTACACTCTGTGCCTAATGCCACACATAACCTTTAACATTTATGTCACATTATTTGTCACTCATTTATCATCACAAGCACCTTGATGAGTTTCCCTGCTCTCGTGTGGCCACAATCCTTCATCTCCTTGCTGAAGCTAGGAATCAATATTAAAATGTCAGCTCCTGCATTCAGTCCGCATGCGTTTTTTTTCTTTTTCTGTGTGTTTCAGTGTTGTGATGGAAGTGGAATTTGAATCAGCGGCTCGTAATTAAACAAAGAATAGCATAACAAAGGCAGAAAACATGTTCTTGAGAGTCACTGTAAGTAAGAGAGAGACAATTAAGACTTCTCTCATTATCCTAGAATGTGTTCTGTTCAAATAAGACTCTCTGAACCCTTTGTGTAGTTACGTGTAAAAAGCAAGTGATGTCTGCGAGAACACATGTCGTTCTGGTTGTTCTGTCGGTTAATTGACAAAGTCATTTAATAAGGAAATTAGAGGCATGATTTATTTAAATGAGATTTTATGACAAAGCGCTGTGGCTGTATAAAGTGTGGGAACAATGCTGTGTGAAGGTTACACTGCTGATGGCTCTTTCACAGGATATTCGTCGACTTTCTTCTTTCCTTTCTCTGTTCATACCCTGTAATAAAAAAACAATACCATGTAAATTAATTTCAATAAATGAGGTCTTATTCAATTATAGAAGCTTGGCTCATAAGATGTGCATGGGGTTTATTTTAGTTAATGGTAGATATGATCAAATGGTCTTCATAGATTTTAGATATCCTTTTCATTTCAAGATTTGGTTACACTATCACCTACATGTCTCTCTGTTCTTCAGATCAATACATTTGTAAGGATCCAATTCTTCTCCAAAATACAACAATTATCAACCATGTAAACATCACATCGTATTAAAGTCTCCTTCGATTTGTACCGCTAGTAGCTTGACAACAAGCAGGTAGGTTATAATAATAATAATAATAATAATTTCGATTCGCCTTTCAAGAAACCCAATGACGCTTTACAATGGAGATAAAATAACAAAACAAAAAAATTATAATAATCACACAGACACACAGGTTGAAAAACAGGTTGCTGGGCACTGCATTTTAGCTGGGCCGAAGGCCTGGGTGAACAGATGGTGTTTGAGTTTTTGTTTGAAAGTGTCCAGAGAGTCGGCATTCCTGATAGCAGAGGGGAGAGAATTCCAGAGGGTGGGGGCTGCGACACTGAAGGCTCTGTCGCCAAAGGATTTCAGCTTGGAGCGCTGGATAGAGAGCAGGCCTGTGTCGGAGGACCGCAGCTGACGAGAGGGGGTGTAGGGCTGAAGGAGGTCAGCGATGTATGCAGGGGCTAGGGAGTGGAGAGATTTGTAGGTTAGCAGGAGGAGTTTGTACTGGATGCGTGACTTGGCTGAGGCGGGAGCCAGTGAAGGTGGATGAGGGTGGGGGTGATGTGTTATTGAGGCTCACTTAATTTGTTTTATCGCTGTATGCGTTAGGTAAATGATCAGTCAGTTGGAGCCTACTCAGATCAGAGCAGCTGACTCTCCGTATGAGATGTCGCTCCCTTGGCAGGCAAAGAAAGACGAGAGAGGAGGTGGAGGGGTAGCGTTGCTGTGTAGGGTTATACACAAAATAGCGGAACAAAGTTTTTGAGTTGCTGAGACAGAGAAGGAGCCCTACAAAGCCGTGGGGTGGCAATGAATCAGAATCAAGCCGTGCTATCAGAGAAGTCAAGCAGCTCATTATTACATGAAGTGCATATTAAAGGGGGATTATCCAAGTGGAAGTGGGCTCACAGCGTAATCCTCCTCAACAGGTGCAGGAGTGTTGATTACGAGAATGCAACGAGTGCCTCGATGATTGTTTCCTCATTACTGACGCAGATAGTAATGAAAAATCTTGAGAAAAATCTGTTTTTAAACATGATGACTACTGAATTTCCCCACGGGGGTTTGTTAAGGTCCATTTTATCTTATCTTATTTTATGATAGATTTAAAAAATCTAATTCCCCAAACCACAATCTCTACAAACAGCCTCTTCAATAGGACAAGGAAAAACATTTTTGCATACATTGTGCTTTTGAAAACTATGAGGGAGCAGTTTTGTCTAATAACTATCCAGCTTTAAAAATGCAATCCTTACAATGTTCTTTTCAAATGCAGGAGTGAATGCTGAGTCAGTGCTATGAGCTCAGTCGTTCTGAAGTCGTCTCCTCTGTTTGATTTAAAAAACATTCTCGAGGGGAATATATTTTCAGAGAGATTATGTATCATTATAATCATGAGGTGAAAACAGCACACTACAGGAGAAACAGGGAAACCTTTCTAACAAAAATCAGCTCGAGTGCAATCCTCTACTCTCTGGTTGTCATGGTAACTTTATTAGACACTGGGAGAGATGAGGGATGCACATTTTTCAGTCTTATTGGCCTTTTTCGCTCAATTATATAGTACACTTCGTATCTGTGCATGCGTGTATTTGTACACAATGTACATTCACACATTACCAGCAATGTTGTTGTGTTTAGCGACACGTGCGCTACATTTCTCGACTCCTTGAAATTATAGATTTCGACAGAGCAGCCAACCGATTTCAGCCTTTAGGGACCGGCATGTAAATAAGGCTTGTATGTGTCAGGCAAGCTGTTTCAACATTACTAATCCTGCCATTTTGGTGAGGGCCCTTGCAGAGCCCAGCAGGACGAATACTGCACAAGCTACCAGATGGTGGTCCGACTGATGCATTCATGATGCATTCATGCCATAGGGCCTGCATGGCCTGCACTGGCACAATGCAGTCAGAATACATGGAAACCTGTGGGAACCATTATGCCAAGAAGTGCTAATGAATATATAAGTATAGTGTAATGCATCAAATTCACCCAAAGCGCATGAATAAAGCAAACTTTATCAAACCAAAGCCTGTTCAAAATCTGTGTTCTGTAAAATACACCAATGTAATAAGATAAAAGCTGTTAGTATGAAGAAAGGCCAGCTTGTCTAATCAGTTAAGGTGTCTTCAGACGTCATAGACCCACTCTCTTGAACCCTCTACCACGTCTTCTTCATTAATGCCTTCTTTGAAAAGAAGAATTAAAACCTTTTTCAAGCTTTTTGTAATGTTCAAAGTGTGTATGTACTCAGCTGTGTTTGAAGTTCTGTTAGCTGTTAGCCATTAACCCTCTCCAAAACAGTCCAAACAGAAGCAGACGCTCCTACCGCTCGGTTAAGAGCAGTGAGGATTCAGGAATCAATGACAGTAAGTTGAAAAGACCACTTCAGACCATAGAGGTCCTTCAGCATAAAGTCACAAGAGAGCACAGAAAATAAAAGGGGATTTGGTCCAGTAGTTTAAGTTAGATATTCACAAAGACAGAGATATCACAGAAACATACAGAAACAGACACATACAAACACTCACACATATACACGACCACAAGATCTCAAAAGCATTATATTCTATGTTTCTTTATGTAATGCCTTCTTCTCTTATATGTTCTTATCTTTTGTGTTAGTACGCCTGTTGAATAAAATGCACTATAAATATATGAACAGAAGTGTTGTACTGAATGAGGCCCAGCTGATGTGAGCCAGGTAAGCGCACGACTCTACCAACACAACATCTTTCCCTAATCTACGGGATCACAATGGGAATTTTATGGTTATATCTCCCTCTCAACTCCGCCTGCTACGTTATCTCGGTTTGGACAGCTGGCGGTGTGGTTGCCATGGAAACGTGTTCAATTTCTGACGGAGAGAAATAAAACACAGAGCAGTTTTATCATCAGAGCTCAAAAGGAAACAATGGAAAGAAATATCAATACTTATGTATGAAGGGCAGTTTTCTTCTTACAAATGAACAACTGCCACTCATGATTGATGATGAATAACTGGAGGAATGTGGAGCAGCTGTAAACTATGAGTGACCTGTGAGAAAATAATGCATTTCTGAGAGGTATAACTCGTCTACATTGTATGTTTTAACCGTTGACTAATTGCCTTACTGTTTGTTTGCCTGTGGGCTGCACATGAAAACAGCCACAAGGCACACTGCCCGGTTATTAGAAATAAAAATATACAACAAATGTTTTTTACAAGCAAGAAAATTAGGGCTCGCACATATGGTTCATATTTCCTCTTCCCTTTGAACTCCTATTAAACCTTCCCTTCGTTTTCCCTCTCCTTCCTTTCATCCCTCTTTCTGAATGGCTACCTTTTGCAAACTAATGGTGATTTGCAGTTTGATCCATAGGCTGGTTCAAACCCCATTGTACCTCCTGTGGTGTAGAGTTGTAAAACATTTGAATGAAACAGAGGCAGGTTGTCACATTCTGCTTATAAAAGATATTAAAGTATACTGTCGAATCCGAGAAGTGATGGTGCACATGATTGCTTTTAAGTCAAAACTGCTGCACTAAATGAAAACCTGCTCATAGATTCTAAACTCTTGAGAAACTCTATGAATACATTTACCATAATAACATATGAAGGCTTGCCAACAACATTGTCTCTCACCCCAACCATGCCCTGTACAGCATATATGAATTGTTTCCATCAAATCGGAGAAACAGTGTTCCGAAATCTAATGAGGTTAGACTGAAGCACTCTTTTTTTCATCCCAGTCAGTTCCTAAATAAAATATGAAGTTCAATCCCACGTCAAATGTAAGTTAAAGGGTCTTGAACATAATGTCTTCAGCAGTGCACTTGCATTAACATTCAGATGGCACGGCGCCTACTGCGGACACGCCTGCAGTGTTTCAAAGCAGCTTTTCCAGGATTTAGAAACCTGATTTTATATACCTGCTGTCATTATAAATATTTTGGATTTGGCAGTGTGGTTTATAACCCATAACACATGACTTTAACTGCCCTGAACCTGTTGAATTACCCTTTAAAATATTGCTCAATCTTGTTTTCATCTGAAGTACTTATGTTCTATACAGGATCCATAATAATGTAATCATATCTAGTATAGAAGGAGTGATGATGAGAAGACAAAGCATATTTCGCCTGTTGGAGCACACAGGCTTTTTAGATCAGGCCACATGTAAGCCTCTCTGACTTTAATGAGTATGACAGCTGTCTGAGATCTTCTATTACAAACAGTGTGGCGCAGGTGTCTGCCTCCTCTCTGATTCATCCTGGTAATAATCTCTTTGACTTGCTGCTATTTCCAGACTAATTGATGTCTGAAAGCAAACACTGTCCAGGTCCTAGAATAGACCTGACTTCCACCCACTCATCTCGCAAGCAATCCAACGTGGCATTTGTCCAGTGCTGCGGCTCTCCTGTCGGTACGGGTATGACATAAGACTACAGTATAGTACACTTGCATGAGTCACTACGGCCGTGTATTCATGTCACACATACAAACACACACGATCCCCCAGTGTGCATAGCAACATGAAAATATCAAAATATGTTATGAGCAATTTTCTGAAATTGTCTAGAATCTGTGATTGCAAAAAGAAGCAATTTTGTATTTCCTACAGAGGCGTTTCAGAGACAAAACTTTCCCTCATACTGTGAGACTGCTTTTGAGAGTGAAGTGCAATTGGACAAGAGGAAGTCTGTCTACACGAGGGCTTTCTCTGGTGAGAGCAGATGAAAGAGTGTTACGGGGGCAAAGGTGGGCTGGATAACAAGTGGCTCCTCTGACCCTGCCTGCTGGCACTTTGGGCTGTGTTCCTATTATACCCTCACCCCCCAGCCTCTCTGACCTCCCCCCCTGTCAGCCTCTGATCCATCTCACTTTTTTTCCCATGTGCACCCTTAGTTACAATGGTCAGAACTGGAGCACTCAAATTACAGTCTAGTGGAGATTAAAATAGCCAACAAGTGTGTGTGTGTGTGTGTGTGTGTGTGTGTGTGTGTGTGTGAGGATGGTACTGTTTTTGCATCAGCCCTGCCATGGCAACACGGCTTTGCTGGCGAGCGTCTCCCCTTCTTCTTCAAACGTTTCCTTTCATTAACATCACAGAAACCTGTCCACACCAATGCTGCTAATTGGATTCTGTTTGCGGTGTGTAAAGTAATAATCATGCATCCTAACATGCAGATTTGAAGTAAACATGTTTAAAGACAACACATGAGGGACAGCAGCGACTGACAAGCACAACATGCAGGCTTCATTTGTTCCAGTCGCTTTATCTGCATTTATATTGTGCCTTTACAAACCACTGTGTATCAGATATCACAGATGAGTGCCAGTTTGAGTTCTGTGAAATTGAAATTGAATATTAAAGGAGATTGCTGCAGAGATAAAGCAGAGAGATGAACACTGCTTTACTGACTAAATGATGTGAAGCATTGCTTTTAAAGTGGTAAAAATCCTGTTAAAGTGCAAAGGGTTGGATGTGTTTTTATGCATTTATGCTCCAGCAGACTAGAAGGAAACTCGGTGTCTCAATGCACATATTTTAGAAAGTGGTAAAGTCAAGTCTGCCTTTTCTTTGATGGATTTTATGATGATCAATCAAGACGAACATGAGGCTTCTCTAAATTCCATTTCTCATTCTTAATCTGCCATTTCTGTTTATTAATTAATTCAGCAAAAAGATATAGCTCATATAGATGGATAGAAAAGTCCAATATTCCCCATATTTCTTAAGAATAATACCCGGTCCTTTCACTGCTAAATACTTAATGTTCACTAGCCTAATGTAGCTTACATGCAATACTATGAAAACATACAAAATAAAAGGTGCTGGATTGAAAACCAAAACAATTAGCTGAAAGACTAATTGCTCCAAAAAAAATGGACTCTTGGAAGTGTTTACTTTTCTTTGTAAGATGGGATTCATAACCATAAGACTTTGAAGTATCCACAGCTACATATTAACATGGAGGAAGAGTCGCGTCCCAGCTGTTGAAATGTGTTGAAGAGCCAGAACTGGATATCATTTGCACTCACACAAACTCTGGCTTCCTGTCATTCCTCTCTTTGTGTACTCAAAGTCATCAACAAGGCTGATTGGGACCATGCCCCCCCCCCCTCAGGCCGTGCTTCAGAGGGGGGCCCTGACATCCCACATCTGTCCTGTTTCGGCCACTTCGCCTGAAACTTGAATTATTTCTGCTCGTCTGGCCTCTTGCCTGGGTCCGCTTTGACATTGGAGACACAACCAGTAGCTAGTAGCCCCGCCATCAAAACTTCTAAGGTCATGGAGAAATGAAGACCCTGCTGTTATGATAAGGTTCCTGACTCCAAAAGTGAAATTGGTTTCTTATGATCTTAAGTTCGTAAAAGAAATGTCACAATTGAGTAAAAACATACTTGTAATTCTGTGGTCCGATGCTGTAAGTCTGATTAGAATAAGATGCGCTCCACATTAAATGTTTTCTTATCCATAGTCCATTATATAAATAGTTATCACCGCAATAAACCGTATTTAATTTCATATTCTGTTCTTGTACATATCCCATATTCTATTGACATGTATATAGACTTTTTGCACTACTTTTTCTTTTTTTTTTTTATGTGTTGCATTGTTGGAGGAGCTCAGAATTTCATTGCCATTTCTACACTGTAGCTTTGTGCATATGACAATAAAACCTTTGAATTTGAGTCATATTCTTATACATAGTCTACCTCCATCAATGCCTTTTAGTGTCAATGTCACTCTTGATTTTATCCGGTCATTAACTCTAAATCATGCAGAATGTTTTTATTGAGGTTCAGTGAGCACACCGTATTTCTCAGAAAATTATTAAATGATGATAGGGACGGAGTAGAGAAGATTACACTGGTGTGGGCTCACGCAGCATATGGCAGCAGTGATATCGCCCACCTCAAGGAGACTAATAAAGAGCACTCAAAACGAACAATTTACAACAAAGGAAGGTTGTTTTCAGTAAGTTAAGTGCTTTTGGAATAGATTATTTTGTTTGTTAATGTCCACCTGGCTGCTTATTCTGCGAAGCTGAAAGCAGCTGCCTGTCTATACCTGCACGCTGTCAACATTCATCTGCCCTTCAGTGAGCAAATCAAATTACACTCTGTTTCCTCAGATATTCAGGTGCATCTGTGCATGCTTGTCTAGGTGTTGGTTAACCTACTAATAAAGCAGACGATTGAAAAGAAAATCCTCATTCGGATCAGTAAATGTTGTAATTGTTCTTTGAGGTTTGGTCAGATTAAAAACCAAAAACAGTGACGAAGAAAGTAGAGTTTTGTTTAAGAATGTCCATCCTATATTCTGTGAGTCCAATGTGATGTGATTGTTTATTGGGATCCCCACATTCTTGAGATATAAAGCTATGGACCGCTGGTTGGGGTTGCATGATGGGGTCATGAACAATGGACATAATCATGTACATTAATGATGTCTAAATGATTTCTATGTTATTGTTTTATTTAACTTATAGATTTCAAAAGTGGAAGATAACCTTTCTGGACAGCAGACAAAAAAACAATTGCCAGAGTGAAAAAAGTATATTAAAGAAAGGATTGTGATTTAATCTGCTTTATTATAGCTGATCCATTATGCCAAGATTAGCTCTGTTACTAGTAATCGAAATATGAAATCTTGGTAATAAAAGTTTGAAGCAAGAGGGAATAAGAACCTGAAAGCATTACGCAGTGTCAGCATGCAGTGGGCATCCAAGTGTTCTGTCTTCTGTCATGTTGATTTAATGTTCTCTGATTCATAACAAATCAAAATCACCTTGTCTGCTTTTTGCAAGGTCTCAGAAAGGCAAAAAAGTCTGTCTCTCTGTGTGTTTCTCTCTTCTTCCTCCCACCAGCTTTAAAGCAGACACACACAAAAACAGAGAGACACAACACAGGCCCTGAGGTGCATTAAGACTGAATAATTGACAGATGGAATCACACAGTGAGAACAGATGAAAGACAAGACACATTACGTCTGTTCCTGACTGCGTGTGTGAGTGTGTGTGTGTGTGTGTGTGTGTGTGTGTGTGTGTGTGTCAGTGGGAACGATCAAAGCAAATCCCGCCTTTCCTCGAGGCGATTCTAAAAACAATGTGTCACTGTTGGCTCAGCAGAGGTTTGAGTGTGAACACATTGCTATGATTACATTTGCAGTATTCCTGTAAAGACGTCCTATTCCTAAACGAAAACACAAACATCTCAAGCTGAACAGAAATGGCTTTTTAAGACCGTCACATGACAGATTAAGGCAAAGTGTGACATTAAAACATAATTCTTGGCTCATTTGACGCCACTTTGTGTAAGCCTTAGAGTTGTATAATTGTATCATATTGCTGAGTCATTTCACAGCTTTCAAAAAGCGTTCATCGCATAAATAATGAACACGATATAATATATTTGCAAATCAGATTTTCATTAATCTCTCAGAACCTTGTAGAGTAATCTCCAAAAGCCCTGCAGGTGCTTCAGCACTGAGGTCGAGGACTCTGAGCTCTAAATTATGCATATAATTGTTGCTAATTCAAATATTGGCACAGCACAAAAGGGAGGAAAGAAGATTATGGATATCTGCTGTGATTTGTTTAAGACACTACTCAGTAAATGACGTCAAATGTAGCAGGTTTTCTGATCTCTATTCTTCGCCCTAATTATGGCGTATCCCTGGAAGCAAGAAAGTACAGGAAGGTAGATTTACATTAGCAGAATGTGATGAGCATACAAGTTGCTTGGGAACCAGACAAATCTGCAAGATCATGTTTTATTTACATTCGCAGATGCAACTGGTCCCGAGCCGTCAGATTTTCAGCTGCCAAAGACAGGCCGGCCAATTACAACCGTTTATCTAATATGGGCTGTTTTGGAGAAGTTGACTGACAGAGGAGCTATGTTGAAGCACTTCCTGTTAAAGCCGCTATAATGGCAGTATGTAACTAAATTAATCGTATTTGTTCACTAAAAGAAGGACACTTTGAATGCACTTGAAGCCTTTCTTGAGAAGAAAGATACGATTTTATAATACAACAGAAATGGACAACACTATTTCAGAAATTACCATGCCTCTTTATGGTCTCCGAGCTGTTCTAAGTGCAAAGTATTTTGTTCTTGCAGTTATTTTCTTATGCCGAGTTAGTGTTTGCTGTTTTAACTAACACCATTTAATTGCCTTTGCATGAACCCTGTGTTCTTTCGTGCAAGCTACTACTGTATAATTATATTGTTGCTTTCACAAATGATCCACCAGTGGATGATTCGTTACTGGATGATGTGACAGCTTTGATTAGAGTAGCCAACACTGGATGGAATAACAACTGCACGATTTTATGACGACTACCAAGGACACCTAAATCAAAAAATGAATAAATAAAAGGAATGCAGCTCATTCAGAACAGATGCAGTCAGTGCAGGTCCTCTAAAAGTCTCCCCTTTATTCTATAAGGCTTTTCTGTGAATGCATATGGACTCCAATAGAACAAAACACTTTTTGTTTTGCTCCTCTGGGACTCAGAAACTCCACATCGGTAGGGGTTCGGTGTTTTACTAAAGGCCACTTAGGAAAAGCGAAGACTTTATTTTGTAAGATTGGACTCCAGCTGACAGGCATTTACTTAGTGCCCTTTACAGATATAGCAAGAGTAAACTATATGAAGATACATTTCTGCTTGACTAATTTAACTTTTGCAGGACTTTTACTTGTAACAGTTTTATACTGTACTTAGTGTGCCAGATTCACAGGTTAGAATAAACCGCTATAATAAAGCAGAAGTACTGTTGCTATACCTCGTACTCTGAATAAGGACAGTGGTTCAATAATTTTTGACTGCAACTTTGAGGGTTTTCTGTCAAATATTATTAATAAACACCTGCCACCCTAACAGAAAGAAGTATTCTCTGTAGAGAGGGCACAGTTGTTAAGACCCTCCCTCCTCTTAAAACGCGTTATATTTGGCCCTAAACTGAAATTAACTTGTCATGATTGGTGCTCATCATTATCTTTCAGTCATTCAAAATCCAATCGCAGAAGCTCCATGACTTGCCTCTGCACTGCGACCATCTAGGATCATAACTGTCTCTTCTTAACTAACTTACACAATCCCCTTAGATCTTCTGAAACTGTATGTCTACCTCAAAACAAATGCAATAAATAGCTTTTATTCTTACCTTAGTGAGTAGGAAGTATAAAGACTTTAATATCTCCATTGAGTTCAATATTGGACCTTAAGCAGATAAATCCAAATCCATTGTATTTAAACTATTTAAACAGAATAGATCTAATAGATACATCTTTACCTTCACATTTGGGTATCGGACCCTCGAGGCCCCAAGATGACAATGTCCGGCAGACAAAACAGTCCATTATGTAGTATCTGCAAGGCAGATCAGAAAAAAACTTGGATTAGACAAACTTTGACTTTTGCTGCATTTAGACAGCAAACTGCTGGCTGACCCTTTTATGAAATAACATCAAACTCAACATTAAAGTCAGCCAGTATGGAAAGCTCCAGAGTTGGAAGCATGAAGCATCCTTTTCTCAGGCGCAAATGTGTAAAAATGGTTATACTTGTGATTTAACGAAGTGCCATCTTTACTACAGTTAGATGCACAGTATACAGGCTTCAAAGATGCCCTCAAACCATCACTATTGAAACATGTCAATATGCCACAGAAGGTCAATAGTGTGAATGGATCAATTCATGCATTATTAAGACTATCTATAGAGTTTGATGTTTCACCACACAAAATGCTATTCCTCTCCCTCCCTGCAGCTAAAAGTGCTTCTTTACACGAGAGGATTAACCTTTACTGTAGCTGCAATGCATGTTTGAAAAGCAACTTGGCTCTCTCTCTGATCATAGATCTGCAGAATCAGCTGCTTTGAATATTCTCAAATTAGATTCTTACGGTGTCTGATGCCTCTAATTAAAGCAGAGCAAAGGAATAACTGTTCAGAGACTAGCCCTAGAAATGTCACTTTCTAATGATATGCCCTAATTTTTTCCTTTTTCCAATTAGAGCAGAACCATCTTTGTACAACCAGAACCAAGTAAAGTATCTAATTGGAGCTTGGGAAAAATACATCCGTTTCAGATTAAACGGATCAAGTTTATGAGTATCTAGTTTAAGGGTTCAGTTCATGAGAAGACAGGAGGGGGGTTTTGTAATGCTGTCACACACTCTGAGGTCAGAGGTCAGCTCATCAGTCACGAGTAGCGTGCTCCATGGGGCCCACTCACATCTCAGGGTCGCCTGATTTAATGCAACTAGACACACTTAGAGACAAAGGAAGCCACTCACACACGAGGGGGCTCTTGAGTTTGACTGAATAGCTGTCTAACGACCTCGAGCAATCAAACCAAATGGCTCTTATGCTGATTGACTATCAGAGTGCTGATCACTGCTCCTTCTCTAATCAACAAAAATGTCAGAGACAAGATCTTCTCCATGGAGGACTACTCTTTGGCTGCATCTACACGGAGACGAAAACGAAAATTAACCGAATTCGATATCAAAAAAGTCTTCCGTCCACACGGTATCGGCTCAAGAAACGTGTCCGTCCACACGAGACCGCTCGACCCGCTGGAGACGCTGTAGTACATATGCCGGGCCTGTAAGTGGCGCTGTACTTCCGCCACAAAATACACCAAAGCAGCGAAGAAGACCCCCCGAACATGGTTGCCATGGTTGCATGGTCAGTAGCAGTAGCTACTGACCATGCTACAGCAGTGAGCAGCAGAGGTGGGGAGAGGCGCGGCTATGGCTTCATCGTTATCAGGAAATGATCGTATAGGACGTACAGACGGAGCCGTTAGGCCCCCCAGAGTGTTTCGTCCGCAGATCGACCACCTTGGGACCCGTTACCGTTTCAGGGGTCCATTTACGCGGTTCCGTTACAGCCTCGTGTGAAAGAACCGTCCATACGATAGAGAACTGTAGCAGATACAACCTGTTTCGTGTCCGTGTGGACAGGGCCTTTGATAATCTGTTTTTCTAAATGTAGCTTAAAAGTATGACACAAGAAGGTTTTTAGTTGATTTAAGCATCCTTTTTGTATATAATGACTCATCCTTATCAGCTCTGGATTCTAGCACATCACATCAACAGGTGACGGATAAAGTTTACTCAAAATAAAGTAATTTAGTATGTCTCGCTTTAAAAGAGGATACTCAACCATATGATATTAAGTTATTTCATTATATAAGTCAAGCTTTGGAAAAAGAAAGCTATGTTTTATGTATGTATCTATGTCTAATGTTTTAATTGCTTGTTGTGCAACAAGTCTCAGGAGAGTGTTCCGAAGTTTTCGCAGAACATGACACAACTATCGCAAATTTTAAAGAATTTTCATACTCTTTTGTTTTTGGTTTCACAGCGGTTTAAGCTCCACACACATCACTTCAACTTCCCTATAGTTAGTACTGTTGCTAAGCTATGATTTGACTATCACTGTTCATTGGTTGGGATCATGGAACTGACAGTATACAACACATGTTGATTGGTTGATGGCATTATAAAAAAGTGTGATGTTCACAATCATGCTGCTATTCAATATCATTTAAAAAGAAGTGTACCTCCCAACACTGACAGAGGGTTCACATTGTAAAGAGGTCGGTGACAATGTAGTGTTTTATGAGTTATCTATAAATCTGTCCAGTAAAGACCGCAGTGTGGTGGCAGTGTTGTGGTTACAGAGGAGCTTTGAAAGATTTCACAGAAACTGTGTGTCATTTGGCTGTTACATACTGATCCATTTTAAGCTCCTCTGGATAAGTATGTCTCTAAAAGCCTCAAATGTAAACATTACATAAATAGTAGTGCTGACAGTCTTTTGTGCCCTTCCTGTTGAAGGCTTTGTAGAGGAACTCCTTTAAAGCTTCAATGGACTTTAATGTCTGTGTCATTGAGCTGAATAACATTTTAACACCACGACTGCTCCAATCCAAAATCCTTACTGTTCCCAGAAACAGAAGTGCAGATGATGGTGCATCATTTATTTCAGTTCCTAAAAGTTCCTATCATTTATATATAGGTTCATTTCAATAAGAAACTTTAAAGTTAGTATTTTAAAATTGATAGTCTTTCAGACATTAAGTTAAATGGTCTTGTGGACAGGTATGTTGGCCTGAAGGAGTGTTATTCAGTTGTCATCATGATACAATATTATATTCATTCTTTGGACAAGGATACGATATTGCCGGTATAACAAAGTATAACAAAGTACACCACGATACGATGTTGCTTCAGGGAGCTATGTTCTATGTATATGGGACCATATCGTATGCCCATTTAATTACAAAAAGCAACTCAAATATGTTTTGACAATTATATTAATAGGTTCTTCAACAGAAAGAAAATTATTGTTATTTGGCGCTAATTTATGAGCTAATCTTAATCAGCATGTGGCAAGCAAGACACAGTAGCTTAGCATGAGTCTTGAGGAGTTGTAGCATTTATTCACAGATAAATAAACGGTACACCCGCTGCACTGACACACCCAGGCTTAATGTGACTGCTACTTGATGTCACAACCGCACACCAATCAACATTACACCTCTACCACTGCTATCTACGGACGCTAGCATGGCTTGCTGACGGCGAAACAAATCAATGTTTTTTATCAATCTGGTCCGGACTGAAACTCAACAACTATTGGATGAATTGTCATGACATTTTGCTCTTTTTCCCTGTTCTAGTGAAACCAAACCGTAATGGTTTTAGAGGATTAGAGTAGGTATTTTGTTTGAGTATGTATACTGAATGCATCACATGTTGTTTGTCTATAACCAAGATCTATTAACCGATTCTGTCTTTGATCATATACATAGAGATATTTCCTCCGCGTTTACCTGTTACCCTATTTTTAAATAAATAAATACTTCATGTTAAGCTTATCACAGTTTTTAACACACTGCCACTGAAGGGAAGATGGGTAATATACATCAAAGTGTTGAAGTCTTTAAATGTAAACTGAACTCTAAAAGCACTGAGGCTAAGTGCAGATAAACAGAAACTGGATATGAGACGTTGCAAGGTTGGAAAAGCCTTAATTGGGTTTCTTTGGAAGCAGACAGACATGTTCAGGTCGGGAGGTCAGTTCGTGACTTACACTCATTTAAAAAAGACAACGAATACATAACACCTCTGGCGTCATCTGTCTGTTCAATAATGGCATTCAGACGTAGGTGACTTTAACGTTTATGTTTCTTATGGCGACAATTAGACATGAAATGCATAAGAAGATTTCAGGCTTTTGTAACATTTGACATTTGGTTTAAAGTTATGATGGCCAGGAAGACGTTTTTTTTCTGTTCTCCGGCAGGATGCATCACTGACGGACAAAACTCATTTTGCTTTTGATGTTTTAATAACCATCCTGAGGCTAACAGGTTCAGTTTTACATCAGTTTAACGATGAATAGAAATCGAATTCTGCTTCCTATATATAAGTGACAGTATGTACAGTTTGATTCCTACAATTACGTTTTCTGGATATTGATTTATTCAACAAAGCGGACATTTATAAACAAACATTGGAAATATATGAGGAGACTGCTGTTACTTTGATGTATAAGTGGGGGATGTTTCAGATTTGAGACAGGAATAAAAGTAAAGAGGTTTGAGAAGCTTAATGTGAATTAACTCGACAAAAGGCAGACTATGAGGCAGATGCCATTTTCATTACTCTAAACAAGAATCTTGCGTAAATAGACAACAGGAAAACACATGACGAGATAATCAGACATAATTAGCTTTATAATATCCTCATTGCCGCCCCAAACAAAATCTGATTATATAGGTAATTTCATCAAATGTTAGATCGATATTTCCTTTCAGAAAGCACATTGTGACGAAAAGATCACTGCCTGAGAAGCCGAGTAAGACTTCCAGGCGTGATAGATTTCACTTGGGCAGACATAACAGGAGCCTCTTTGCACAAAGATGTGCAGCTTATTGGTGCACTTTTTGGCAATAACGCTAGAATCATTTATATTTCCACCTAAAGTCTTAGAAATATCCAAAGCTCTTTATCTGGTTATAATTCACAGAACCACATTGAGGAAACTATTAGCAGAGGTACAGAAGCTTCAGCTACAAAAAGCTAATTAGAGGTGAAGCAGAAACCTTTTAAAGTATTATTTGCATAAAAGAGGAAACACAAATGAAGTTACGTTTATTTGAGACTTTAAAAATACAGAAGGCGGCATTGCTTTTTAAAATGAATCTCTCCTCCTGCTCTTTAGTGGATATCATCAATTCCTCATAACATCTCTGAACTAAAACCAGATTTGTATCTTGAATTCTGCTAATTATGTCCATTTATCACTCCTCTCATTTCTCTACTGGAGGAGTTTGTCATTGATCCCAGGAACCTTAGAAGCCAGTGACTGCCAGTTTTACAGGCTGCTGTCCGAAAGCACTGATTTATTATCGATGCTGTAAAAAGAAAATCCTTTGCAGCCAATGGGTCCGCTGGAAAGAGGAATTGATCTCAGTGCTTATAATTCCTGCATTATTTTCTCACTAATTATCTAGACCTAGGCTGACATTCAAACCATTAATCATTTCACAAGACACGGTTGCTCTTGAGGTAGAAAGCTATTAAAGGGGACCTATTATGCAAAATCCACTTGTTCATGTCTTTATACATCAACATGTGTCCCCTCTGTGTAAAGAGATTCTGAAAGTTTCAGGAAAAAAGATTCTCTCACTTTTTGTCCTGATCCATTTATATAAAAACCTGTCTGAAAATGAGCTGATCAGATTTTGGCCACTTTGTGATGTCATAACGATGTTTGGCTTGTGTAACCATTAGCCAATCACCAACCAAGGTAACCCCCCCCCCCCCACCTTATCACCTGAATCTCCTCCTAGAGCACCATTAGGCGCTTTCACACTAAGTACTTTTCCCACAAAGGTTCATCAGAACTCTTTAGTTCTGATGAACTAAGTACAGATCGCGTTCACACCGGAATAAGTCCCTGGGGGAGGATTAGGCAAAATAAGCCGCTGACGTCACTTCTTCTTCTTCTGCTTTGGGTTTACTGGCAGGCCGCAAACAACTTCACGGCGTATACTGCCATCCGAAGTCCCCGGCCGGAAGTCCCTGGAGTTGGGGACTGGCTTCAGTAGAAGCTGCTGGGACTCCCAGCAGCTTCTACTGAAGCCTTCCGAGTAAATCGCCAGAACGCCGACACCTCCTCATCTCCACCGCTCCCATGTTTTCTTTTGTGTTGCCATAAGTTAGTCTCTCTGCGTTTGTGCGCTGGACTAATGCTAATGCTAATGATGCTAATGCGAGGATAATAAAATGGCCGCTTCACAAAACTTTTTTGGAGTTTTACGGGGCGTGGTTTGCAATCTGCCCAGTCAATCAGAAATGGGAACCTTTTTCTCCCACGAAAGTCCCTGCTCTCTGGCAGGGACGGAAAAGGGGGTAAAAAGGTTCTCATTAACTAAGTTCTAGTTCTGGATTTTTTTGGTGTGAACGCAACATTTCGGAACTATATCGGAACTAAAGTGGGAAAAGTACTGCGGTGTGAAAGCGCCTAATGTATTATTTTTAACCAAATATCTCTCAGAGGGGCGTGGGGAGTGGCTCCTTATTTTCATCTAAAGTAACAGACCCAGAATCAGCACTTTTGAAACAGGGCTGAAACAGAGGGGATTATGGGATGCTACAATGCATGATCTGTTTGGTATTTGGAGCCAACAACTTCCGAGACATGTTTGTATATATCTGAGACCTATAATATATTGATGAAAAACAGTGTAATAGGGGACCTTAGGAGGATTGCTGTGATAATGCATTATCTTAATTCACACACAGAAATAATGCCAGTGCTTTATGACAGCATTAATAACGGTCACAGTGACCATGATGAGAGGAGTGTGTTACTTTGCTTTGGGGGGTTTCCACATTAGGAGTGTTGCAGACATCAACATAAATTCATCTTGAAAGCTTTTCCACAAAACCTCATACAAAATGTACGTGGACCTCAAATGTCATTAGTCTGCATCATTTGTCTGACAGTTCCTCTCCCCACTGAGGCTTCACAGTGTTCTCTGAGGATGAAAAGAGCAGATATACTATTGACAGCCTGTAAATATTTTATGGAGTTGTTCTGTGTCATTTGACATTTCTCTCTGCCTCGTCATCTTTTGAGTATGTTGTACAAAAGGAGTTTAACAGCCTTGTTCCAGATGTATCTACCATTTTAAAAAGTGGACACCGACTGCTGGCACACACTTTATGAATAAGGAGTCATCCTTTTATAAATGTGTAGTATGTGCCTACAAAAGTGGTCATTTGAGGGCAAAGTCATTTGGGTTATGTAAGTTTTGTAGCAATTTGTCCATTAAAATGTATCTCTATGTCTTCTGATTAAATCCCCCTATTTACGCAGTTGGCACAAGACACTTTTTCTAATTTGTGTCACCCCTAAAACTCTGGCAGACTAAACCTTTTCCTGATATTTTAAAGGTTAATGCTGACTATAAATGAACTAATGTAATGAATCAAAAAGTGTCTTTTGGTCATTTCAAAGACCAACATGTGTCAATCAAGCCTTTAGGAAAATAATACTTTGGGCTGCAACTAACAACTAAGTAGTAAGTAAGTTCAATTCTTACCATTTATTTATACTATTTATCAATGAATCATTTGGAAAGTCCAACAATTGTGGACAATAGTAGATTCCCTAAACCAAAAGTGATTTTTGTTGTGACACTCTGAAACCAGTGAGTGTTTTTGAATATTTACATGGGAGATGTCAATAGATTTACCAAAAATCAAAAGAGTTTCCTCAATTTCATTTTTTTGACTAACTAATAGTTTAATGACATTGCTTCAGTCCTCGTATCCTTTCTACCCATATGAATAACAACTCTTTTCTAAATGACAAGTTAAGAAGAAAAGGAGTAACTTCTTGTTGTGTTTTGACAGTACACATATTAGTAACTACACGATGATGGTGAAATGCTGTCAGAACAGAAGCAGTAACCTCAAGTCTGACCTCAGTCATGACAACGTGATGAAGGCCGCAGAAGTTTGAAGTTTGGACAGAGTGACTCTTGAGAGCAAAGACATTTCAGTGTGATGCCAGGACTCATTTGTCACTTCTCATGCACTAAGAGATGACATGGATTAGCCCTACGACTGATTCACAGAAAACAGTGCCCAGTGAAGGTATGACTCAAAGGCTGTCAGAGACTTCTGCTGTCAAAAAAAGTAAGAAAACTTTAGCCTTTTACTATAATAAAATCCATCACCCAAACAATAATTGAATCTAAAAATGCTGTTTAAAGTTATTTTCTGCAACGATAAAAGTTAATTTCTCTGTGTGTAAGAATGCGTATAATCTCACTTTGTAATTCCCTCCAGACGTTGAATTTGGGGATAAATGCAGCGTGTCAGTTCAGAACAACAAGTATTCAAACAAGGCCATAAAAACGAGCGCCTGTTAAGCAGCATATTAGTGTGTTCATTGGGTTTGTTTGTTTTTTGGAAGAGGAAGCATTTTTAATATCATGGTATTTTTCCGACGGCTGAGCAGTGTATGATTTTAGTCTTGTAATTGCTGATGTTAAGTGACACCCCGTTGCTTTCAAGATGGGGGTTAAAGCTTCGCAACAAGCAACACTACCTTCGAGGCAATTAAGAGGACACACTTCCCTGAAAGAGGAAAAGCATGCAGAGCCACTCGTCGGGGGATTTTCCAACAGAGAGCTGATGCTGGGTTGTTTTTTCTTTTTGTAAAAGCTGTGTCAGCACCAGCATGTCACATTCACATGAGGAGATGGAGGTGGGGTGTCCATTTTAAAGCTTATTCTTTAAGAACAACAATGAACTGTAACTCATAAGCAAGAGTAAGTGCTCATTTGGGTATTTAAATGGCCGGTTTTTCTCTTCTTCTTCCCTCTTACCTTTTGAATTTAATCAAAGCAAAAGCACAACTGCACCCAAATGTCCAAAAGTGGCATCTTGTGATTGGTTGAGTCATTAGGAAGCAGTAAGATGCAAGTTTCTATTAGTAGCATCCATCTCAAGACGGAAGGACACGCAATGACTTGCATGGATTTGCCTAATTCCCCATGCTTCCTCTGACCTCCATCTAGTGCGCTTAAGCTGGTGCCCTGAGGAAAGCTTGACAGCGACATTCACTCACTTTATTACCACGGGACTAAAGTCATCAGCTGCAGGACACTAGTTCATAGCTGGGCTACATTTTGCAACCTAAATTAATTTAAAACCAGCACTATACATTCCCTATGAAAGGAGGTAACAGCTCCATAGGTCTGTTCTGTAGAGGGGAGAGGGGGCTAAGAAAGGAAAAAGGGACAAACAACATATGGACAAGCCTTTTCAAAAAGTCATTTCCCTGCACTTGGACCATATAATAAAAAGCTAAGCCCAAATCTCTTTTTTTAGATTGAAAGTCACATCTGTATCAAATACCCTGCTACTTTAATGGAGGACTGGCTAAGCTGATCCTCTACATTTATGGATCCTCCTAAAAAAAGATTCAAAGAAATCTCCCCGAGTTGGCTTAAAGCAGGAAAGGCCACGCTAGACAGAATAACTCCTATCATCTGAACATCTGAGGGGCAGAATGACTTTGAACAGAAACACAAAAGGGAAGATCATTTTCATCTGTGACGAGGTAAAGGTTCACTACACAGCCAGTTGTATTATTAATGAGCCCAGTTATGTGGAAGACAAACTCCTCTCAAGTCCTGAATACACCCCCGCAGCGCGGCCACTGACACAGAGGGCACACACCTGGAGATGAAAGGAAAACGACTGATCTATTTACAGTAAGAAGTCAGTCAGTGCACTTTGTTTCTGTTTTACAGTCATCCGAGGTATGTTCATGTGACTAAGTGCTGCCAGCGAACGGTCCGCACATTCCCTGCTTTGCACCCATTTAACATGACCTCATTTCCCGAGTACATTTAAAGCCACTCAATATTTCATAAGAGTTGTAAGATAAATGTGTAATATTTACTATCAGGCGCTGTGGGTGAGCGTTCCATAATACAAACTGCAATCCTGGCATGAGTTTCATCACAGCTCTTCTCTGTGACAAATAAAATCATCGTTTATGGTTTTGTGATGGTTTCATGTTCACTTTCATCAGATGCAATATGAGTTAGTGAGATCTGATTTAAGCCAGCTTTAAAAGTCTTTGCTTTGCACTGAATGTTGGTATCAAAGAGAGAACAAAAGATGGCCTGTGGATGATTGTGCCGCATCGGAAATGACTCTATGCGTGAGTTATTTCCTCCGAACTCTCAGTCCACATCTTTGCTGTGCATACTTCCTTCTGGATGATCATCATACGGCCCGATCCCGCCTCAGGCCTCACAGTCACCAGCTCTCTTATACAGAAACTGTCCCTAATCAGAGCTCCTGCTGCATGTTGCCATGAGTCCCCAAGCAACACCCGCCAGCCGAGACCACACAATACCCATGATGCACCACGGGAGCACCTCTGGTCAGCGTGCAGCGTGAAGATGACATGGCCATATGTTCATACCCTTAGCTTTCCTGGCTGTGTTGTGAACTGACTGTTTGCCTGTGGTGTGGGCATGATTCATTACATTTTGACACTTTATCAACATAATTAGGGAAGCTGTCAGGTTGGCCCCTGAATGACCTTTCAGCGATGCGTGTGACCCGATTGATCCACCGCTTCATGTGCATATTGACCCAATATGTACTGGACTCAGGGGAAACACTTCGGCTCTCTGGCTGCCATGTTACATCAGGAATGGGAAGAGAGGAAAGACGCAGGATCACATACAGCGTGTACAATACACACAGACCAGGCACCAGGGTAATAATGGTTCTTCTTTACGCCTGTTAATGTTAAAAAACCAGTTCCCAGTAGTGTTCCTTTAAGTGACGTAACACCAGGCTCTGAGAAGATTTAATTTAAGTTTAGAATATCATTCAGACCGTTTTAATTGAATCCTGAGCTACGATAAGCAGTGAAGGTGTTGATGAACACAGCTGGGAGGAAGCCATGAAGTGCCACAAGTCCCATAGTGACCCGGAGCAAGTCAATCTGCTCTTTGTTGGCACATTCAACCAGCACCTGTTCTGTCACACATGTTTTTATAGTCGTGTGAAAAAGAGCTGCACATAGTGATGAATTTCATTATCAATCTGTTTCCCCTCTTCCCGAATTAATTAGTTTGCGAACTGTGGTCACAGCTTTCCGTAGACCAAAGGGATGCCTTTGAATAGATATTAAACGAAATAAAAGATAACCAGAAATCAGGTTTCTTTTTACTTTGTAGCGTTGCAAATTGATGCATTTAGAACCTCAAAGTCGCAAAAAAAGTGGCAATTTTTTTTTGCTGAATTACTTGAATTAATTGGTATTCTGAAATGTATTAATTTTATTATCTCTTCTCAATTAATTGATTATTACATTTTGGTCATAAAATAACAATAAATAGTACATAAGGTGATACTAAAACTACCATTGCATTGATCGTACTGTTCATATTAATGGTATTCTGTTCATTATGTTTCATTATGCTTCTTCTGGACAAATACAGGGCAGCAACAGATGATGGTTGTGTCTGATGTGCACCATGAATGTAATTTTCTTTCCTACGTGACAAGCCTTGCAGATTTTTCCTCAGCGTATCAGTTCACTTATTCACTTGACACGATGTTGCCACCGTTTGTTTGTATGTTTGTAGAGTGTATCCGAAATGAAATTGCAGCATTCTTGTGTAATCTTGTCATTTCTTGTTCATTTGTCTGGTGAACCTCTGGATAGGGGTGTTGGGAGAGAGGAGATTAGATAAACTCTCACAAGGAAGCTCATAAATGAAGATCAAGAAACAGAGAGAGTGTGCATCAAAGAGAGAGAGAGAGAGATTGAGGTTTTAAAAGGCATTAAATGCACAGTGATTTCACTCATGAGGAAGTTGAGCAGAGAACAGGAAGTATTTTCCCTCGAGGAAATAAAGTCTCGTTACAGTGAGATCAGCTGACCTCGTGGCTTCTGTCGGGGAGGAATGCATGCAGAGGAGACAGACAGGCAGATAACCAGGAGCTCAGAAGATCTCCCTTCAGCGCACACACAAACACACACACACACAAGCTCTCTCTTCCTCCCGCCCTCCCTCACTTTCTCTCTCACTCGCCCACTTACTCAGTATCGTTTCATCTCGTCTCTCTCCCCCTCTCACACTCTCAGTTGCTGCGCTGACGGATGGGGATACACTGCCAAAGGAGGACTTAGGGGCGAGAAGAGAAGTGTTTCTTTTCTTCCCTGGTGTGTTTTCTTTTCTCTTCCGCTTGGCTTCCCCTCATGAGCTGTTAATTCCAGCCCCGGTTACCGAGGATGAGGAGGATCTATTTGTGAGGAAGGGCGCAACAAAGGAAGAGGGGAAACAAGGAGCAACAGGGTGGTACATTTTGCCAGCGGGAGTGAGCAAAAAGACCTTTCCCTTTCCT
Organism: Dissostichus eleginoides; assembly: GCA_031216635.1. NCBI lineage: Eukaryota > Metazoa > Chordata > Actinopteri > Perciformes > Nototheniidae > Dissostichus > Dissostichus eleginoides. Next base: position 12,976,829 of record CM062273.1, on the reverse strand, counting down.
CCAGGCTCGTGCAAAGGTTAGTGACGAAAAGATGCTTATCATTAAAGCAAACACTGCCTGCTGTTATTGTTTTATCCTCTGTTCTGTACTTTATTTCTCACAAGACATTCGCTTTTCAAAGCTTTTTATGTGCCTTTCATCCCTTAGCGTCTATTAAGGCTTAGATTAAACGTCCTCACAGAGCAGTTATCTTAAGTGAGAGCAGTTCTTTATAATTAAAAGTCCCTCAGTTAAATTTATTTTCCATACAGCAAGTCCCCAGGTAAATTACGGAAGTTTCATTCTAGGTCAACACGACAGTATAATTCCCCGAAGGTATACAGTACAGTTGTCAGGTGGAGTCTCTCTTTTAGGTGAGGTAACAGCGAGCGAGAGGAAGGAAAAGGTGAGGACAGCTCGCTCTCATCAGCCGTCACTTTATACAGGAGGCAATTAAGTAGGACTGGCAGCCGGTAACTTGGAAACAGGCGTGTGGGAGACGCATGGTGGCACAGGATAGGATTTAGAGGGAGCGAGGAGCAGAGGAGGAAGGAGATTCCCTTTGTTCATTCACACTTAAGCCTGCTCCTCCTGTGAAAAATCCCGCTCTCGCTCATGTGTACGTGTGAAAACCGGCCCAGGGGCCACAGGTTTGAGCTTTTATGATTTTGCATGACAAGGAACATTGGGTGGAACAAGTGTGTGTACTGCAAGCGCATAGAAAGTGTGTTGTGTGTTTGCCCGTGCATGCATATGGACAATACGTCTCTAAGTCTAAGGTAAGCCCACATGTTTAATTAACACAAGTGGAAGAAATTAGGCATGCTTTGAAATAGTCAGACAAAAGGACAATAGCAAAAAATAAGAAATAAAATCACATTAGGGCTCATATTGTGGTTCCTTGTTGTGATGCCTGGGTGAGGCATTGTGTATATCTTTACTGAATGGATGCATGAGCTCCCTGAGGAGTCTGTGAGACTGTATTTATTTACAGTAGGTGATCGCAAAAATTCTCCTTGAAGACTTTCAAGCTCAACATTTACCACAAAGCCTTCCAGCAGGTGGGGTGGAGGGCGGGTTGATGAAAAATGTATCAAAGAAAAGTATTGTGCTCTCGGTATAAACACAGGTGGAGGCACGTAGGGCAATTATTCTGAACTGTGTGTGTTTTGACACAAAAGGACAGATATTACATAAGCCTAAGCCTCGCTGTCCATTCATTTCAGTGACAGCAAAGTGTTTGTCTACATTCAGCAGGATGTGTTTATACAAAAACCCCAAAGTGAAGCTTTTAAAAGGGATCATTAAGCAGCGAGCAAGTGGGATGACCTACCCTGCTTTCTGTTTAGTCTGGACCTTATGTTTTAGTCACCTCCATGGCAGGAAGAAACAGACAGGTCGGGACAGTTGGGTCTGGACACAAATGACAGTAAAGGGTAATAAGACTACACAATTAATCCACATTTTATCAAATATAAAACATGGGTAAAGGCAAAATATGTGAAACATCATTTTTGAATAGGGCTACAAACAGTATTCGACAGTTTGTACAGATCCTCCTTAAAAATCAGACCAAAATCATAGTTATCATTTTAATTCGTATTATCTAATGATAAATGTTTCAAAACTGATTATTCCCTCCAATATCTTGAATCATATCATAAACACAATAATAGTCAAATAGTCGCTATTAGTAGTCTTTTTCTAAATCGTGCAGCCCTTGTGTCACCTTGTCTCAGACACACACAGAAAACTCCTCACCATCAGTTTGTCTCTGACTTTTCAGGAGGAGCCATTGACACACACACACACACACACACACACACACACACACACACACACACACACACACACACACACACACACACACACACACACACACACACACACACACACACACACACACACACACACACACACACACACACACACACACACACACACACACACACACACACACACACACACACACACACACACACGTCGTGACCGGTGGCTTGGCAGAAGCCCTGAAGGTGAAACATTTTGAGTGAGGAGCATTTCACATTCAGAACAGATGATCAAACTGGTGGAACTGCAGAGTCGCTGGCGGCACCAGATGCAGACAATCTTTTGGCAGAGGAAGACTTTTTGGTGTCTAAACCTCAGACGTAAAAGTCAGAGGCAAGAAGCTGAAATTATTACAACTGTGCCATCGTCATCTCACGGATGGTGGTTCTTATCACAGTTCAGATAAGGCAAGAAAAAAACCCAACTCTCAGCTTTAGAGAACGGTGTTTTCCGTCACTGCACACAATCCAGCCTTATATCTAGACGTATCAGAGTGCAGACAGCGGAGGTTATTTAGGAGAGGGCACAAACTGAAACTGTATTGCAGAGTCTACTTTCTGTTCATGCTGAGATTGAAGTGTGTCTCCAGCTTATCACATACAAACAGAAGAACATTTTTGGGCTGGAAATTGAACATTTCCTCAGCAAAGTATCTGATATTGCCAAATTCCTCCAATGTAGAGTACAAGTTACAGAAAGCTTATAACAGCCTATCCTACTAAAGGTGTAACTTATTTACCAGCTCTTTATCACTTGTGTTCAGCTACACACTCTCTAATAACTCTTATATAACACACCCTTTGCTATTTCCACCCACTGAAATATGAAATAGAAGCATATATTCTGAATTTGAAAAGAGAAAATTGACACCTGAGACAGAAAGTTAGTGTTACCCCTGCTACACCTTAATGGCCGCAAGAGGCAGAAGGGCCAGCATGAACACATAAATAAACAACTTAGGTTTTCACACCGGATTAGTATAACTCAGTTTGATTGTCCCCGTTACTTTAACCCTTTCACTGCTCTGTCCTCACCTGCGGATTGTTTGTGTAAAGATGTTTTTTTTATAAAGTGTAGCTGCAAACCACATTGGCCTGTTTGTGGGTAAACCAGCTGAAGGCCTAAAGGGAGCACAGCCACAAGCAAAGGTGAACATGATTGTAATGTTCACAACCATATTATGAAAGAAGTTGTCCTTAGGGCTGCAACATTGTTCTCGTTATCATTGCATTTGGTTGTTATTCTACATACAAATACTCAGTTTACCATCATATAAAACAAAAGAAGCATACAAGTCAAGTCAATTTAAATCAAACTATAGTCTAGCTTAACTCAAATACAGTGTCTTGGTTTGGTTTTGGAAAATCTTTATGTGCAAAACTGCCATTGTGAAAGGCTTGTGTTGTGTTGGCTTTCATGCTCTTTGGAGTTTTATCTTTTGGTAATGATTTAAAATACAACTGAATTTAAATATCAGCTTAAAGGCTAAAAGTAAACCACGGAAATATATTGGTTTTCACATCTGACAGAACACAGACTTCAATTTGCCTTTTTGAGTGCACTTGATCCTCTTATCCCCACCAAAAATCATTTTGAACTATTTCCAACCAAGTGTATAACTGATTAACTGAAAACAGCAATGGCAGTCAAATAATAACATACTTCACTCAATACAAACAGCAGCATGTCGTCACTGAGTGTGCACAGAAGTGTCTTGTTTTCTGATCTGCAGTGCAGAAACTCTGCATTCATTTGGTTCATCTGGTCTGTTATTGTGACATCTCTCTCCCCGGGGTTCACAGCGAGTTCCCCGGCCCTGCGCTTCTTTGTGTGTGTGGGTGTACAGAATGTGTCTTTTTATATTCATGCGTTAATTTGTGTTGATCTGTTTGTGCGCCTGGTGGAAAGAAGGAGTTCAAAAGAGCAAAGGTGTGTGTACAGTATATATGTGCACTGAGAGAGAGGCTGACAGCAGCAGGTTCCTTGATGAAAAGTTGCTTTGATGCCGGCTTCCCCTCAGTATATGATTTCACCTAACAGATAATTTAGCGACGCACACAAACACTCAGTGCCTAGTCTCTACCTCCATGTGGCCCCTGTTTACTCTTCAATGCTGTAACCATTAGATGCAAAAGCAGAAAGCCAACAAGCATTTTGAGCTATTATACGCTCAACGTTAATATCTGTAGCCCGCTCCTCCTGCATGGATTCACCCTGACCTTTGGGCAACACGTACAACAGCAACACAAGTCAAATCTTTCTCTGCTTGTTTGCAGCTGATACAACTTTAAATGTTTGCATTCATGTCTAGATGCAGTATTTTCCTCTTCAATGTGCATATGTACATTGTTTTGAAGTGTGTGGCTTCCCCGGGGGGATGGGGATGTTTTCTTATTGGCATCAGGAAACGATTCCTCTTTTTGTGCAGTTACTAAAATGAGAGGCTGAAGGTATTCAAATAACAAACAAGCTGTTCAAATTCAGACACCCAGTGGCTTTTTGAAATGATAACAGACATTACATTGATCCAAACTCCCTTGAGACTTTTGTAATATTGACTGAAAAGAAACTGTTCAATCACACATGAGTGATCGCTCAAGAGGGAAATGTAATACTGCAACATTTAATATGCAAATTTGTATTTATGTTGTAGTATTAGTGTTCATTCTTGTTTATTCCCACGCATACATAATAAGCTACATCTTTTTATTTTGGTTAACAATTAAATTAAAACCTTGATTGAGGGAGGAAGTCAGGGGTCTTTTCTTAACAGAGAACACACTCGAAGAATAACCATACTGTTGACATAGCATGTAAATGTTTGCATGCATGACCCCACTCTAAATCAATCATCATTATTGGTCTGACCTTTGACCAAATCAGCTTTTCCACGTGGCTTCCTCTTCGACTTCGTTTGACCTTTAGCTGATCAGTGTTACATGTGACTTGGTGATGATGACAGAACAACAATATTCTTGTTTTGTTTTGTGTTTCAGTAGGAATATGTATGTTCAAGTTGTTTACATTGCTAACAAACCACTTTATATTCACACCACAGAGCATCTTTTAAATGTTAGAGTCAACCAGAAATACAGACTATTTACTAACAGTAGTAAATCCAGAATGGTAAAATACTTACAGACAATACTTGTATTTAACTAGCTAGATAACTTAAAGAACTGAAGAACTATTTTCAAGATGTACCAAAAGTGTGAAAACTAAACATTCTCTTCAGGCCTTAAATATAATTTATATTGCTGAATTATTAATACTGATTACATTACATTACATGTCACTTGTTAGACGCTTTTATCCAAAGCGACTGACATACTCAATACTGTGGACAATCCCCACAGGAGCAATTTGGGGTGAAGTAACTTGCCCAGGGACACAACGACATGCTGACTGCAGTGAGGTTTGAACCTGTGCCCCCCCTGATCCGAACACCAACGCACCAAACCACTATGCCACACGCCTTACTGATGCATTAACATGAAAGCGGCTTTTTATTAGTGTAGCAATTTGACGAGAAACAACGGTTAACTACTGGTATAGTATTGTCTAATCATCTATTTTAATAAACATTGTGCCATAACTGATGATTTGAAGGTAGAATCTTATTGTTTTCGAATAAAACGTACTGTGGTGGAGTAGAAGTATAAAATAGGAGAAACATGAGATATTTAAGTAAAGCACAAGTACCTCAGAATTGTCTAAAGAACATTACTGGAATATATAGTTATCTTACAAAAAAACAAATACATTTTGGCAAACAAGCGACAAGTTGTTTTTGTCACACTTTCAGCTACTTTGCCTTTGCAAACACAGAGACAAATTTAGATGTAATCTATGTTATAACTCCTCATTTACAGAGTCTTACAAGCAGGTTACATTACAATACTGTATGTACTGTACTGTATGTGCTCTAACAAGTGACAAAGAACAAGATTTATAGTTACATGTATTGAAATGTAGTGAAATCATCAGTACGGCAGATAGTACAGTAAAGCCACTTCAACATCAGTAGAATACACTTTATTCCTCCCAATCCACACCAACTGAAATGCTCTGCACTCAACAAGGTCCATATAAAGCTGTGTGTCGGCCTGACCTCCCCCCTCCCCCTCTGAGGTGTTGCAGGGAGGGGGCAGATGCGAGTGACAGCAGAGATGCATGGGGAGAGGACGAAGGGCTAAACGTCGGTCGGTGTCAGACAATGGATGTTGATTATAGAGCCGGAGGTGCAGCAGAGCCTCTGTCACTTTAGCTCAGCCGTGCAACATAGAGAGAAAAGCTTTTATCACCAGATAAGGAGCGTGTTGTCGAGGTAGAGGCTTAAATGCATTTACAGCATCCACAACAAGTGGCAAGGGACAGGGCTGAAGGAACAGCTGGGCACGCAACCTCTGGATCAGCAACGAAGATGCTCGCTTTATTCTTGTTGGAAGTGATAAGGCATGGAAGTACTTTCTTTGGTCTTTGTGTCAACATTGTACAGTATATGGACATTTTCAGATTATATTTTCTAGCATAGGCTTCTCCTGAGTGAAATATCTGGCTCTATATAGCAACTGAATGCTCCACTATTTTCACCTCACTAATAGTTAACTGAATTGTCTGCTGTATGGTGCTGAGCAGGTATTGTACACTGAGCTTATATTGGTGTTTCACTGAGAACAACCTCATGGTGCAGTAAGTACACAATGATATATAGTCAGAAAGTTAAAGGTGGGGTAGGTAATTTTGGAGAAACCAGCTCGAGTGAGCTAGAATTTGAAAATACACAACCGTAAAAAATCTGCCACTTCCTTACAGAGCCCCTCCTCCAACACACACGAACGCGCACATGACCAATGAGGGCACGAGATAAGTTTGTGCACAGATGGAAGGCTGACAGGCAGGTAGGCCATCCAGTTATTTTAGCCGGGCCGGCTAAAATGATTGGTCGTGCTTTTTACAGCACTAAGGCTTCCAAAGATGACATTTTTTAATGGATTTTTTGTCAAAGCACTTAAGATATTCATTGCTATCGGGATGTTAAGAGCATTCCATGGAATATAACAAAAAGTGTATCTCGAGCCGGTTTCTCAAACTTACCTACCCCACCTTTAAGTTACAGTAAATAATAACTGTGGGTTGAACAGAAAAACTTAAAAGGTGTAGCTCTTTTGAAGCAACACAAACACCATTTTACATTGTGTAACCTTTCTTTTAACATTGTCATTTGTTATATGTTATTATAAAATACCTGAGCCAATTCCATTTGCTGATGAGAACTGTGACACACAGCTAAAAGCCCTACAATAACTATTTAGTTGGCCTTTGAAACACAAAAAACATCTACAGCTTTAACATGCACAGATAACATATGGCTGTTTAATATATTTTTCTCAAAAAAGCAATACCTCTTCTTCTGAAAGAATATTGAAGTACAGTAAAGATTGTGCCTCCGAGCCATCAGTCATCGTGGGCAAATCTCTGGGGTTTTTCGCCCTCGCTCAAAACAATACATTATTTCAGTTTTTCTTCCAACCGGCGGTACATCTCATTGTTAAAGCAGAAGACACATTGATGCTTGCGTTGGTACGAGGCAGGAAATGCATTAATGTGGATAAAAGCTGTGTGTGTGTGTGTGTGTGTGTGTGTGTGTGTGTGTGTCTGTGTGTGTTCGCCTGTGGGAGATAGGGCTTTTGTTTCTCAAGTCAGCCATCACTGAGCCTCCTGCTTTACATATTGTAATTGCACAAATCAGAAAATCCTCATTACATGGGGTGTAAACTCAACTGTTATGTGTGTGTGAACATTGGTCTACATTTTAGCACTGAACATATGTGCTCACCATGCCGACAGAGATAATGTATTACTTAAAGACTCGCTATAATCCATGAGTCATTATGGGCTCAAATGACTATAATTATTTTATTCGCCATGTAATGTAATGTCTGGAAATAATCCCTTTCTCCAATAATGACTAATAAGAATTTAAATATATGCAATAATCACGTCCACATTATCAGTGAATAACAGCAGGTAACTGCTAATAAGAAAATTCATTTCAAGTCACATAAATCGTGTCTTTTAGAGGAGACTTCATAGCATTTAGCAGAAATGTATAATATTAGAGTTTATATTTGAACTCACTGGCATTCGGGGAGCAATTCAGGACATACTAGGAAGTTATTATTCACAGGAGATCCGCCAAACTCATGCAAACCTGAGTTGAGCTCACTCTCCGTGGGTCAGTGTCAGGACAGCCTCATTAATGAGGTGCAATCCCACTATGAGGGCCAGTCGACCAACACTTCCAGTAATGATCCCTGGAACGGCCCACAAACCTTTCATTTGAAGGTTTTTCAAACAGGCCATATAAACACGCTGCCAAAACACCATTAGAGTTTGGATGCGGAGCAGTGTGGATTATTATGGGTTCTCATCGGAGGTATTCTTGGCAGTATACAGTGCGACCGCTGCCCTCGTGCCCTCTGTGACCTCGAGGTGTTCGAGAGCTCTCCACATCTCTACAGGGGATCTGTCATGGCTATTTCTGGGCTTTAGTCTGGGGTGTTAAACCTCTTAAAACCGACTATTGTTCAGGAGGGTTATCTGAGGGTAAACCCACACCATGTGTCCAGGAAACGGTTGGATCAGACACACTCCAAAAAGTCACTTTGGATTATTATTTATCCTGGTATTTTCACTGCATTGACATTGGCAACATGAGAAACCTATAAAAACAGAGTCTTCTAATCACATATATAGTAATAGGCTATATCTTATGGGTGCTATCTTTCAATGTTTACAGACTTTCATATATTGTAGCCTAAGGTAAATGTAAGTTTCTTTGTAAAGGTTGCAGTTACATGTGTAGGGTTAGGGTTAGGGGGTCCATTTGTCCTTTGTTGGCTTTGTTCCCTGCAGCCATTCCTCTTTGTGTTGAAAAAAAAAAATGGTATTCCTGCTATAACAGTTTCATTTTCAAATCCATAACATTTTCAATAATTGTTTAGGAATCTCTTGCCAAGTTAAAGGCCAAAAACTAAAAAAGAGATACATTGATGGGAAAAGTGTGTAACCTACAACAAACCAAACAAAATATTTAGTGTCTTTACTGTTACAGGCCTGTTTATTGTATCGAGGCGGCAGTGGCTCAGTCTGTAGGGACTTGGTCTTGGAACCGAAGGGTCGCCGATTCACGTCCCGATCGGACCAAAAAAATATGGAGTGAGCTGGTAGCTGGAGAGGTGCCAGTTCACCTCCGAGGCCACTGCCGAGGTGCCCTTGAGCAAGGCACCTAACCTCGAAACTGCTCCCTTGGCGCCGGGTACCTGGCAGCATCTCTGCTCTGCCACCTCTCCTATCTGCATGTGGTTGTGTGTGTGCATGTATATCCTCCGTGTGTGTGCATGTATATCCTCTGTGTTTGTGCATGTATATCCTCCCCTGTGTGTGTAATGTGTGTAAACACAACAGAGTGGGGAAAGAAATGTCCCTGTAAGGGATTAATAAAGTGTATCTTCTTCTTTGTCATGCATTACTGTCCCATGTCATGATTTTCTCTTTCTTCATTTTTGAAATTCCCACAAGGCTATTTGTCTGTGGGTGGAAGCTATTTTAAACCTGGGGGTCAGGCAGATGATGACGGGGAGCGTTTCCAAGAGAAACCAACTGAGCCCAGAGTGGGGTGTTAAAGCAAATGCAAACAAACAATGCTGGCTTGTGTCTGGGAGATACTGTTCTGTCTGTCTGCATCACACACAACTAATACAGGATATGTCTCCCAAACCCCGGAGCCAAAACACGTCCAGTTCTTCTGCATGAGTCACAGCAAAACACCAACAAAGAAAACCAAATTTGAGGTCTAAAGCTCCGATGCGTTGACAGATGAGGGCTTTGTGTTGCCTGCAGGCAGCTCAAACCTTGACGGAGCTGCGATTGTAGGGAGCTGCTGAGGAACAATTCCTGAAGTACTTTCTTAGGCCTTGAAAGTGACTCTACTGTCACAGCTAGTGTGTCTCTGTGACATTTAGCAGTCAAACTCAACACAATCTGTTTGATCAAAGACATTCTTGTAAACTAGAAGATATGCTGCTCCACAGTAGGAGTTCTACTAAGGAATATTTTGAAAATCAATCTTTCATCGACTACTTTTTTGATTAATCAATGGATCATCTGTCAAATGTTAACAAGTCCCTTAAGCGAAGTCTTCGAATGGCATGTTTTGTCTGACCAGCAGTCAAAAGCTAAGGTTATAGAAAAGCAAAACCCTGAATAGTTACTAAATGAACCTTATGGTGGGATTGGTTTGTCAAGTTTCCAGGGCCAGAATTCACTTTCAACTGATATTGAATAGCAGCTGAAACTGACTCGATGAATCAATTCACTTTGGAGATATGTTTAACTATGTTGAACCAACAATTCAGGAAATATACACGTATGTTTGTATGTTTAAGTCAAGCCTGATGCTGCCTTACACATAAAATGATGATCCCATCTCTTCAACACAGTTAGCTTTACGGCTTATTAATCAAACAATACTACATCGGATAGGTACATGTTATTGGCCGGTACCCAAAACCCAGTAATATGGTGAGACATGCTTAGAGAAATTCATAGGAAAACCTCTTTGACAGTGCTTCCCGTCCTCTTTTACATGTGAACCCTTAGTTGAAGTGAGCATTGCTACTTTAGTTTTTGTCATGACCCGATCATTAAAGGGGACCTATCATGCAAAATGCACTTTTTTATGTCTTTTATACATAAATATGTGTCCCCGGTGTGTCGGGGAACTCACGCAGCGTCAGAAAATAAAACCCTCTCTCTTTTCTTCCGTACCAAAATCTCTAAAAACGGGGGTACAACGGAGCTGATCCAGATTTGCGTCCGATATGACGTAATATCGGAAATGCGGACCCACGGCCCTATCAGAAAGTTGCTATCAGAAACAATGCCCAACTGTTTCGGACGTAATATGGTCGGTGCATGTTTACATTAGCATCGCTAACACTCAGAGCTAACTGTACTGCACAGAGCATGTGTGTGTAGAAGCAGGAAATAAAAAGGAACTCACCTTGTGGTATAACCGGCAAGAGAGAAAGCCTTTGAGCTCCATACTGTTTCAGAAATAATCCTTGATAATCCATGATATGGCGTTTCATCACGGCAGAATCTGCCGGTAGAATCTCCCGCATGAGCTCAGCTCCCTCCTTCTTTTTTTTTTTATCAATATTCTTTTTTTTTTAAAGCTTTATACCCAAAATCTGCACTTTAAAACAGGAAGTGAAATAGTGGGATATGAGGCATGGCTAGAATGGGTGATCTGTTTGGTATTTTGAGCAAAACACTTCATAGACATGTTTTTTATATATTTGTATATATCTGAGACCTATGCTATTGCCTAAAAATAGCATGATAGGTGCACTTTAACATTACAACAATAGTTGTATTGTGGTTAAAATGCCTAACATGCAGCCCAGTGATGAATCAACTTAGTATTTCAGTGCTATTCAAAAGAAAGCCTGCCTTTTTCTGTTATCTAACAACAACCTTAAATATCCAGTTTCCCTTACAGCATCAATTGAGATTCATTCATACTGCATCAGAAACAAGACCTCTGCAGATCTGCATTATATTAAATAGGGCTCCAAAAAGTTTCATCCCCCCACTGACTTTGAGACCTGGATTGTATAATGAATTCAACTTATTAGACTCCAGTAGATGTCTCATTAGCCATCTCTCCTTCACTGCATGCATATAATTACTGCCAAGCAACTGTTTTTTTCCTGCTCATTTCTGATTCTGTCAGGAATAGACTCCTATCCTATCAGCTGCTGGATGATACTAATCCCTGGGTGTTCTGACGTGTTATAATTATTCATTTCAGTCGTTCTATTTGGGGTTAAAACTTGAGAAAAAGGATCAGTTTTATTCTCCTATCACCTTGGACTATATTTGATTGCTTATTCATGCTGAAATGAGGCTGTTGCAGTGAACCTGGTGGTTTAATTCCAGATGAATGCTGATCTTTTCCTCTGCAGAAATATAAACTTCAAGTGCTGATTGTCCTAATCAATGTGACACTGTTTTTCCATTACTACAAGGCTTACTGGAGCTTTGTAGGAAGAAGTCATCAGAGTTATTATTCCGGTAAGATCCAGGGAGATACTCAGACAAATACCTCTATTATTTTCAAGTCTGCCTTTGTGATCCAAATTGATGATGAAGTGAGAATGGTTTCCATCAACATGACAGCTCTCAGCAGGTAGAAACACAGCAAGCCAGCAGCAGATGAAACTTTGATTACAGTTCTTCTCTCGTGTTAAGCTTACAAACCATTACCAAGTCAAAAACTGAAAAAGACCACCCATGCAGAAGGATGGCTGCACTCAACAAAAGCGGAGCCCGTTATATTGCCGTATGAGCCAAACTCTCCACAACAAGCTCTATGGCAACCCTTCTGTGTTATTCTCCCTTTTCAGGTTGACTGTATTCATTTCCTGTACAATACACCGTGGGTGATAATTATCAGACGCTACATCTTCTGTGACGTAAATGTCTCCCAAGCAACATCAAGCCACCAGACCAAAACACATCGCTGCCTCTGGGCTTCATTTAGAATATTTGATCTGGGATATGTATTCAGGTGACTGATTATATAAACCGAAGAACAACCTGTGTTCATAAGTCAAATGTATGTGCAGCTCTGCAGCTCTGAGCTCCTGGTGATACACACAGTTATTCCCCTGACAGTGCTTTAGCTGCTTGTTATGCAAAGCTACTTGGGCCTGTCTGTTTGGAGCAACTAACACACAAACAGAAAATACTGGAGAAATGTTCTGTGACTTTTTATGGGTAATTAGGAAATGTGTACCTCAATGACTAAATAACTTTTTGTACATCTTTATTTGATGTTCATTTTAACTATTTAGATCAAATACATATACTATAAAAGAAAGTAGGATCCATGAATCAACCTCCTATTATCTTTACCTTTTTAATCAAGCTGTCTGATTTAATAATTGGGGAGCTTTCATTTAAAGGTCACCTATTATGCAAAATCCACTTTTTCATGTCTTTTATAAACATGTGTCCCCTCTGTGTAAAGAGATCCTGAAAGAGATTTGTCACATTCTTCATGGGCGCAACCCACATACTCAGCTCTGCTGCCCATCCCACACATGCTTGTTCCTCACAAATGTGGTACCATTGGAAAGGTCAGAAAACAGGCTTTCCAACGGTATAAGATGTATTGCCAGGAAGCATTGTTACCACAAAGAAATCATCAAATGTCCTTACTTTTTGTGCGTTATATTGATGAAAAACAGTTTAATAGGGGACCTTTAAACTTTCAGGGCAATACAACTAAATGCAATGTTTATTTAATAGCATTTCTGAGACTATCCTAAATGAAATGCAACTAATTACATTTAAATCAGCATCATGCAGCTCAGCATTACATTTGATCAGAGCCGGAGGTTATTATAGCTGGCCCTTTAGGCCAATAAATGGTCTTTACAAGAAGGAACACACTGTGAACAGTACATTCTTACCAGTAAATAATAATCTGGTTATATTTAACAGTAAGAGGAATTGCTTTTGACCTACATTCAACTTCTCTTGTGAAATGAGTTCAAGCTGTAGAAAAAGATGATCCTTCGTAGTGTTGGACATCAGTGATGCAAGGAAAAACGTTTTCAAGGTTTCAGTGACAGGTTGAGCTTTTAAGAAGTTTGTATGGATTATTTTTGTCTACAGTATGTGTGATGGAGATATACTATAATTATAGCCAATGCAAACCAATCATTTCCGTGGATTACGTAACCCTTTCACATTAAATATACTTTCTTTTTCAGTGTTGTTATAAAAAAGCTGGTGTTTCAGTCACAACCACCTCTGGCTTCATTTGTCTTTTTATAACAAAATATCTCAATGAGCTCCACGTATTGAAGTATAACACGTTTTGACAATTGTGAGATGAACGCTTTGGTATCAGGAAGGTTCCCTGAGTTAAAGTATCATAACGTTATAGGGAGAAAAAAGTTGTTCGCACTCACCATCAGTTTCAATCCTTCTTTTCAACAGTGCTTACCATAATAATTTTCATGAAACCAGTTGTGCTGGAGAGGAAAGGTATAAAGATGTTAAAAAAATGATTGAAAAGGACCTATTAGTAAAATATTTCATATTGTTTTATGTTACGAAAAAATTCCTTGGAGGTGCACCTTCTTACGGTGAGACCCTGGTTTACAGCCATGCAAAACTCTGTTAACATGACTTGGTCTTATGACAAACTCAACGCAAACCTCCGACACTACAACCATCCAGTTCAGGCCTCAGGCTGCCACTCATTGACAATATCGCTGCACACAATTCAACTCTGTGCCAATGGTGATCATTAGATCATAGCTCTGAATCTCCCAACATGGGCTCGTATCCTAATGGAGCTCCATTGGGCTGCTGAGTGGAGCCCTAATTTCATCAGAAGTGAATGAAACCCAATTTATTATGATGACAGTCAAAGGGAGCATCAATTAGGCACGGGGCTCGTTGCAGCAGAATACTGATTGCTGTTTGGACGCGAGCCCATCAGCAGAAGCAGATATGAGATGCAGCCAGACACACACACATTTCCCGATTAAAGTGGGAGTCACATCTCTAAGCTGCAACTCAGTCCCGATGCTCACAAACTTGTGTGTTTTAGGGCGATTGATAACACACATTAACACAGATTAAGACCCAGCGTAGCAACAGAGAGTGTATTTGTGTGCTCTGAGGAAAACACAAACCTAATAATGAGGCAGAGCGAGTGCATAAATATCCAACTACTATCATCCACACAGGAGATAAAAGGTTATGTTAATACTCAAAATGACAGGCCTAAATGTTTTAGCTAAAAATAAAGTTAGGTTGTAGCAGGAGGAGAATTCTTATGTTGAGATCCTGCCTTTAAAAACTTGAAAGCTTCTTAAATGAAAGACTTAGCCGGCCAGAATAAATAAATAATGATGTCTAGAAAGCACAATAACATGTTAGTGACTTTAAAGTTAATGTTTGAACAAAGATAAGACTTGGACAAGAATGTTCATGAGATGAGGAGGCGTCGCATATCACTGTGTAATCTGAGAATAATCATGAATCTTCCCCTGCACGTTCCCTCATCAAACATCTGACAGATTTTCTGCGGCGTGCTCATGATAAAAAAATGCTGTTAGATTCAAAGTGGTAGCTGTAGTAATTGGTCACTTAATATTTCCTTCTTATCTCAGGCAACAATAGTTATGTAGACAAATAAACAAGCTCTGTGTGCTTTTGGTTTGCTAGGAATGTGTTAATTGTTTTCATTTTTCCTCTCATGCTGTAACAGCCTTTACATTCACTCTGAGAGTGGCTAACCCCGAGTTGTCATGGTCTTTATGTATATTTTAGTTGGATCTCAGACATAAACAGCAAGTAGCTCCATCTGTGTCTCACGCCTGTTCAGCGGCGCAGTACATTTCAGTCCCAGGGAGCAATGCACATGTGTACAATGTTGTGTATTAACATGTTCTGCTTCACTACCATCAGGCTCATTACACAAACCCTTCACGTCCACTTCTTCTTTGCAAACAAATGCAGAGCTGTGATGAAGTGAACCTTGCCCTTGTGCAGACAGTACAGCACAGGCACGTCACAATGGTGCGACTCCGTGTGACCAAATAATGTGTTGTAAAAGACAACAGCTGCAGAAAGAAACAGGAGTCTTGAGAAGATGGGAATCCCTCGTCGAACTGCACATGTTGTCAACTGACAGTAGACTACACTCAAGCTCTCACCAGAAGTCAAAAAAGAGGAAAAACATAAAAAAAAAAAAAAAAATGCTACTTTAACAAGTCTCCTGGGATCTCAGCTGCCTGGCTTTTCTGAAGAGGGAACAGCTTGTCCGATCAAAACGCTTTAAAAGACTCCAACAGAGGCAGCCTGCTGTGCTCCACATACGTATTCTGTCCATACGGTCTACAGTACAGCTTTGTGTATTGCTTTGATCGTGTGCAACCATCAGCCCGTGCTGTTTGGATTACGTAAGAAAGCGGGGCAACACCAGGGAGCTCGAACACGTAGAACAACAGTAACTTACTCAGCAGCTGACAGGCAAAGGGATTCTCCAAGGTGGTTACACAACTTTACTTTCCCACAATACATTTGTTTATCCAGGAAGGCACAATTAAACAGCCACATATTTAAGTAATGCTTGATTTCACATTCATCCGGCTACACACCATGTTTCTAACCAGCTAGGGTCTTCATCTCCCCCTGAGGGAACACACATATATATATATATTCTCTCAGGGGAAACCCCCTGGTTATAGGAATAGGGTCTCATCTAGATTCAGTTAAATCAGGTCAGGTAGGATTCCATTGTTTACTGCAAGTCTCCGGATGTGTCAATATGCGTGTTATCTAAGTCGATCTAAGCACCATCAGATTTGATCATGTGATGTTTCAAGATCTTTTTAAGGCTGTTTGGTAACTTGGGGTGAATCCTAAGGCTTAAAGTACACAGATCAGTATATGAGGCCCTTTTCAATTCAATCGTCTTTTTATGAACAAAAAAAGTATTTACGCACAAATAGTTTTTAGAGGTGTGCATCACCCAACCTTCTCTAAATCTGAAGTCAGCTACAGTATGCCCGCGTTCTGCGTGGATTAGCCAGGTGTGCAGTGATGTGAAAGCTGTGAAAATTGTTAAGTGCTTCGTCTCTCTGCACATTCTTGACAGCCCGCTTTCTGTACTGGCAGCATAGTATAGTATATACAGTATAGCAAGTATACATATTGATGGTAAATATTTATCATTGCAGCTCTATGGTAATGTGCTCACCTGTGTGCAACCTCTCTATAATTTGTTGTACTACTAACTTATTCCCCTTCATCATCTCCTCTTGATTATACCAACCACATCATCATCCCAGCTTCAAAAGGTAGCTGCTCTATAAAATGATATATCACTTTGGGATTCTGACATGGTGAATGACGATCATCGGTTCAAGTGAATCAACGAGGCGTCTCAAAACAAAACTTGCCCCTCAGATTTCTGTGTACCATACTCTGCACTTTCTTCACCAAAACAACTTGCAATCATTTGAGAAAAAGACAAACAGGAAACAGTGGTGATGCAACATCACACTGGATGTGATCCGCCATAGCAGCTCTTCTACACTTCTCGTTGTTGCTCCTTATATGTGGTTTTCTTTCTGCTGTCAGCTGCTGTCGGCTCGTCAATAATTCAGGACTCGAGTTTTGTTACACATTGCATGCAGCTTCTGCAGAGAGAAGGTTTCACTTTCTTTGCACAAACTTACAGCCAAAGCCCTCGGGGGTCTTGAGGTCATTTGCACAGGCTGATTCTGGTACTTAAAGTGAAATTGAATACATGTCATGAATATTGGAGATTTTATGGCTTTAAGGAGCAAATACGCATTTTTCCAACCCTTTTCAGAACGACCTGGCATAAAGCTTGTGCAGATAGCTTTGGTGTCTTGCATTTTAACCACCCTCAAATCTAAAAAAACCATCCATTATTGTCCCTGTTTTCGGCTCTTGCTGGGTTCCTCTGTCACATGTGGGGCCACAGATAAGAGCTTCAAAGTCACATTCAACAACAAGGTGATGCTCAACTTTACTAAAGTAAAGCCACTGCTAAATTCAAATGGTTCATTGACAGAGTTTTTAATATATTACGATCGATTTCACCCTTAACTTATGCATGGGCAGGGACCGTTTACATGCAATGTCCTCCGGTACTATTAAAGGAATAATTACCAAAGAACAGGAACAAGCGTGGCTAAGCACAACGTTACGCCACCCCATTAATCTATTTGAGCAACAGTGAAGGGATATCTGTGACACAGCTTTAAATCTAACTGTACAGTGATAGATGAGTTCACAAACTCCCAGGATGCATCATTTACAGGCAAATCAAAACTCTGAACTTTGCTGCTGAGGGAGCAAGTTCTGTTATTCATTATTACATATTTGGTTTATAAAAACATTTATCTAAGAAAACCATCTTTTTATTGCATTTTCTTTACTGCCAAGTAGTTATATAATAACATATCTGCTGGCTATTAGATCATTCTTTTTTTAAATCTTAGTTCTCAACAGGGTAAACTGATCAAAAGCAAGATAAAAGTTAAATATTAATAAGATAAATATATATTCATTATACTCTTAGTTCTCTATTCAATATTTTTGGAGTGCTGACATAATGCATCAGTAAGCATTATTTGTTCTTCCAGGAAAGTTTGAAGAAAGGCAGAATTACTGATGCAACCAACCGTAATGCTTTTTATGGGTTTGTAATCCGTAATAAAAAATAATAATACAAGTAAATATTATTTAATAATTGATTTATCATTGAAAAGTGAATCCTCTATTAGGGTGATTTGCATACTTACTACTTGATTATAAATGCCAAATAACATACTCAAATGTAATGGACTTGTCAATCAAACTAACTATTATTTTTGTTATTGGTTGTTTGAATAACAACATGAGCAATAAGTACAATACTGTAAATCTACAACATGCGTTTCCAAATCTAAAATGCCAGCATAGAGTGCAAACATTCCTCCTCTCAAAAACAGAAAAGAAAATGTTGTCACTATAGGGATTTTGGCCGGAGTGCCACTTTCAATTAAAATGAATGCCCAAGCCATCATATTCTGTAAACCTGAGGACAGATTTCGGATGGCATGATGGGAGCTCTCTGCCAGACAAGCTGTCCACACAGTGGGGAGGAACTTCCAGAAATCTGAATCAAATCTCTTAATCTTTCCTCTCTCTGCTTGTCTTGTTCCCATCAGGAGTCCTGACTCCCAGCAGCAGCAGCCATGTGAGAGGAGCTGTCAACAAGCAAAGGATGCCCACGCCCAGCTAAAGCAGAGCCGCCCCCCCCATCCATCCCCTCTGCTCCCTCCCTTCTTCACACATGAGGACGAGAAGATGACTATCACCAGCCGGCAGTCCTTCAATGTCCTGACGGTCATCTTCCTCCTGCTGTCCACTGCAGGTCTGTAAAGTTTTCTGTGTGCTTATCTGTCTGGCCTTCAAAAGTTCATATTTCTTTTATTACATGGGCCTCCAGACACTCGTATAAGATGTGCAGAGTGTTCTTAGATGATATAGGCATGCTCGAAGCAGCTTCTATAAACGTTGGATGCTCCAAAATGTCACAGTCCTTTACAGAGTGAGCCAGCAGGGCCATGAACTAAGTACAGAAAACAACCCTAAAATAAACAGTTTTAGTAGGAGATAGAAGTGACAGCTGATGGCCTGAAGTTAAGTCAGAGACACTTAAAGGTAGGGTAGGTAATTCACTTCAGAAACACTTTTTGTTATATTCCATGGAATGCTCTTAACATCCCGATAGCAATGAATACATGAAATGCTTGACAATAAATACATACAAATATTTCATCTGTGGAAGCCGCGGCGCTGTAAAAAGCACGACCAATTATTTTAGCCGGGCCGATGGCCTACCTGCCTGTCAGCCTTCCATCTGTGCACAAACTTATCTTGTGCCCTTTTGGTCATGTGCGCGTCCGTGTGTGTTGGAGGAGGGGCTCTGTAAGGAAGTCTGAAGGAAAGGGCAGATTTTTTTCGGCTGCGTACTTTCAAATTCTAGCGCACTCGAGCTGGTTTCTCCATTCTTACCTACCCTACCTTTAACTTAGAAACATTTATTGCCAAAATATAAAGTGTACTTGACAGGAAAAGCGCTAAACCTCAAGGTGCTGTGTAAATGAGGCCATGCTGCATAAAACTGTGAAGAGAGCACATTATAACCCCAAAAGATAGAAAAGAAAGAACCCAGCCAACACATATCTCTCAGATAACATACATTATGCACAAGGGAAAAGATGCCAACTCCAGTTAAAATGTGACAAAATAGGGCAAGAGGAAGGATGGAGGGGAAACATCGGCACAAAAGCTAACAGGAGGAGAATTAGCATCAAAGTAAGAAAGGGAATGCTGTTAATGACGAGCTAATCAAAAGAAAAGTAACGCATGTTTTAACTTTACCATAAAATGCATTTAACAGCCAACAGAGACGGGTGTTATACCTGGATTTCCACCCTTGCCACACCACAGAAAAATAAGTTTGACTACATCTTCTCTGGAATAGAGAAAATCCCTGCCATTGCAATGAATACTGTAAATTAGAAACCACAATGATTTAATACAATAACGTGACCGTACATCCAACTTCTAACTAAGAAGTGGATTTATTTAAGATTCATTTGAATCAAATCACTATTCAAATTGTAATTTATCTTCTGTTTTGTTGATGAATTTGCCTAAAAAACCATAACGTAAATAGTGAAATATGTAAAATATATAGTTAGAAAATTACATTATCAAGTTTGACCGACATTAATAACAACTTGAATATATTCAATTGACAATATTATAAAAGAAAGAATAAAAGCATATCACAATAGAGAAGCTAGAATCAGCAGGATTTTTGATTTGTTGAGCGATAGGTTGATTGATTGAACACTGTTGTCCTATTGGTAAGCTGATGGCATGCAGTGTGTTTTAGAAGAAAAACATTTCTTAAAAGTCCGTTCACACGGTATCGGCTCAAGAAACGTGTCCGTTCACACGAGACCGCTCGACCCGCTGGAGACGCTGTAGTACATATGCCGGGCCTGTAAGTGGCGCTGTACTTCCGCCACAAAATACACCAAAAGCAGCGAAGAAGACCCCCCGAGCATGGTTGCCTGGTTGCCCTTCCGTTTATGCTCCGCGGTGGATTTAGCAACATGTAGTTCATTTGTTCTCCATGTCCACTTGTTGCTGATGGTTGTGGTAGAGGAGCTGTAGATTTTGCACTAACATCAGTAGCATGGTCAGTAGCAGTAGCTACTGACCATGCTACAGCAGTGAGCAGCAGAGGTGGGGAGAAGCGGGGCTATGGCTTCATCGTTATCAGGAAATTATCGTATAGGGCGTACACACGGAGCCGTTTGGCCCCCCAGAGCGTTCCGTCCGCAGATCTATCCACCCTTGGGACCCGTTATCGTTTGAGGGCTCCGTTTCCGCGGTTCCGTTAAGGCCTCGTGTGAACGAACGGGCTATACGAAAGAGAAAAGTAGCAGATACAACACGAACCGTCTCCATGTAAACGGGGCCTTAGTGTGAGTGAAGTCGTAATAAACTTCATGTGTAGGCAGCGACTGGTATTCAAATGTTGAGGGTTTTTATCCGAGTGGTGGAGAACGAGCCACAGCCAAGCCACGTCGAAGCCAAGCTGTTAACTATATCCTAAATATTAAGAGGTGTTAATGAAATTAAGCAGTTGCATGTGTTTACAACTGTATGGTTTCCAGCAGCTGTTGTTCATTTGAGGAGCCAGAGACTTTCCTTGAACTCTTTTCTTTTTAAAGCTTTACATTTTGCGTCATTAGAGGACTTTATGGTCCACTTTCCATGTTGAGGACGTCTGTTTCCTTAAAGCCAGTGCTTATACCGACCAACTGCTCACCCCTCCTTCACATGCAAGGAGTTATAGGGTATAAATAACACAGGTTGATTGCAGAACCATAGTACACCAATCAATGGGTCAAATAAAGGGTTTTCTCCCAATAAAAAAAAACCTTTAACTTTTAATCCTACTGTGTCCTTCAGCCCTCTTCATTTCACCCCCACTAATGCTCCTGGTTGTCAATGGGAAGATGGCTGGCCACACCGAGCTCATTATAATCTAAAAGAGCTCTCTCCTTTCAAATGCTGATCGCTCCCTGCTGAGATTGCTGAAAGACTTCTATCACCCCGCAGCAGGAGTGGACCTTGAACTAAATCACAGCGACAACACTTCTACTGCCAGATTTTAGGCGGCCCTGATGAAAGGAAACACGGACGATAAAGACAGGTTACAGTAAAACTAATCTGGATGCACTTCACAGGAAACTGATTTTATTTGTGTTTAGACTGAGAATGATCAAGCAGAAATAAATCAAAGAGGTTTATTTATTATCGAATCAGCAGATGACACACAGAAAGAGCCAGATTGATCAGCATGTCTGATATCACCGCAGGACTTAGCTTTCGCACCCGGAAATTGAATCAGGGTTTCACATTTCTTGCAGC
Source organism: Dissostichus eleginoides (assembly GCA_031216635.1). Taxonomy (NCBI): domain Eukaryota; kingdom Metazoa; phylum Chordata; class Actinopteri; order Perciformes; family Nototheniidae; genus Dissostichus; species Dissostichus eleginoides. The sequence goes on along the minus strand of CM062273.1, from coordinate 12,954,893 downwards.
TAAGAAATACAAATTGTTTGCAGTTATTTATAAGCAATGTAACCATTACACAGTCAGGTCGAGTTTATTTTAACTTTAAAAGGGGACCTATCATGCAAAATGCACTTTTTGATGTCTTTTATACATAAATATGTGTCCCCGGTGCGTCTGGGAACTCACGCAGCGTCAGAAAATAAAACCCTTTCTCTTTTTCTCCGTACCCAAATCTTTTAAAAACGGGGGTACAACGAGTGGATACAGATTTGCTGCCGATATGACGTAATTTCGGATGGTGGACCCACAGAAAGTTGCTATCAGAAACAATGCCTGACGTGTTTTGGACATAATTTCGTCTTTGTTTACATTAGCAAGCCTCGCTAACACTCAGAGCTAACCTGTACTGGAGAGCACATGTGTTTAAAAAGCAGGAAATACAAAAAGGAACTCACCTTGTGATAAACCCGCAAGAGAAAAGGCATTTGAGGTCCATACTGTTTCAGAAATAAGCCTTGATGTGGTTTAGAACAGGATGGCGTTTTATCACAGCAGAATGTAACTTTATCTCCGGTAGAATTCTGATCAGGCATTAGCTCCGCCTCCTCTTTTTTTTTTTTCAAGCTAAGAACCCAAAACCTGCGTTTCTCTAACAGGGAGGTATGAGCAGTATGAGGCATGGCTACAATGGGTGATCTGTTTGGTATTTTAAGCAAAAAACTTCACAGACATGTTTTGTATAGGCCCTACAATATATTTTTCCAATATAGCATAATAGGTCCACTTTAAATTGTCCTTCGAAGCATATGTTGTTTACATTTCTGGCTCCCAATGTTAAGGAGTAATTTAGGATCTGGATTTACAAGTGTCATTACATTCTTGGACTTTGTTTCAAAGGTTTAAAACAACTGTTGGCTTGTTTTAGATGCTATTTAAGTTTTAAAGTTTTCTATTTCTGATTTGTGGCATATTTTGTGTTAAGCCTGTCTGTTTTTTTATTGCTGTTCATATTTTCCTCTTATTGTTCCTTATCTTGGCCAGGATGAAAAAGAAAAACCCGACTGATTAAATCAAAAGTAAATCAAATAAAATAACTAACCAGCAGTTTTTATATTAAACTACACTGCATTCAATCTTGGTCTTATTATTAGTAATATAAAGTAAGAGTATAAAACAAATGCTGATACTGATTGGTTTTGAAGGCTTGTGGGTACTTCCTGTTCCACTGATGTGCATTTACTATCATCAGCCCCGTAAACTGACACTAATCATATCTGGTTCATTTCTCTGACAGATTGGTCCTTTATTTTCATCAGATGGAGTCTCAGCTGCTTGATTTCATTTTGCATTATTGGTTGCCAGACTTTATATCGAAAACAATATTGTTGTTTTTCCCTCTGAGGCAGCAAGGATGCTCAGATGTTCTTCTCTTCTTAGGCTGCAGGCACTTGAATGCACAGCTAAAAATGAATTTAAAGGAGTATTATTTGTACCGCATATCTGTGGATTCCTTCACAATAAACTTAGATCTACTATTCTTCTGATGTAGAAAATTCTGAAACTGGTCTGAAGTGAATCCATCCAGAGGCACGGACCCTATGTTTGCATCATAACCTAATGGATCATATTTACTCAATGTTTTTGAGTTGCTGTGTTCCTTTAATAATACAGATGATAGATCTTTTTATCTGATAAGGCTACAACTCCTATCAGATTATTTCTGCAATTACAATGTTATTTTCAGTTTCTAATCCTACACTTTTATTATAGCATTCAAGTCACATCTTCTCTGAGGCTAAAGAAAAGCATTCAGTACTTTGTAGTTTAGCCGCTGCAGTTTGAAAAGGGAGACGTTTTTCATCAATAATTCAAATAAGGGGTTGTAATTTTTTCAGGGAAGGGAGGGAAACACAAACTCTTAAAAGGTCATGAGTCAATTTCAACGTGTGATTGTGTTTTTGTTTCCTGACGTACTGAAATACCTCCTGTCTGTTTATTTTTTTATTTAACATCTTATTGTTTGTCCTTTCACAAATCCACAGCGCTCTCAGCTCATTACCGAGTGTGTGAACCGTACTCCGACAACAAGGGGCGTTACCACTTCGGCTTTCACTGCCCACGCCTCTCAGACAATAACAAGACCTACATGTTCTGCTGCTACCACAATAACACCGCCTTCAAATACTGCTGCAACGAAGCGAGTTCCAGGTGGTCATGCAGGTCAACCTCACCACCACCTCAGACGGTTACGCACACAAGTAAGTACAAAACAGACGCGCTGTCATTTGACCCTTTAACCTCTTTACACACCTGCACCAGCACATGCAGCACAGGTCATTAGTCCTATTTTTATTTTCTGGTTCAGTTTGAGATTTGTTTGACGTTTGATTATGAAAAACCTATTGAAGCCTGGAGAGTAATATGATGAAAAGAAACATTTATATGTCATTATCTACATGAAGTCCTTTTGTTATAGGCACATAGTAGGACCGTCCCTTTTAGATTGGCTTTTTGTTCAAGTTATCCTGGTGACCAACAGAGGGTGTTTTGAAATGCAAATTAAGTTAATAAATAACTTTAAAAAACGTTAAACTTCACTTTCTGATAATGTGACAGCCCTAGATCAAACTGTATGCACTCATTTGTCTTTTTATTGTGTAACTTTTTACTAAGAACATTTAAGAAATGCATTTGGATCTTCACCAAATAATACATGATTAAGATGGACAGTCAGGTATGTTGGAAAATAATTAAATCCATGGATGAATAACAACCCAGGCATTAGACTGAATAGCTACTTGAATGCCTTCATTTCCAAAATCAATGAGCAACATTTAAGTGCTTTATTAATGGGTTTAGTGTTGCTCTATTCACATCAGAAGCTAATCCGTTCTTCTTTGGGCTATGATGAAGATCACACCAAATTCCATTGATATCACTTTTGCAGTTTTTGAGTTATACTGCAATGATAAAAACAAATGGGACGAAATGCAAGCCTGTATGGCTTGTTGGGGATAATTAGGGGAAAATAGGTTGTGCTGAATCTTGTAGAGTGTTTTGGGATCAGCCTCTAGTGGAACAAACAGCTTCAGAGATGACACTTCTTCAGATCCGATAAAAACAGCTGGTTATAGTCTGCTTGCTCACAAACGCTTCGCTCCCTCAACAGTATCGCACTCATTGACACTGTCTGCCTCTTACTCAGAGGGTTTGTTGACATCGATCCACATACAGAGGCATTCAAACCAGCTCAGAGAAGAGCAGATGAGTGATTCTACAATTTAGGGTACATTCCATGTCCATTGATGTCCATTGATGATAATTATAATTATTCTAACTATTTTCTTCAAAAATATCATATTTTGCCTATTATTGGAAAGCATGTTATAATATCACACACACATTATGTGCATCCTATGCTTTATTTAGCTTGAAATGTGTCATGATGTTCTTAAATTGTCAGTTTTTGCTATGTCCGTTTTTCAGTTGAGGGTGTCTTGGTTTCAAAATAATGAATAAAAACCATTAAAGTAAATAAAAAAAAGTATTCGTTTATTTTAAAAGTCTAAATACTAAAGAATAATAACATTTTTTAAATTGATTTCCTCCTTTAAATAATTTAAATATCTTAATATATGAATGTCCGCAAAAGTTCTGTCAACTATGTTACTAACAGAACTCCCCCCTTTAACTCAAAAATGTTTGTCCCAATACCATGTCACCAGCATCACATGATGCCATGTTCCTCTTTGGCAGACATTTTGAACACACTGTGGTGATTGTCCTCTAATGTTTTACAATATTTTATGTATAATAGCACATTGTCAATGAGTATATTAATTGACCGTCAACAATGTTACGTACATTGTTATGGTTTACAATTGTTTAATGATTTTAATTCAATTATATGTTCAAATGTGATGTTAACCTGTTCAAGAAAATGACATGTGGTCATCCAGGCAAGGCCTACCATTGAAATGATGGGTCAAAATAGGGAAATTGTCAACTAGGTTACCTGTCAACTAAGTTACCCAGTAATGTAATAACTGTAGTAACTTAGTTGACAGGTAACCTAGTTGACAATTTGTATGACATGTAGACATCATTACACATCATTATCAATGGAATTGTGCACTTCTGCCTTGAAATGACCATAGTGCTGATGGTTAATAATGTGTCCAGTCAACTATGTTATTTGCATCAAATGTTTGAGTTTCATTGTCAACTATGTTGCACCTCATTTTTTCAAATTTAAAATATCTAAAATAGATAACATAAAAAAATGTTTAAGCTTTGCAACTAGTGGATATGTTACACTGAGGAATATACTAACTTGAACCACTGATTGTTTTAGTGAGAAAGAACACTTTTTTTGTACTGTTTTGTTGATGTGAAATGCACCCTAAATTATAGAATCAGAGAGCCGTTGTTGTGTTGGGACGCCTCCACTTGATCTCACACAAAGGCAGGTGTTAAGTGCTGGCTTTTATATTAACGGCCCGTCCACACGGCTGCGTGCGTTGCTTCAACGGAGGTGACGTCAGGCTTTGCCGAACTGCATTGTGGTTCCGTCTCGTCGCTTTGCCTCCGTTGCTCGCTTCGAAAGTTGAGAAAAGTTCAACTTTTCAAGCGTCGACGGAAGCGCCAGCCAATCAAATAATATGCCAGTACAAGCTCTAGCCAATCAAACCGCGTGCTTGTGTGTCCAGAGCGGGAGATTAATGTGATTGGCACGCCAGACACGCCCACCGGCAAGCTTCAACGCACCCTGCCGTGTGGACGTACCGTAAGGATCATGTCTAGTACAGACACCTGCAAGAATTATTAATAGTGAACCACACTTCACATTTCAACAATTCTTTTTTTTTTTACAGAGGACACACATACCTGCCGACATGCTTAATCGTTATTTTCAAAACATCCCAATTTGTGATGGAGAATAAAGTACATCTATCTATCCATTTATCCATCTATCTATCTATCTATCTATCTATCTATCTATCTATCTATCTATCTAGTATATATATATATATATATCCATCCATTTATCTAATTGTATATCTATGTACTTGTGTATCTATCTAGTTGTATATATATGCATAGTTGTTTACCTATCTACCTAGTTGTATATCTATCTATCTATCTATCTATCTATCTATCCATCCATCTACCTAGTTGTATATCTATCTATTTATCTATCTTCAATCTAGTTGTATATCTATCTCTTTCTATCAATATATCTAGTATCTATCTATCTATCTATCTAGTATCTATCTATCTATCTATCCATCCATCCATCGATCCATTTATCCACAGATTCAGGAATGAATGACACAGAAAAATGATCCTCTTGTTGTGCGGCAGCTCTCAGCCGAGTGTACTAATGCCCTCCCAGCATGCCTCTGTCTCTGGTGGCTCACACTGCCCTGCAGCAGGTCATGATATTTAATTTAAGCGTCAGATGACCTGTTATGCCACTCTTTCATCCTGGCTCACTGGGGCGAAGGGACTGCAGGTTTGATATTTACCTCTTGCCAAGGGAGTTAAACAGGCCATAACTCTGCTCTCTACTCAAACTGCATGGAGGACATTGTATTATAGCTTTAGATTTTCCTCCACTTCAAGGTAACACTAAAGGCGGTTGTCCTCTGAGGGTTTCACAAGTCAGTGCTTTGTAGCATATAGCTCTCCATTTAGTTACAGAGTACATGAAAAGGATGCAGAATCAGAATAGATTCAGAGTGGAAGAGGTATTGCATAATGACATGTTAGTAAAGCAACACAAACTGCTAGAAACCTCTGACAGAAAATCTATTGCCTCTGCTTCATTCTCTGAGGAAGCCGTGTAAAATATTGAATAACATTTGTTTTAGTTGTGTGGTCATGATCGATGTAGCCAAGGACTGTGCACAAATTCGTGTTTGCTAACCTCCACTCAAATAGAGCCTATTGCCCCCTCAAATTACCTGAGTAGACACACACTATATTATGAGTAAATGTCTTAAACACCGAGGTGAAGAAAGGCAAACAGCAGTTAAGGACACATTTACTGTTGTAGTGCAGTATTAGCCTGTCTAGGTGCTCATTCAAGCAGCGCAGATGTTCATTTTATATCCACATCTTTAGATAAATATCCCAAGGCCACCTATCATTTTCAGACAGGAGTGGATTCACTTTATTCACTCAACTAGAAGCCCTTGAACATCACCTTTTTGTGAGCGTTTCAGTCATACAGTCAAACAAATTGCAAACTGTGTCGTAATGACATAAAAGATAGGTGTCCCTCTTTATTAAGCTCTATTTTGAAGTAATATCCTGTGTCATCTCTGTCGAGGAGTCAGATAAATAATTGTTTATTCTGTGTAATAGAGTCCCTTTCAATTTGTGTGACAATTTTCAACTAAATGTCCTCAGGACAGAAACAAAGACATCACACCCAGATATTTAGCAACCCTGTTTTGGCAAATGATGCTTCTCATATTTCTCGGGTAGCTATTTGTGGAGCCAGTATAAAATGGATTAATAGGCGTCTTGTGCTAATGACTTTGTTTTGCAATTAAAATCGTGAGATTTTAAAAAGCAGCAAATCGAACAGATGTAGGGTTTTTCAAAATGTATTTGTTTTTATCAAGGGAGCATTTGATGAACGGCAAACATTTACAACTGGCAGCTCTGACGTAGCTTTTGGGATACGATGGTTTCTGGATGGTAGCTCTGAGCATGTGAGTGTTCATCATCATCTTTCCCAGATTAATATTACTAATACCCCCCCGTCTGTCTCCCCCGCAGTAATTATACAGCCCTGGTCGGCGTGTGGATCTACGGCTTCTTCGTGATGGTGCTGCTGGCGCTGGACTTTCTCTACTACTCCGCCATAAACTATGAGCTGTGCCGGGTCTACCTGGAGAAATGGGGTCTGGGCGGGCGCTGGCTGAAGAAGGCTCGCAGCCAGTGGCACAGGTCCATGCCGGAGGAGAGCGAGGCCCCGGCTCAAGCCCCCCCCACCGTCTCTAGCCACTACCAGCCCAGAAACAGCCTGAGAGGGGAGAGCCACAGCCCCACACTGCTGCCCTACAACACATCCACCGCATGGTGAGTCACGGTCCGTCACATGACCACCGCCAACCTGCAGTGTGGCATGTATATCTAATGTGAAGCTGCGAGAATCAGCAAATTGTGAGATAAGATTTACGTCACTAATCACCTGGGTAACCACAGCTGGTGACTGCTTGGAAAAATCTCCATGGGAGCGCTGGCAGTGTGCAAATAATAATGTGTACATTTCAGACAGGTACATAGCAGCTGGGAAATACTGTAGGGATGTAGAGGCTTAGTTCACTAGGAAATCTGATAATATATATATATCTAGTAATTATTGTAACGTCAATTTATTTAAAAAGCCCAAAACCCACATTTTCTCAGAGGTTCAGGAACTTGGCGTATAGAAGACCATCAATCCAGGAGACAAGCGCAGAGAAAAGAAAGGGGGAGAAACCTGTAAAAATACAAATATTCTCAGAATTACAAAATGTTGCACATATTTAGCCTTTGTCCGATTAGTTGTTAACGTACTCAAAAGGTTGTCAAATTATAGCTTGACAAAAGATAATTCCGAACTTTAAACATTTCTGTGTTGTTGTGTTTATCAAAAATGTAAATGCTTTGCGTAACTCTTCTTTGATGGACTTCACTTAGCAAAGAAGCCAGATCAGTTCTGCTATTAAAGCTTATTTTACCTAATAATAGACAACTAGGGATGGCTGAATATATCATTTTGAAATTAAACAACACCGCTGTCAACACAAAACACATGAGATTTATATCTCAGAAAGAAGCCGTTTACATAAAAAAAATGACATACAGTAGAATGTTCTACCCTATGTGACTATATATTATGAATATAAATTGCCCTACTCTAACAAGCATGTCAGTGCAGAGACTTGTTATTTTAAAAGTTTATCCGATGCTTAGAAAGAAACTCAAATGCCCCTATAAGAAATGTTCTCTTACTACATTTCTTTTTTTAAACACAGGTTCCCTCCGTGTCTCGTTTCCTTGTGTGTCTGTTTGTCTGAACTGAATGTTTTGTTACGTAGAGAGAGCAACATGGCAGGGAACAGTGTGTCTAGCAGGACTAATTGGAGCATTTCTTGCATGCTTTTTCCAAGCCAACAGGGAGGAAGCTCAAACATCAGGCTCCCCGTTTACTCCTTTAAATTCCTTTTTTATATATATATATATATATATATATATATATAATATATATATATATACATATATATACACACACACACACACACACACACACACACACACACACACACACACACACACACACACACACACACACACACACCCACACCCACACACACACACACACACACACACACACACACACACACACACACACACACACACACACACACACACACACACACACACACACACACACACACACACACACACACACACACACACAACCAGGGATAATGCTAAATCTGTTCCTGAATCATAGCAACTCACTGGTAAAGAATTCAGTAATTTTAATAGCTTCCCTCCTCAGAGTAAGGGAAACAGACTTTATCAATATTTTAAGAATTCTGCCTTACCGCCCACTAATGGATACTTTTCAGCAAAGCATCTGATCTGTATTTGTCTTTCATCTCAGAATAGCTGCACTGCCTCAACATCAAGATCCTTTTAATGGAGACATTTGGGTTTGAAGTCTGACCAGCTCATTAGGTCATCATTAATTAATAAAAGAGAACTGAATAATGTGAAAGCTGCGCTGCCCGCCAGAGGCCCCTTACCTTGATTTAACCTGAAAAATATGAATGAGTCACATTAGAGCCCTTTCACAGAGTTTCTGTTGCAAAGCATCATCTGCTGTCCTTTCAGTTTATCTGTTTTATTACCTTTGAGAACAGTCACGGGAGTCTCAAGGTGTTTTGGCTGCGTGTGACTGTTGTTAAAACATACAAGATGATTTACGATGCCAGGAGGGAACTGTAACATATAACAGCCCCCGGGAACTTTTTGTTCTTTTGGCAGACAGTGCTCAGACTTCTATGATACAGCCACACGATCATAGAGTCTGCCCCAACCCACATTTATGTGCAGACCATTTTTCATGCAGTTCTCCATCTGCAGCACTTTGCACCCTATCTGTTAGACTGAAGCTCAGCGTCTCTTCCTAGAGGTAGACATCTCTCTTGGGTCATGATCATTTAATGCGGGAAGAGGTTTGACAAATGGCTTTGAGAAGCAGTCTGGACTGTGTGCGCCATAGATAGGCGAGCTGAGATGCTGCAGAGGGATCCTGAGACTGCTTTGCTGGTGGAAACATGGTTAACTAACACTAGACATACCCATGGAGCCTCCTCATTAGACATGAAGTCAGATCAATGTGATAGGACTCATCAATCCTGGCTTTGTGAGGTTGACCTTTGCTGGCAGCTCTGCAGCTTTAACCAGAGGAAGTCTTTAAAAACAGTGATTGAAATCACAGCAAAATGCTCATTTACAAAGTGGGACAAGAAAAGGAGAACATGTAAAGTTCATTGTTATTTATGCAGACAATGAGTGATAGGAAATACTTACACATGGATAGCGGTGTGGGCTTTTTAATAAGCAGGAGCATTTTTACAAATAGCTATGCATATTATTAGATAAGCCCCGCCAGAGAAATTGACAGATACTGGGAGCTAAATTAAGTCACCAGCAGTTTCTGGGGCAAGAATAGCCTAGAATAGACTTGGGAAGTCTCACAAGGCGAACCACTTCTCAAAATCTAGATTATGCTTCTGTGATTTGTTTAATGTGTTAAGTTACAATGGATGATACTGTATGTTCACCACAGCTGATGTTGCCCACACAGTGCGTCATCAGACGGCCCTTGGTTTCTTTGCGGGGGTAGAGATCTTCATCCCCAGAGAAGACGTAGGGTAATGTCTCAGAAAACTGGGTCCACTTACAGTTGAACATCTGTTGGCCAAATGTAAACAAACAGAGATGGGGTCAAGTCCCACATCGGGCGCAGCAACATCTAAAAACAACCCAGTCGCACAGCAACTCAGGAATCCAGAACAAATGGTAACCAGTGCAGCGGAGCAAACCTCACAGCTAAAATTCAAAGTATCAACACATTTTTCCACATGCAATGATCTATTTATTCAGAGAAAGTGAAGCTTGGCATTCAGCGTGTGGGAAAATTGTTTACCATATCTCTACGTCAGCGAGCTGGTTTATAGTGCTCGAGTTCAGTGTGGGCGTCCTGCGAAACCGTCATTATCTTCACTCTGCGGATACTCTTTAATGAAATCTCCTATTCATTTATTTTGTACCAGTTTGAGCAAATAAAATAAAGTTAACTACTGTCATTGTTCAGTAAGAGATGTGCGACCCAGGTGAGAGAAAAAACTGCAGGTCTGCTAAGCCAGACATTACGGTCACTTGATTGGATGGAAGAATGCGTTGTTTCTTTATGAGCGGGAAATTGACAGCAGATGGGAGTTTACTCTCAGGGTAATGTGGCACCTCATGGCAGCACCATCCCACTCAATGATTGATAAGTGATATTAGTATCACATGAGGCACTTCTGCAGTTGAAAGATTGTAGAGTAGCTCAGCTAATAACAAAAATAAATATAATTTTGGTTAAAGAAATATATAAATATATCCACATATTTGTGTTTAGATGGCAACATATCGCACAAAAGGTAAAACTGCAATTAAATTGATTTATTGTTACAAATGCTCAGAAGACACCTTAAATGTACCGAATCAGAGACGCTGTGTTTGTTAGTTGATACATTGTTAAAGCATCCATCCCGTCAACCCCACATCACTATGTGTTGTATGGCATCATTTTTAAATTAAAATTTTAATTAGAGAGCTTTAGACCTCTCAAGCACACAGTGCTTCATCAGGTGGACGTGGACCGAGTTCATTTTTTAACTAATTAACATTTTGATATGAAAATGTGGTTGGTTGGCAGATGTTGTTACAATAAGACAGAGCCAAGCTGGTGGTTTTCAGTCTTTAAACTAAGCTGCTGCTTGTTCCAGCATATTTGAATGCATCTTCTCATTTAACTCTCAACTAAAGAGGGAATAAGCAAAGTGTAGAACTATTCATTTATATGAATACACACCAGGCGAGAGCTATTTGAGCTACTTGAGCTTGTCTGACGGGGCTGTGGTGGAATTTCAGATAAATGACAGGTGACCACTATGCTAAGCTATGAAACTGGCACAGGAAAAAAAAACCATCCTGGCAGGGCTCTCATGTAACCCTTAAAACGGCGATAAACTCAGCAGTTCCTGTTTATCGCCATTAAGTGCCCTGCAGGACACTGATTGGTTGTCCACTCGTGGCTATTAGGACATTTAGAGTTTGGCCGGGATCCCAGTTTGTGCCAACCCTCTCTGTAGTCCACCTCGAGAAATAATGGTGGTACTGGGGAGCAGCAGCAACATCTGGATATCTTGACTCCAAAAGAAAAAAGCTGGCAGGGAGAATCTCTTATATTTTTACTATTTTACATTCCTTGTGTAGTTCGCTCACTCTGACACCATCCTCTCTCAGAAGTGCAGGAAATGTCTGATCTGCTGCTGTCATTTCAGTCTGGCTTTTCTGCATATTTTAAAATCAATGTAGAATGTCTTTAGTCAGTGCCGATCAAGACTTGCTGTGCAAAAATATCTCTTTAAAATCAAGATAAAACATAAGCTGCCCCTTTACTCGTTCGTTGGAAGAATTGGGATTACGACCTGTCCATGGTTTCCCCTGCTTAACATCCAATGTCAGCTGGTATGTGCTTCCTAAAATCCTCCTAACAACCCTCGAGGATAAGTGGGGATAGCTGACGGTTAGTTCAGCCACAGATAAAAGTGGGAGAATTGAGATGTTGGGCAACATCAAATGGCACCGCATGCACATCAACCAGGACACGTCAAAGAGTCTCTTGGAGATTCATAAATCACTTGGCACCGTGTTGCAGCAGCGCCTCGTGCCAGTAACCGCCCACTGACTCAGGCTTGGTATCTCCCTGGGCCAGCTGAGCTCAGCCACGGTTCATGTGAGGATGGCATCGGTCGACACATTCAACAAATACCTGACTCACCAGCTACCGTAACACTGCCTCTTACAGTCAGACCCTGTGACTCAGCGTTATCACTCAGTCTAGTAAACGGAGTCTCCATAACTTTGGCTGTAGGTAACCATCTCAACACATTCAAAAGCACTCAGTGGGGAAATGACACATGACTTCAATCTACAACTGAAACATCATAACATCTTTTTCCCCAAAGTTTTTTCTCTGTCAGAGCGTGATCAAAGCTCCTGCATATTGACATCAATCTTTGAACTCAGTGGTTCTGTGGTAATAATATAATTGTGCATTATGAAATTATTCCAGGCCTGTCCGTCCACAGAGCAGCATGCCAAGGCCTTGTCCAATTAAAGCAACACTCTCCATGTGGTGTGAGTTAATTAACATCATAGATGCTACAAAGGCAGCCAGGGACAGAGTTCTGCTGCAGGCGAAAAGGAAAGTGCATGAGAAAGGGATTAGCTGCTTTAAAGTTGAGAAGGACTTTTGGCGTGCACGAACAAGTCCGGTAGCAGCTATTTATATTTTTGTATTACTATTAGATCAGTTGGCATACATTTACTTTTTCATTTTGGTAATTTCTCTCGAGTGCATTAGAATAACCTTCAAGTGGAAACTTTTATTTTCCCATCTATAGTTGCATTATTCTGGGTGGCAGAATTGGGTGCGATGTGTGATGTGATTCATAGAGTTGGGGTGGGCTGAAAGTATTTACAAGATTTAAAGACTTATAAAATATTCCTGTAAATCTGATTGCTTTTTGAAAAGCAAAGCTGCCTCGTTTTATTAGTTTTTCAGGCCTTGAACTGATTATCCAGCCAATATGTCGTTATATAACAGACCAATGTGGATTATTAAGCAACCGATCCGGATTAGAGACGATTTCAGCCGTGCAACTAAAACCCATGTCCGTGTTGTTCAAAAGGATCCGGCAGGTTTCTTCCAAACAACTCATGTGGCAACACGGTGTAATGTCATGACGCAGGCGTGCAGTCGGAGCTAAACATGTCAGTTTGGAGAGGATGAAGCAATGATAAGCCCTTCATTTATTTTCTTCCATTTCTTAATAGGGTTCACTCTTATCCATTCGTAGGATATACTTGAAATGTCTAAGTATGCAAGTAATCCTAGAGAGTGTGTTCTTCATTTGACGGGACATTTAATAGAAAGAAAAATCGATTGATCTAAAAAATAATCAGCAGATTGAATATGAAAATAATCCTTAGTTGTTCTCTTCAAAGGACACATATTCCTGACTTAGGTTAAATGATAATATCCACACCATCTTCATGACAAGGCAACTCAAGCTGCTAAGATATGTCCAAGCCATTGTGGTTTCAAGCTTCAGAAAAATTAATAAGGTGACCTTGTGATAAGATTGTTGTTAAAAATGAACATTTATGCTCAATTTCTGTTTTTTCTGAACAGAACGATGCTGCAGTGGAAAAACTGAAGAGTAGCAACACCTTGTTTTGTTTGGTGGTACAGAGGAGACGCCCCCCCCCCCCGATGCCCCCTCAACACCAGTGGTGGGTTAGCCATACTGTAGTAGGAAGAAGTGACTGCTGCCCTTTTCTAATGAGCACAAAACCCCCTTGGACTGACAGACTGATATGGCAGTAAGAAACTCAGCTGAACAGAAGCTGCCGGAGACACAGAGGAGCGTACTGCTGCTGCCATAGCAGAGGAGCGACACATTGAAATGCTCACAGGTGTTCAGTGATCCCCTGAAAAGGCTGCCAAAGCCTGGAGCATCTCCAACAGATCCGAGCTGAACTGGATCAACTGTACCCACATGAAGCGAGGAGCTCATCTTTCTAAATATAACATGTTTATTACACTGCTGTGTCAGTTTGTGTTCAGTAGCAGTTAGACACGGTGTGGGTTATCTATTTGGTGATTTATTTATGTGAAGTAGTCAGATAAATATATGAGTGGTTGACATTCGGGAACATGTAACAGCTTAGGTTGATGCTGAGCATCTCACTTAGAGTAGAGTGTTTTTGTTACTTACTGAAACTAGACACAAAATGTCTCTGCAGCCATGTTGAAAAACAATATCTTGTATGAAGTGTTCTCTCTATATTGTAACGTGTCTGACAAGGACACAAGGCCATACAGATAAACTGTTGTAGATCTAAAGGTTTTACATTAGGTCATCAATATTTCTCTTTTTCGGTTTGTGATGCTGAGGAAAGGGATGTCCACTCTCAATAAGTTATTCATCCAAACAATGAATGAGGATCAGGGATGCCTTTACAACAGCAAAGAGCTTCATGCTAAGTTAAACATGAATCCTTGGCTATGAGCCTACAGACCCATTTGAGAGCATTACTTCTAAAGTTAGTGTGAGACAGTCGCCTCTGGAAACTCATCCATTGACTTGTGTGCCCTTCCTCATTACCGGAGCTGCCTGAAAAACAGCTCCATTAGCAATATGATGCAAATGAATATCCATTTGGTTCCATTATAAGGAGGGCTCTTTATCCCACACTGGTAAATAGACAATTGTAAGCGATTAGCCATAATAAAAAAAATGTAAAAAACCCATTAAAACCCCTTTCACTGTCAGCAATAATGTACAGTAGCTTAATCAGAAGGATGACATGGTGTGTAAAAGTCAGAGGCGCCCGTCCAAATGAGCGCTGGGTAATCATTGAGGTGTATCGCAGAGCTTTCAGGACGATTTACATAAGGACTCAATGAAATGGGCATACAGTATTTCAGGGTAATGAACTCGTATCAAAAAAAGGTCTCCAATTCTTTCTCTATTGGCTTTATAAAAAGGAACAAAAAATTTTACTTTTTAAAGGAAGACTTTCACTTTAGAGCTGCAACTAATGATATGTTTCATTCATCATTTGGTCGATAACTCCTGAGAGAATAATAAAACTGCATGTTATAATTTACAACAGCCCGAGAGCAGGTCCAAAACTCCAATAATGTTTAGTTATATTATTCGATATTATTAAATAAAGATAACAATCCTTTCCATATGTAAAATCTCTGTAACTTACTTGAATAATTACTAAATTGTCTAATTGACAATAGGCTGCAACTAAAGATTGTTTTAATTACTGAAGTCTGGCAATTATTTGATCAATTTATTAATACATGATCTGCTCTTTGAAGTGTTACAAAATAGTTAAAAATGCTTTAAACTATTTGGGGAGAGTTTAAAATGACCTGTATTGTACAACCAATATTTTAAAGATATTCAATTGATTTTATAGGAGACAAAGAAAAGCAGAAAATCCTAATTTTTGAGACTGAAACTTAGGAGTTGTTTTGCAAACATCGACAAATTGATTAACCAAATCCAGTTAGCTGGACAAATAGATACATTGACTGTCATTTCAGCTCAGTGATTTCATCAGGCCCAAATCGTTAATAACTGATGAGATAAATGATCTGTAATCCAATAGGTCTACTAGACAAAGCAGCTGTGGGTGCCAGACTGAATATGAGCGGCAGCATGTGAAGAGCAGGTGGACAGACGGTAGGTCGGAAGAAGGTGTCGGTCCCAATCTTGCATCTGCAATGGCAGCTGCCGAGCCTTTATGTAATATGAATTTGAAATGTCCTCGCTGAAACAGGAGATGCCGTTAATCGTTAGGAGTTGGCCATAAGCCAGACATGAGACTTGGGGTCTTGCCATCATATTAGCCGCTTTCACACTAAGTACTTTGCCGTACATAGTTCTCAGCACTTAGTTCCCAGCACTTAGTTCCCCCATGGAACTAAAGAGCAGATCGCGTTCACACCGGAATAAGTCCCTGAGGGAGGATTAGTCAAATGAAGCCGCTGACGTCACTTCTTCTTCTTCTGCTTTGGGTTTACTGGCAGGCCGCAAACAACTTCACGGCGTATACTGCCACCCGAAGTCCCCGGCCGGAAGTCCCCGGAGTTGGGGACTGGCTTCAGTAGAAGCTGCTGGGAGTCCCAGCAGCTTCTACTGAAGCCTTCCGAGTAAATCGCCAGAACGCCGACACCTCCTCATCTCCACCGCTCCCATGTTTTTTTTTGTGTTGCCATAAGTTATTCTCTCTCCGTTGGTGCGCGGGGCTAATGCTGATGCTAATAATGCTAATGCCAGCAAATACAATGGCGGCTTCACAAAACTTTTCAGAGTTTTACGGGGCGTGGTTTGCAATTCGCCCAGCCAATCAGAAATTGGAACTTTCTTCTCCCCAGGAAAGTACCTGCTCTCTAGCTGGGACTGAAAAGGGGGGAAAAGCTCTCATGAACTAAGTTCTCTTTTTGGTGTGAACGCAAAATCCCAGGAACTATCGGAAGTAAAAGGGAAAAGTACGGGGGAAAGTACTCCGGTGTGAAAGCGCCTCATGGTCCTTTTTATGTTTCATGACCCCTCTGAACAGAACTCATGTGCTGCAGGCCTCATCCCCAGTTATCAGCAATAATATTCACATTAGCTGAGTTGTTAAAGCAAGTTCATTCATATTCAAATGGCTAAAGTGTAATTACGTGTGCGCCCCAGCAGACTTGTGCTTTCAGGGGCAAAGAAATAGAATGTGTCCATGTGAAATAATTGGCCCAGGGATCAGCAGTTATATATGAAACTCTCTTGCTCTCTGTAGCTGCCTCCTTATTCCCAGAGTGTGAACAGAAGAGTCGAACGGGGAGTAGCAAGAAGAGGATAATGCTGGATGAGTGGGGGAAATGTAACATGTATAGAGTATGTCATGGTTTTCAGGGTTTATGCTCCATTTTCTGACCTACAATAAAAGGCAAAGAAGGTCTTTTCTTACCATCAATAACGTTATAGTCACACGCAGGGAAGAAAAACAATTTCAATTTGCCTCTGACAAGCAGTAGCAGGGTCCACAAATGGATGATTTCACGTATTTCCTAAAATGTTAAAGTTGTGATGTTTTCTGTTTTGTTTAAAAACTCTGGCCTGGTTTGTGATGATGTGGTACTGTAAATCATATCAGCTTAAACTGCTTCCCAAATAAACAATAAAACAACATGTATAAAAAAAATGTATGGGAAGAAGAGAGCACACGTGTGTTTCAGTCTCTCCAGGTTGGTGACAGTTGCCTTACAGTTGAATACCCACCTGTACACAGAAGCTTTGTAGTGGTTGATACCTCACTTGTTGGGTGTGGTAGTGATGATGATGATGATGATGATGTGCACCACGTTCTGTCTATGTATTTAGATAGAATGATCAGTACCGTTTTCAGTTGGATTGTTATTGCACTTGTTGACTTTGTATTGTCGCGACAGGGAGAAATAAAGTTTTATCTTTTCCAGTGTGTTTAAATCCCTCTGCGTCAGGTGCTCTTTCCAGAAAATATATACTTCTTTCTTTCATTATGGAAACCAACAAAGGTTAGTAAAAGAGAAGTCTAAAATGTATCAATAAACATTGTTAGAAATAGAGATAATTATTTATTTTGTCCTTTACACGATGATTTAAAAATATCAATAATTCACTCTTACTTTTTAATTCAAATAAAGTGGGACAATTTAGTAAGTAATAGCAATTAAAATTGTATTCATCCATTATCTTGATACAAATGAACCAATTGGATTTTTTTAATGAATGGATCAATTAGTTAAAAAATTAAAATGGCAATTACACACGTCTCCTTTCATGTTGTCCTTCACCTCCAGTGAATTTAATTTAAAAAAAATCACTTTATTCTAGTATTATTCGTCTTATCACCAGTAAGCCTAATTTGTCACCTCTTTATAGTTCTATTCGGGATTTGGCACACATTTATTAATATATCATTCTCATATTTTCGTCACAACATGCTAACGTTTACAGCCTATAAGAGCAGATAAACAGGACTGATAGTTCTCACACTGCCACAAATATTCCCACGATTTTTGCTATGTTTTAATATTTAACTGATCATGAATCAGCCGGAAAGAGTAGTGCTTTGCATGAATGTGGCTATGGCAACTAACATGCCACCAAGCTGCAACTATAATTGATATACAAACGGGTTGTATCCATCATTTATCGCCAGCTGCAGAATATGAAGAAAACAGACGCCCGAGTAACAGGTTCACCTGTCGGGGGGAGTTATCAGGCACAATGTTGCGTGCTCTGTTGTGGTCACATGTTGCACTTCCCCAGTAATGTTAAGCCAGGTTGTCAGGTGTGGGTCTGCCAGGCTAACATTAACCTTTTAGGGTTTTGTATTGAAAGCCAGGTGGCAGGTGGCAGTCCAGCATGCATGTGACGGTGAGTAACGTTATAAAGTTAGCAGTAACATTATAGCTGTGAATGTAGCACTGTAGCTAAATAGCTGTGCCAGGCCTAGATATACTTGGAGAACTTTGATTGGACAATCTCCTTTCATAGCAGGGGAATGGCTTTAAAGGTCCCCTATTATACTGTTTTTCATCAATATATTATAGGTCTCAGATATATACAAAACATGTCTCTGAAGTGTTTGGCCCGAAATACCAAACAGATCATTGCAGCATCCCATGATCCCCTCTGTTTCAGCCCTGTTTCAAAAGTGCTGATTCTCTGTCTGTTACTTTAGATGAAAATAAGGAGCCACTCCCCACGCCTCTCTGGGAGATATTTGGTTAAAAAGAACACAATGGTTTGGTCTACCTATGCTGTAAAATGTATTATCTCTTCGATTTACACACGGCATCTATTGCACGTCTGTCCGTCCTGGGAGAGGGATCCCTCCTCTGTTGCTCTCCCTGAGGTTTCTCCCATTTTCCCCTTTAAACTGTGGGTTTTTCTCTGGAAGTTTTTCCTTGTACGATGTGAGGGTCTAAGGACAGAGGGTGTCGTATTTTCATACTGATATTCTGTACAACTGTGAAGTCCACTGAGACAAATGTAACATTTGTGATATTGGGCTATATAAATAAACATTGATTGATTGACAATGGTGCTCTAGGAGGAGATTCAGGTGAGGTGTGTGGGGGGGGGTTACCTTGGTTGATGATTGGCCAATGGTTACACAAGCCAAACAATCGTTATGACATCATAAAGTGGCCAAAATCTGATCAGCTCATTTTCAGACAGGTTTTTATATAAATGGATCAGAACAAAAAGAGAGAGAATCTTTTTTCCTGAAACTTTCAGAATCTCTTTACACAGAGGGGACACATGTTGATGTATAAAAGACATGAAAAAGTGGATTTTACATAATAGGTGACCTTTAAAGTTTTTATTTAGGATATTATTTGATCTAAGGTAAAGGAAAAAAAGGTTAGAGAACTGTATAATTGAAGTAGTGTTTTTAACTCAACCTTTTACTGCCTTTAATGAGTCTGGTGGCTATCCAAGCTTCAATTTTGTATTTATTTTTTTTAACAGCCAATCAATACACCATGAGATGATTCATCCGGCTTCAAAGCAGTGACCCTACCACGCTGACAGAGCCACAGCCAAAACTGGCACAACATCATTAAAGCAAAGAGATGACGGTGAAGGCGAGAGACAGAGTGACAGGCCGGTCAGACCTCCACCTTGCTTCAAATTGTGCACCTGCTGTGCACTTGCGTCAAAGGCCCTCGGCAACCAAGAAGTTCGTTACCAAGTTGTCAAGGTTGATTTGAGCTTTCCTAATAAGCTTCTACTTTTATCCAGCCCTCATCCACCTCTGTCTATCATGCTGCACAAGTTCTTCTCATCAAACTACTTCTCTCTATCCCCTCCATCTGTGTCCTCCTCCTTCCTGTATGCCACTAACCAACGCTCTTCCCATCTGCCTATATCAAACCAGTTGCTACCATCCATCACCATTTAAAAACCATTGGCTTCATTTCCACTTCCTGCTGTTATTGAGGAGTCCGAGATACATCCTGCCAACATGTATCTATTAAAACTCCATTAGGCCTTGTCTCTCCGATGCCCTGTCTGCTATGGCTGGATCTTCTGTGGCACTGAAACCACATTAAGATCCAACTGAAGTAGATATTAATGTTTCCCGTTCATGACGTCCATTAAAACTAGAGCTTGTGTGTGCCCAAGTAATACAGCTGTGGTGGACCACAACTAAGTGATGCATTAGAACAAAACAGGATAAGAATTTGTTGGATAATATCAAAAAGTGATAAACTGTGAGAAACTAGGAATTAACTTTCAACAGGCCTTTGAATTGGAACTCGGACCTCTGTTTTTACTTGTCTTTGTCTACTAACACATTGGACACATTGCCTAGTTGCGACATGTATATTTTACTTTTTTAAAATATTTGAATATTTCCCAAATATGTTTTTTCACAAGTCTAGGGAAACCTGGTCTTGCAGCAACACAAAAGGTACAAGAAAAGGTCAAACAAATTAATAATATCTACATGACATGGTGAGCAAAGTGACAATGTCTCACTAACATATATAATACTTGTAAGAGACCTAAAGATCCCTCCACTATTTAAAGAAAGCAAAGATTAGAGAAGTCAGAAAAATAATCATCACAACTTTTGCAGCAGAAATGTGTTTTTTTCCCCTTATAATGATACTCTCACAGACCCAGAGTGATTCAGCTATTGGGGTCTATTTCATATCAACTAGAATTATATTAGTTAGTATTTTCTCAGACTGTAGTCATTGATATCAAATTGTGCAAAATGGGTTTTAGTCTTCATGAAAGGAGAGCTCTGTCAGCTATCTCTCATGGAACAGATTTGTTATGTAAATGTACAAACTATCCAAAAAGTGAATATTTGTTATCCCAATTCTCAACCCTCCCCACAAGCACACCCCACTTTCAACACAACTGAGACAACAGGAGTGACAATAGTAAACTTAATCCTCCCAAAACCGCAGGGAATGTACCACAATCTCCGCAAACCACATTATTTGTATAGCAGCAAGTAAAAACACATCCTCCATGATGCAGCAGAAATTAATATTAAAATCATAAAAATGCAATGCTTGTACTGAATGTAGTTATGATAAAATGACACAATAGCAGCAGTAAAGATGTAATTGATTTGTCGGTTCTGAAGAATAGTAAAGCAAGCGGTCACATAAACACATGGCTTTCAGTTTAAATATCTCCCTAATGCTCTGATGAATATGAAATGTGTGGAGAACATGTGACAAAGCCATACAGAACTCCCCATGAAACCAATATTACAGGATTATAATTATGTGAATGTGCTGTGTGCAGTCATGCTTACAGCCCTAAAGCCAATGTATGAAATTATTTTCTGTAACAGACCATAGCAATAAACAAAACACAAGGAACAAGCAGAAAAGCAACTGGGACATGTGCACAAAACAATTAACCCTAAATATGTTAAACACTGTTCAACCAAATCAACAGATTGTAGGTCTTGGTCTAGTTCCAAACACCAACCAAAAGAAAATTATGTCAGTCAGCCACTTCAAGATATTCATTTAAAATACTAGTTTGAAATACCAATAGCAAGCACAAGCAGCTAATAACTTAAGCTTACCTTAATGAAGTGAAGCAGTGACGACAGGAACGCTGTTTACGACGACTTCCGGTAAAACCAGGTAATAAATGCTGTGGTCTTGCCCAAAACATATTTGTAGTCCATAAATCCGTCCTTAAGAGGCGGCTTTTATGCTAGCTTACTTGTGAAATGCTATATTCTCGGTAAAAGTGTTTGAATAACAGCTAAAAATGTTAGCTTAATTAATTAAAAGGAGAAGGCGAGGCATAGGTGTTTTCTAATTGCAGCCAGGTGCGCGAAATTAAGTGTGTTACTATGGTGAAGGCATGACCCGCCCTGCTCTGCCTCTGATTGGTTGGTTCACCGGGCATGCATGACGATGACGTTCTCACGGAGCATGATAAATACTAACTTAAATATAACTATACAATACTGTGAAAATACTTAAACAAGTAAAAGTCCTGCATTCAATACCTTACTTTATTAATATAAGTCTATATGTATCAGCTGACATTTTTGGTATCAAAAGTGAAAGTCATTCTGCAGTAAAATGTTCCCTGTCCATGTTTTACTAGACTTGTAATAGGCTGCATGATGTTTTTAATTAGTTGTAATATTAAAAGTAGCGTTTATAATGGCAGTGAGTTTGATAGATAATGTCTGGTGGAAGATGACGGCAGGATGTTGTGCAATACTTCCAGGACCCTCTTGTGCCAAGATGCACAAGGTGCCTCATGCACTCTTGTGGGAAACAGTCCCAGGAGTGGCGTCTAATGGAGATCTAAAGTGGTCAATTTAAAATGAATAAAGGCACATTATGGAACAAATAACCATAGGGATTCATCCATCAAAATATTTAATTTAATCATGCAATCATTAAACAAATGATTCATGTTTAAACTCATCCTTCTTATCAGCAAAATAAAAGAGTTTTATTGCATGTCATTAATTTCACAATGCCTTCTTTCTGTCTGTTTTCATTTCACAATGCCATTTTCCCCACTTGACATTTTCTTTCATAATTTCATCACTAAGTCTTTGCCCATTTTTACAAGTAACAGAGCATTTACTTTTGTGGCAACTTTCTTAGACATCAGTAAGTGCTTCACAATAAAAGACAAAAGCATAAGTGCTTAGATAAGACAATTACTGAAATGCAATGTAACAATAATAAGCAGTGTGTTCAAAAATATTTTTTTTATTTCACAATTTCACCCTTTTATAACATATTTGTATCAAACATGTTATTGTTTATTTGGCTATGCAGTGTAGATCAAAGTGTAGAGGTGATTTAGATATCTTAAAAGTAGGCAATGAAGTAAAAACTGTGTCTATTTCAACGTTTTAAGGCAAAGAATGAAAGCAAATTGCGATATCTTAATCCTTGCTAGCTTATTCTTTTCTGTGTGCCAATTTTGTATGTATCTGTGTGACTCTCCGTCCATCAGGGACTTACAGAGACGCCTGTGTTTGGTATCAGCAGATAAAGCCTGGACTCGCTTTAATGAATGAGGATGGGTCAAATTCAGAGGACAAGTTTTTCCCAGGAGGATTAGTAGTTTACAGCAGAAAAAAATAATGGTAAACAGAACTTAGTTTAAAGTTTTTTTTATATCCTCTTGGGTCATAGCACCAAAAAAGGAAAGTGTGGAAATTCAGCATAATTTATTTTCAGCAAAATAACAAGCTTACCTTGGGAAAAAATAATGGGTTGTGTTTTTTTGCAGAATTCAAATGTCACCATGTACTGTTTTCTTAATGGCAGAAACTGGTGTTGGAAGTTTTTTTAAAGCTCATTTAAAAAATAACATAAAATAGCCTGACCCAGTCTGTGCCCTTTTTGGTTTAAAACCAAAGGTAACCTGTGCATCCCTACCATACAGTGCCCATGTGGTTAAAGCCTTTTCTACGATTCTTGTGAGACGTTTGGTTCTTTTAAAATTGAATTTCTTTGTCCCCTTGCATTAATTTAATAATGGACAATACTGTATTTACTGTTAAAGTACTCTGTATCCTGTAACTCAATGGGTTAATGGGTGGTGGGGGAGAGTGGTGGGATGGAAATGGAGATTTTGATTTGTCAGCATGTGTTTTTATCGTTACTTGAATTGAAACCAAGTGTACATGCTCTTTATCACTTGCTTTTGTAAAAAAACTGAGAAAATCAATTAAGATATTTACAAAAAGTAACATAAATTACATGTTTAAGGATATCATTACATTCAAAATATTAAGGTCTTTGTTTACATTAAAAGATGTTCAAATATCTCATAGAACATAATAAAATACATACAATCTAGAAATAACCACTTTCTTGCAACAAGAGCATAATATATTTTGTAAATACCTGTAAAAACCACAAGACATCCTATCATAGATTTATTTAAATGAGTAAATGCTGATTTCCCTCCTGCGGTTTTAACACACCTTCTCCTCTGCCTCCTGCTCCACTATAAGTGCATTTCAAACATAATCATAACCCCTTAATGATTCTTCTGTTAAGCGGCACACACAAAATGCTTGTTATTTTTTAACGCCAATGCACTATGAGCAGAAAGCAATGAAATAGGCATAATATGTCTTTGCTCTGAAAAGTGGTTATAATACATTTCTCAAGTACATGATGGGGAACCCAAACCAATACAGGAGGGTGATGTTTGATCTCTGGAAACGAGGATAGTTCAACAAAAAGCTGAGTTCAGCTGAGTTTGAATGAAATGCCTCACAGTGTGTTCACCTAGGCTTTGTTGTGTGGTGCACATGAAGGACATTTAAGTTATTTTAACCTTAATTTAGCTTATGCTGCATTTCAACTGCAGGATATACGGTATGTCACAGGATGAACTCAACTCAACTCGTTATTGTTTTATGGTTTTCCATTTGCAAAGTTGTGGATAATGCCTGGTTCTGTTTTTTGTACTTCCTCCAAGCGATCTGAACCGATACTAAAAGTATGGGGTGATCATAAAAGGGTCAATATAGCAATCGCAATTTTAGTATCTGCTTGACCCAGATCTTTAAAAAATGTGAGATTATGTCACTGGAGCTTCATACAGCGTCCTATGATGGTCAGCTAAGAATCCTGTCTGCACTGAGGGTAATATCTGCATAGGAAGGCAAAATAGAGAAAAAACTGGTACCAAAGGTGGGTTAGGTCAGGTCAACTCGAGCAGTGGAAATGACGCAATAGTTTCCCCTACTTTAACCATTATCAAGTTAATTTCTATACTTATTTGTTCATGTTAAATGAGTCCTCCATTGCTACAATAGTGTACGTTTCTTTGAATTTACCCCTACTGTGACTTCAGCTGTGAAATGTACACACAAATATTTATGGACACAAAGTAATGCAGCAGCTGAATCCTCAGAGTGACGCTGCTTTGTTAGCTCTGCTCCGCGTTTCATCCACAGAGAGATGCATCTGTTCGGTGTGACAAGTTAGGCAGACATTACTCATGTTTCCTGTCAACATTTTGGATGGACTCCAGTGGGTTTGCAGAGGGACATCATTTGTTGTTTTCCAAAACAAGCAGTCTGTTTAAGAGAAATGTGGTCACCCTTGATGATAAAATATACTGACAGTATCCTCAAAAAGATATTAATGGTTTCTATATAACTCAGTCCTTGCTTTATTGGCATTATAACTTATTTCTGTCCCGTAATTGTCTTGACAATGTTGAAAATACAGAGGTAAAATGGTGTCCTAATGAAGGAAGAAGAAGGTGTTGTCGTTGGAGCAGAACAGGTTTAATCCCTCAATTGTTTCCCTGAAATGTATCCTTGTTTGTTCCGATGGATTAGAAACCGGTGACAGGCTAAACTGTGACCTTCGAACTGATATGTATACAGTGGCTAAAAGACATTAATCTCCCTTGACTTTCACTCACGCTGTTGTGTGTCCTAAAGATCATCCCAAATGCATGTCACAGCCACACAAATGTTGGCATATACTGTTCACACATTGGGATTTATCCAGTTTGTTTCAATATTCTGGGGATTTACACATCCTTCCCTTGATTGATTAAGGGTGCAAGCTTAAAGTCACATATATTCACAGAAGTAACTCTGAACAAAACAGGCAAGATAAGTATAATTGTAGAATCTCCCTTCCCTTGTAGAAGCAGATCATTGGTGATGCTAACAAGTATTTATGTAACAAGACTGTTACCTGCTACCTAGATAAACAAAACGGCTTTTATAAATGTTCATGAATATATTTCAACCCATGTTATTTTCTATTAGTACGCTTTGTTGTCTCTGCACAGACAACCCATTCAGTTATTTTCATGAAGAACACTTTCACCAAGGATTAACCATTCATTGCAACAATGATATACATGTTATGCTTTGAAACATTATAAGAAAGCAGCCTGTCCCTGAGCTCAAAACCCTGGAGTACACAACATTCACATACAACTTCATGTGAACACGCGACGAGGCAGATGAGGTGAAGTGAGATACAGAAGCAGGAAGAATTAGCGTCACATGATTTTGTGGATCATATAATGTGAGAGATGGGCAGCAAACATATGTTATTACCATCCAATTTGTATTTAAGGTGCCTTAACATGCCGATAAAGAGAGACTTTTATTTCAATCATGTTCATACATGGTTTGATCAACTACTACAATGGGTTTTTCCTTTAATAAAGCTATATACTGTGGGGGAAACTTCTGAAGCAATTGGAAACAGGACTCAGAGAGACACGAGGAGAGCTGGAGCTTTGATGGCAAACTCTGATGGTTTATTTGGAGTTACGGCCGGAGAATTGACAAGACAAGTGGTGTGTCACGAGTTGACACAGCGGTTGCCAAACCAATTCTGAAGAACTCTTCTGCAGCTCGAGGTTTTAACTAGTTCGGAGTGTAATAATCAACATTCTTTATCAGTGAGACTAAACAATTATGGACCCTGAATCTAACTAGAGCTCTCCATAGAAAAGAATGTGCGCCAGGGAACCTACGTCCCTGAACAGTAAACTAGCTCATGGCGGCTTGTGCTCTGTCATAGACTGGCAACAACAATGCGCCCAATCTGCCCCTCCTTAAGAGAGATAGCAGCAACACCCAAGGCCGTAGAACTATGCCATGGGAAAAGAGACAGTAAAGAGAGAAAATGATGAACTGGGTCGAAGGTTGAATACCTAAGCAAATTATTCCCTAACATATACGATTTACATTTCAACATACACATGTAACACAAAATCCCTCAGGTGTAGGAATCCAAAAGTTTTTCACTGGTAAACAGAAAAGAAGCCATTTTTATTTTATAATACTACCAACTATAATGGTCAATTTACATTGTTACCACGAGCAACACACACTACCAATGTCTCTTTCTATCTGTTTCCACCCGACTGCAAAGCAAATTTTATGCAAACCTCTTGAAATGTCAGGGGAAATAAAATGTGAATTCAGACTATTTTCCATCACCTTGGTGGAAACAAATAGATTGGCTTCTTGAATGTCACAACACATCTGCATGGAAACGGGGTGAACTGAATAAAAAGTGTGAAAGTGGCAGTTGTTACTGTTTGTTGTTTGTTTAACCTCAAGACAACAACAATTGTTCACGCTGCAATTTGATAATACACAAGATAAATGTAGAAAACTAAACCAGATCGTCAGTGCGCGAGAGACGTTATTATTTAACAAGTCACAAACGGTTTGCATAAATATATTATATACATATAATATACACTTTGCGACACCAGAGGAGAATCAAGTGGATTTTCCCAGTTCTAGTCCACTTTTTATTTTTTATTTAACACGTAATTTGCAAAATATGCTTTGATGAAATCACGTCTATTGTCTGGCTCTCATTTTCGAGCCTCCCTCGATGGCTGCCTGCCGTACCCTCTCCACATTTGTGTGACATTGAGTTGTGAACAATTCATTGGCACACAAAAAAATGGAACAGAAATGACAAAAGCCTCCACAGACTACAAAAAGAGGAGGTCGCAGACTGTCAGCAGGAACACATAGAGGAAGCAGAGGAATACATTCACATTGTTTATTTGAGAGGAGGCACTCAAGGACGATGGTTTCCTAAAGCAAGAATTAAAAGAGCCGTGTTGCAGCAGTGTCACACTGAAATGGAAATAAAGTGGTGTAAAGAGAGCAAGAGATGGTTGAATAAAGGAAATAACAAAGGCTACACTAACATGTACAATATGATAGAATAGACCAAATTCAAATATGAATAAAGAAGGTTACATTTCAAGGGCCGATATGCTCCTTCACAACTGCTTTTCACATTCCACATTTTACAGACGTCAGGTTAGAGAAGCTGTGTCCAACCATTTCTGACTCTTTTCAAAACCAATGATCGATTATTCACACCCACTTCACACAGAGATTGGTCAGCTGTGTGCCGGTGAGAAAATACTGTAAGCAGGGATTCAAGTTCCCTTTCTAGCTCTTTCTCACCCTTTACACAACAATGTATGTCATCTTTCATAGAACGCAACACTGTGAGTCTCTTCAAGTAAAGACAGATTGTATATGGTTACCCATATTAAATGATATCATACCCCCAGCCTATGTTATTTTAAAGCAGCTTGAAAGCCTTAGAAAATGTCTATAAAAACATTTGAATGTTTCAAAATGTCCTGTTTAAATAATGTACAGTATTTACAGTTTAGAGACAGAAGAAACCACCAGCTGGTCAACACTTCCACTCTGTTTTTTTTTCGTGGTTGTTGAGCTCCTCTTCGTCTCTCATTTCCCTTTGTGCTTCTTGAACAGAGCGTACAGGACCTTCAAGGTGGCAGTGACGTCCTGAGACACAATATCTGTCAGGAAACATTTAATGAATATTTATAATGCACCATCAGCACCCACCAAGTCATTGAGGCAGTGAAATGCTTTTACTAACATTAGCTCATAACTAATCCCACACTCCATCCAAACAGGCTGTAGATCAGGAGGGCAAAACATTAGATGGAAATGTCATCAATACGTCCTTGGAATAAAATTGCACTCTGTTGTGAGAGGCACTAACTGAATGAAAGTGACATTAAGATGGACTCCACCATTGGATAACCTAATTCATGCACGCAGCACGCTCCATTTTAAGACCCTTAGTTCCCCTTCCATCGCAGCAATTATGCCGGTAATTAAAAAGACACTAAAAATGAATTAAATTAGCCCCTTGCTCCTGGCTTAGATTAATTGTGCTAGTCTTTATGAACAGTTATCATGTTGGGGGATTTACTTTACAATTACAGGCTGTATGGCTGGCAGGCAATATTGTGGGGAAGTTTTAGAGATTGTGATTCAAGCTGGGAGAGAATACAGAGGGCGTCTTGTCAATAATGGATCAGCAGGGAAGTGGAGTAGATCCATTTGATATTGATTGATTCACACACTTAGATAAGTCGGTAGCTCACTGACTCACTCACTCTACTTCGCTCTTCTTCTTTTTTTATTGATTTACTCCACATGACCAAAAGTGGAAGCCCAAACATTACACCTGTATGTCATTGTTGATCTCAATCTCTTTCCAAAACCACAGGCTTTAACATGTTGCAATAACAGTCTTCTATATAACACGCCTTTTATTTAGGATTTATATATTTTATTGCAACCTGGCAGCAGGGATTTGCTTCCATTCAGCTACAGGAGCATTAGTGAGGTCGGTGTTACAGTTCATCCCGAGGATTGGTTGACGTCAGGGCTCTATCACTATGCTGGCTTTTCCACAACAAACTGGGAAAAACATCTCTGTATAGTTTTATATATGTTAAGATATTGAAGGATTATGATATTTCTTTTTAAAAGCACTGCTTCGGATTCAGCGGGTTGCTCCCTATTCTACCACCAAACCCTTTTGACAGTTTGCTCGTTTTGTATTTTATGTATTTATTCATTTTTTAATAAACTAAAAGTGAAAATGTACTTAATAAGTGCCAAATTCTTTACCCTATTTACAGTTTTAGCTCAAATATATATTTTTTCAACCAGATATATGAACACCAGCCTGCCAATAACCATATGCTTACCTTATTAAACCCAGAAGAAAGCAGAATTTCCAAAAATTGCCCACAACGTAACGCTTTCACAGTTGTGTAATTATTAACATGATTGCTAACACTTGTAAGTTTATGCCACAAACTTCAGATTTTACAGTAGAAAATCTGATAACATGGCAGCTGCGAATTAGAACTGACAAACAGAAACTTAATGAGGACTTTTTACAGATAACTCCTCGGATCTGGCTGATAACTGGATACAGTAGCACAGCTCATAAATACAGATATCATATCTTCCACCACACACACACATACACACACACACACACACACACACACACACACACACACACACACACAGTAGATGCAGCCAAAGCTACAGTTTAAATCTCTGTGTCTGGGCCCCATGGTCCCCTGGAGACAGTTTCCCTCGCCTCTCCTCCCTAAATGAATGATGATGACCCTGGACTGAGCCAATCATCTGCAGTGATACTCATCGAGACACCAGTCCCACTCATTTATATTCTGTAAGCAACTCCATCTTTCCCTCCAAAACCCTGTCAAACCCACACTCCAGCGAGCACTGCAGATTAACTCAAACTACCGGCACAACAACCCCCTCCCCTTCGCCTAATATACAAACTGATTCCGGCGTTTTCCTGTCACACAGATAAATGCTCCTGATATTTGATATCATCTGAATTAGTAGCTTGTCTTGGAGCTCTGCTGTCTTTCTGTTGCAATCATTTCACTCGCCGGCACCTCGGGTTTTTTTTCATGCTCTGTGCCTGGCATTTTAATTTGAGTAAAGTCTGTTGTCAACAAGGCAGAGTGTATACATTTGAGTGTTATTTCCTCACCTTGTGGATCAACACTGGACACTTTCAGGCCTAAATCATTAAGGAGATCCAAGGCCAAGGTCACATTGTGAACCTAGAGGTCGGAGATAAGAGAAATTGTCAAATCCAAAATCAGGAAACAACATTTTTGTTGTAAAATTCACCAACAAATGTATTAAAATAAACTTTTAGAGACAATATGAAGGATATCTCCTTATGTTGTCATATATAATTGTTGCGTTTCAGTACAGTTTTTGTAAGTAGTAAAAGGTATAGTCAACAATCTACTTAGTGGTGGAAAGAAGTATATTTTTCTTATCTTAAAGTATTAATCTTTAGTGTATAAATACTTATTTACTGGAACAAGTCATGCATTCAAAATGTTGTAAAAGTAAAAAAATAAAAGCTCAAATTAACAAAAAGTGAACTCACTTAATATGAAGAATGGTTCATCACAGAATAATATATATTATATCATATTTTGAATCAGATATGTCTTATGTGTTGAGTTTTAGATATTGATGATAGTAAAATGTAATATATTTGTTGTAAAATTGAAATGTGGTCACCATGTAAGGGATAATGTGCAGCGACGCGGTCATTATGGGGAAAAGAACACCCGACAGGCTGATCAGGAGCCCGACGCGAAGCGGAGGGATCTAGATCTGCATTTATAAACCATGTAATAAATCTGTTCATTACATGATTTAGTTGAATACTCTATTCTGATTGGTTGTTAACGTTGTTAATCCAGAACAGACAGACCGCTGTTAAGGATTTATTGACCGTTGTTAAGGACGCTTACAAAGAAGTTCGGTCGATTTAACTGTATACAGTATATATGTGTATATATATGTATATAGTATATAGCAGCGACGTGCAGTCAGGGGAGGCAGGGGAGGCAGAGCCTCACCTGTCATACTCCAATGTAACGGAAAAACAACTAAAGAAAAACTAAATAGTAATAATAATAAAATGTCTCCACTGATCTGTGTTGTAAGTGTGATTTCTGTATGATTCCAATCGCTTTTTATAGTCAAAATCGGCAAATTTGCCGAGCTCCGCTACAACTACATGGGTGCGATGAGAAGTGAGGCAGGGACGAGCTCTGCCTCACGTAAACCCACAGTACTGGCTGGAGCGCAGGCACTAATTTTGCGCAGGCACTTATTTTGTGAGCGCGCTCAAGCCAGTTACTGTGTGGTAAGGTGAGGCACAGATGAGGTCTGCCTCACCTCAGAATGCGTCACCCCACAGAAATTGGCTGGAAAGCGGGCACTAAGCGCATGCCTGTTACCATCTCACTGTTGGTCACAAATGTAATGTTTGTAGATCCCTTTATTACATTTATCCTCGCCATCCATAGTCTCTAAATAACTTATTTCACGTATATATGATATTATTTAGGCTCGCTGGTCTCATTTTACAACGGCATGAAAAAAGCACCAGGGGAGGCAGCCATAACCTCTGCCGCACTGAAGGGGGCGCACGTGAGCCCACAGGTTCTTGTTGCTACTGTTATTCTATGCAGAGACGGTAGACGCAAACAACAAGCTAGACTTTTGAAACTAGAGGAAGATAAGGAGGACTTTTACAAAAAAGTAATAGAGATTGTTGTCCAGAAGGATAGCATGGACTTCATCTTCAAGTCAAGGTAAGACCACAATTGTAATGAAAATGGGATCTTACTAAGAAAGAACAATCCAATATTTAGATTTTGGGTATAATTTTGTTGAACGGTCTGTTTAAAATGAATCGAAGCATCAGACTAAAAAAGCTTTTGAAAATATCCGAATATTTCGATTAAGGTCAAAATATAACATTTGTAAATCTGACTCTGAAAGAGTCAGTGCCTCACCAGCCATGAACCTCACCGCACGTCACTGGTATATAGTATGTATGTATATAGTATATACATCTTCATGCAGATCTAGATCCCTCCGCTTCGCGTCGGGCTCCTGATCAGCCTGTCGGGTGTTCTTTTCCCCATAATGACCGCGTCGCTGCACCTTATCCCTTACATAATTAGCACATATTAACTTATTATGAATCAGGATATGAAATATTGTGTTTATAACCCGAAGCTTTTTAGTTATCAAATGGAGTTTCAGAGTCTCTATTTCCTTCTGTCGTAAGTTATTCATATACTTCATATCTATGATAAAAGAGTCATAACTTTTTCATAGACTCGTCCTATCTCTTCAAGTAAAGTGAGATCAAAGATATCATTATAAGTGACACAGAAGTAATTATGGATCTACTTTTATATAGGAATTGTAAAATATTAATTTAATCATATCTTCTTCTGTAATAGGCCCGATTTGAGATCAGGCTTCAGAAACGTAACTCATCTTCCTATTTGCTGTGGTAAATTATACTCAAATTAGAAATAAAACAATGATGAATATGATCTAACAGTAGTACTTTTGAACTAGAACAATCATCAACTAATCTGTGAGCACCTACAAGCAGAATAATGACCACAATACCACTTTTCTGAGGATTATTTCCCTTACAAAGTGTCAGGAATATGTCCTGGATTCATACTGTACCATCTCAGAGTGATTGACAGGCGTCAGATTGAAGTCACAGAGCGGGACGAAGAAGCCTTCCAGCTGTCCGATCAGCAGCAGCAGAATCACACCGTCAGCAAACTACACAGGAAATACACCAGACATTGGAAGGTGATATAACTAAGGAGGGTTATATAATCTCAGAGAAGCAGTCTCTTATTTTTGCTCATAAACAATGTTGTCTTTGCAGATTTTTGCTGTTGTTTCTATACCTGTTTGTCCATATCAGCCACCTGCAGACCCAACGTTTGCATGTTCTGGTTGACAAAGTATATGATGGCCTGTAAAATAAAAATAGGTAAGGCAGTTTGAGATACATGTTGATCTCATCAAGATGACATATTCATTTATCAAAAATATTAAATGCTAAAATAAATAAATAAAAACAAATCAATAAAGAGAATAATTGTGTTCAAACTCTTCTTGACATTTTATTTGGTTTGAGTTCTTACTACAAAACACCAAAGACGCACTTTATTCTGAGTTGATCTGTTTTCAGGAGTCACTTATGTCTCGACACCACATCCATTGCTCTCTTCCTACCAGAGGAGAAGAGACAGTTAACTCCTCCCCTCATTATTGTACCTTCTTCACCGTGTTGACCTTGTTAGCCTCAAGCTTCAGCAGTTTCTCGATGGGATCTTCCCCTGGGTGAAAAGACAGCCAGAGAAATGTGTTAATGTCATCGAGGGCTTTAATGCTGCTTCAACGACATTCAAAATGTCGAATCGGCTCAACCTCTGACACTTTTTTTACCCACTTTCACTCTTCATAAAGGATTCTGGCCCTGCTTCCCTGTTGAGAAAGAAAAACATATATAAGCTGTTTTTCCAGACATCCACAGATTCACACCGGACAAAAATCTGCTCACCTCTCGTCTGTCAGGACCTCCGTCTGTACATCGGATTTGATTCCACTTTTGCTCACCTGCATAAGGATTAAACATGATTGAAAATCAATCCCACAAGGTGTGTTTTAGACTAAGATTTGAAGCAGGGGGGAAAAAGGGCTGAAACTCACCTCCATAACAATAACTTCAACATTCACATTGGGAGGCAAATCCAGATCAGGCTGGAAAGATCTCACCATGGCAACCAGCAGATGAATAGTGGCCAAAAGGTCTTTGTTGTGGATGACTGACAGGCGAACAGCAGAGAACAAACAAACACACACAAAAAATGACTTGCTTGCCCCTGATGTGACAGAAATCATCACCTCCCAGAAAAGCAACAAAGAAAGGCCAAAAGGATTTTAATCTAATAAATAAATGAACACCCAAATGAAATATAAAATAATACTGGAAACTTGAGATACAATCCTTAAAAATACAAATTCATTATTTATGGTCTTAATGTTTCAGCTATAACAATTGTATGTATTTATACAATAGGGACATTTATTTGTCTTATAAGGGGAAAAACTGTACTCACATATTGAGACCAACAAACATCAAATCAAATCAAGTTTTATTTATATAGCACATTTTTAAACGATTTTTGGTTGAGCCAAAGTGCTGTACATATAATAAAAAAGTACCCTACAGTAAAGACACTTTACAGCAAATACAACAGCACAGTTTGTGCAGAATATCAGTATGAGAAAAACGACACCCTCTGTCCTTAGACCCTCACATCGTACAAGGAAAACCTTCCAGAGAAAAACCCACAGTTTAAAGGGAAAAATGGGAGAAACCTCAGGGAGAGCAACAGAGGAGGGATCCCTCTCCCAGGACGGACAGACGTGCAATAGATGCCGTGTGTAAATCGAAGAGATGATACATTTTACAGCGTAGGTAGACCGAATGTTTGGAAACATAAGTTGATCTCACCGTTAAGTTGTTCTTTATACTACAAGTGTTGCTGGAGTGTTGATCGCTTCTGTCTTTCTACCGTTCGAAGCCTTTTTACAACACATTCACCCATTAACACACAGAAGGGCTGACATACAAGGTGCAGAACTTCTCATCAGAATCTAATGCAGAAACACACACACTCAAAACAATGTCTATGCCTTCGGGAGGAATTTGGGGTTCAGTATCGGGTCCATCAACAGAGGAGCTGGGGATTAAAAGCCGATCTAATGCTGCTCATTCTACTCCACCTGACTCTGCCATATGCTGCTGTATTAAATACTACAGCTGCTCAAGGGAGTGTCAAAGTCTTGTATGTATTCTTATTACGGTTATCAAATGTGTAAATATCCATCGATTGCCATAACCTCCTATAAGAAGGGAAAAAAGAAGAAGAAGAAGAAGAAGAAGAAAAGAAGAAGAAGAAGAAGAAGAAGAAGAAGAAGAAGAAGAAGAAGAAGAAGAAGAAGAAGAAGAAGAAGAGCAGGAGGAAACTCCCAGCTAAATGTTCAGCTGCTAATAAAATTAAAGTTGGGACCATTCTTTGGTTTCCTATCCAAGCACAAAGACAAATAATCCACTGGCAGGTGACTAGAAACAGAACCCCATCGTGTTTATCTCAACCAAAATCCCTCACAGCTGGTGTAAGCCATCATGGCACCCTTGAGCCAGCACCAAATCCTGTTGTAATTCAAAGTTGTTGCCAGAACAGAACATTTGTTGCTTTCGTTGCCCAGCTGCATGACTCACGTTTGACGTTCCACTTGATCCGGCTGTCGTCCTGCAGGCCCAGTCTCTGGTCCAGCTCCTCCAGGACCAGCCCCAGCTTGCGTATCTGAGCAGGGCTGGTCAGCGCCATCTCCTCCACGGGCACATCCACCCCGGCCAGCCTGGCTGTGGAGATCAGATCATTATTATTAGGGCCTGAGCTCGACTGAGTCGGAGCGAAGACCTATTGAAATCCTTGGGATTCTTTTTCTTTTTTTTCTACCAAATGAATTGCCTTTTTGAGGGCCTTAGCATGCTCAAAAGACGGAGATTTGTTGCACACATGTCAGGTCTGGTGAAAAATTTGATATTTTGGGGGTTTCATAATCGGCGCACGCAAAATGGCTCTATAGCGCCCCCTAACAAGCAGCGTTTCGTTCTGTTTTCACCTACAAGTTTGAATTTTGGTAGAAATATATAGCATTATGGGACTCACAAAAAAGTAATTAGGAGGCATATCGTAAACCCAACAGGAAGTCGGACATCTTTTTTTGAATCTTCAACTTTTGCCATTACATTTTTTCTTTTTATTATCAACCTACGATGGCGATTCAGTGTTGCGCATGGAGGGATCCTTGAAGTACCCCAACGTGCGTTGACTTGCGAAGGCCCGTTTATCGCTGCTTGCAGCTTTAATTATTATTATAGTTTGACTGACATATAAAGACTGCACTTTGTTATAAATGACTAGCTTTATGGTGAACAACAAGGGGATCATTTGTTATTTTTCTATCTTCAAATGTAATGATTCAATGAAAGTAAGCAATGATATATGACAGCACAGCCATTCAATGTGCATTAACTCACACAGCATGTGGTGAAGCACCAGACCATCGTACAGATCCTCCTCCAGACTCTGAACCACTATGTGTTCTGGTTTCAAAGTGCTATTGATCCAATTTACCAGTGCCTACCAAAACACAATTTATCACACAGTCAGATAGATCAAACACTTCTTGCATACATTTCTAATGTGCAAATGAAAAACAGCATGAAACCTTGTTTTTTATTAATTCTGTCCATCGATTTTCAGAGATAATACGATCCTGAAGTGGATGGAAATGATGACAAATACAAAATACCCCTCCAAAATAGCTGATATTTGATTTTTTGTTTGTTTTCCCATCTCTACATACGAAACATGTCAGGCTTATTAAATTATGTATTCATTCACTGCTGCTTGCATGAAGCACTTGTGCTGCCATCTTTTCCGATATAAACCTTGTCTTTAAGTCAGAACCAGCAGATTGTGCCGACTCCTCGCTGTGGCTCTCTCATCTGTCTCCCATCACCTCTGATAATTATGTTCATTAAATTTCACTGATCCTTCCACCTCTCTCCCTGAGGCAGATATTATTCATGCTCTTCTCTGCACAAATATACATGCAGGCTCTGTAATGTATTTTCTGAGTAGCATTCATCTCCAGCCCACTCAGGACAAACTCCCTGTGAGGTCCAGGATGAGTTTTGATGTTACAGTAAATGTATAATAGAAGATGTCGAATAATCTCTTACCTCTTTTAGCTTTGCAAGTTTGGGGTCTTTTAAAGCCGTTGGCTGAATGAGCTTCTGCTTCTCTTCTGTGTGAATATACAAACAAACTCCATCGGTCAAAGAGACATTTTCTTATATATTTAAATGCTTAAACTTGGTAAATAACAGCTCTTTTATCATCCTAGAAAGTCAAATATTTTATTTATTGAAAGGCAACATCCCATGTGTTTGCGCCTTAAATGCAATATACACATATACTTTACACTTTTAAATGCATGCCCTACATGCATTTTTCATTTCATTTCCATATGGTATGAAAAGCAATTCTGCAGTCGTGAAACTTGCATGAGCTGTGAAATAAATCATACCAAACATACTTGTGCATTATTGTTTTTCATCTTCACACTATTGTAAGAAACGTTTTACTCATACAGTACATACTGACCTGAAAAAAAACGTTGGCAAAAAAGGATGATACAAATTGTGATGTGTATTATAAGGATTAAACAATAAAGTCTGCAGATTTTTTCAATATGAAATTCTCTCAAACCTTCCTATTTCAGGAGGAACTACTACAGCCACTAAGAAGTAGTTCAATGCACATGTAGTTGTGAGTATCTTATCAAGAGAATCTTACAAACATTTTTTAAATGTATTCCACAAGTCTTGATAAACATTGCCTGATATTAAGCAGTTTACTGAATGCACACATACCCTGAAAAGACTTGATGTCAACAGTGTCTTCCTCTTTGTGATACTCAAAGATGTCAGCCTCCATCTCTTTTCCTCAGGGTGAGATGTTCAACACCTGTCAGCAAAATCTGCTGAGAGAAAGAGCTTGAAAAATAAACCACAGAAGAATAAAGAAACACCTTTTCAATCAACATGTTTTGCAGAAAATCTCTTTCAACAACGTCTCAGTAAGTGTCCTGAATTTCAAACTGCTGCAGGGTAGTTACTCTGACCAGCAGCGGAGAAGCTGAGTGCAGCTTATTGTTGCATGAAAGCCTTGTACCTCTACTTTTCTGTTTTCCAGGTAAAAGTAAAACAGTCTTGTACCCAATGGATTTCTAGAATTGGGATTTGAAAGTGGTTTTCTTCATGTCTGAGGGTGCTAACAATCTTCAAAAACACAACAAAACTGGTCAAAAACACGTCAACCTGAAAGAGGAAGATGGTTAGTTTCCTCATTTCCTTTTGTCTTTTTCAGCAACACGCTCAACAGATCAAGTGCTGTAGATGCCCCCCAGATCTGCACGGCTTTACCTCACATTTGTGAATCACACAGTCAAAGACAAATGTAAGTGAACACATAACACACTCTGACAAAACAGACGTGACCTGGAGTGTGTCAAAGTGTTGTTTCCTGGATCAGGAGAAGAGAGAAGCTACCGGTGGTGAGAGTCTCTTCTCTTCCTGTGTGTTTTGTATATGTAGTGCTTCCTTTTCCTGAGGTTGACAGTAACTTTCAAACAAGGTCATAAACAAGAAGTATTTTTAAATAACCTTACCTTTAGAACTCTAGAGCGACTCGACAGAACTGGGTGACTATCGCTGAAGTAAGTTCCTTAACTGATGTCAACTCCACAAGCTGTCAAAACAGCCGTATAAGAAGTGGAGAAAGCTGCAATCTAACAAAATACCACCTCCTGTGAAGTGTATCAGCGCAAAGGGTCTGACTGCACTCAATTTCAAAGCCTGCTTGAAAAGAAAATAACATGTCACAGGGTCGAAAGGGAAGATAAGCACGGAGAGGATGTGGCAAAGAAGAAGGTAGCACTTCCTCTTTGTGATACTCATTTTGCAGATAAGGGCGTTAATGTTCTGAGTCACGTACTGCGTTTGAGACTTTAATAATAAGTAGGTGTAGAGAGAAAACAGAAACAGGGAAGACTCGGTGCTACATGTTTTGTTTGGACAACCACACTTCAGGAGGGCCGGCAGAAGCGTGACTCTCAGAGGCTTGAAACACTCAGACTCGACTCACACATCTCCATCTGTGACCGGATCAATTTGCTGTCGTCTGGTCTTCACATTCTCCATTCTCCAGCACAAAAAAAAGAGAAAGAAATATAGACAACACAACATAAAAGCTCTGCATGTGAACCAGCTTTGTTGGAGAAAAGAAAAAGGACCACCCATCAGCCAGACGAAGGGGCAATTTGGGGGATGTGGAAGGTTACCATAGCAACAAAGGAACGAGACAAGAAAACAAAAGGTCTAAAATAAACCTATAATTCCTTTAGCTAAACCCAAATTGCAGGAATTGGCTGTTCCAAAGGCAATTTCGCTCAAAACGCAAAAGCGAATCTAACCCATCGCACATGTAAGAGACAAAATGAAATTCTCATTCTGTTTGATTTCAGGCATTTATTTCTTGATAGGCAAGATTATAAAAAAAACAAGAAGCGCACAGGGGTGAGACATCAAAACGCAAGCGTGGTTTAGATTGATTCATCCACTCTCTTAATAATTCATCCCCGGCTTTAAAATGCATGAGTAGTCGTGCATGGTACATCTTAGCACATCTCCAGGTGGCACGGCGGGCTCCTGCTCTGCTTCAGGAGAGCCGATTGAGGGTCCAGACCTCCTCGGAGACTCGTCTGAAAAGGCCGGGTCAATACGAAGATACTCTGACTCATGAATCTCCTGAGGCTGAGAGGCTGCACTTAAAGCAAAACAGTAGTAGCTCTTATGGCTTGAGAAGTGGTGTGCATAGTTCAGAGAAAAAAAGGACCATTCCTAGTTCAGTTATCAAGTAAAAGCAATTATATATATTTATATATAGCTGTAGTAATATACAAACAAAGCATTTTCAGATATCATATAATATATAATACATGGCATTTTCAAGTTTCTTAAAGGAATAGTTTGGGGAAATATACTTATTCGCTTTCTTGTCAAGAGGAACACGAGAAGATCAGTAACACCACACACATGAAGCTACAGCCAGTTAGCTTAGCCTAGCATAACGCTAGAAGCAGAAGGTAACAGCGCTGTACTGAAAAATGCAAAATACAGCAAGTTAAAGTGTATTTGGTAATGAGTTACAACAATAATCTGACTCTGTGATATCTGTTTTACTTTATACTAAAATAGTATGCCATACAAATGTAACTTTTCTTGTAAAAAACAACTTTTTTGTTATTGTTACTCCCAAATCTAGCTTACTGTAAATCGATAATGTAATGAGACAGCCAACTAGAAAGCTTAAGAAAGGGAGGTATATCATCTCTAGCTAGCTGTTGAGTTGAGCCTTAGGTAAAGCTTTTAAATTGTTATTTGACGAGCAGTTCCTCATGTCTTAATGCTAAGCTAAGCTAACTGGATGTTGACTCTTACAGTACATTAGCTTTAAATGTAGTGATATCCATCTTCTCATCAAACTCTTGACAGTTAAACCAATAGGCCTATGTCTATTTCCCCAAAATATACTTTTAATATTTACAGAAATGTTTTTTAGATACTATCTAATATATAACAGTATTTCCAGCTTTCAGTTATCAGTTTAACACACAAGTTTAAACATTCGGCCCTCGTTTATTTCTCTTGTGACGGCTGTGTATTTAAAAGGCTAAAAGGTTGCAGGGTTTCCTTGGTTGCATTTAACATTTAAAAAAAAGTAATAAATA
Source organism: Dissostichus eleginoides (assembly GCA_031216635.1). Classification (NCBI taxonomy): domain Eukaryota; kingdom Metazoa; phylum Chordata; class Actinopteri; order Perciformes; family Nototheniidae; genus Dissostichus; species Dissostichus eleginoides. The sequence goes on along the minus strand of CM062273.1, from coordinate 12,914,309 downwards.
AATACTGACATTTGGAGAAGATTAATAACTAACATTCAGAGCCTTTTTCCTGCTTCTCCCCCTGGGTCATTTTAAGTCCAACATAATTGTGACTTTCAGTCCCAGTCGGTGTCCTCCAGTGTCCAGACTGCTACGTATAATCAGCACAGGCACAGAGCAGCGTTCAGAAGTGATATCAGGAGGGTGAAACTGGAACAGTTCACTCAGAGTTTTTGTAGTTGGTGAAAAGGTTGTAGAGGACTCTGAGGGTGGACTTCAGGTTCAGGTTGACAACATCTGGAAAACAAATGGGAGATAACAGACTTATTAGAGTTTGACAAACATGTTTTTAAGGGGATTCTGGAAGACAATTAGACCTTTGATGGTCACAAAAACTAATCTTTTAAAAGCTCCTTGAAACATTAAGCACAAAAATAAATGAGCTTAGCTGCCATAAAATCATATTTACAATGCAAAGGAGCTCTCACTGCGATTGTTGCTGTTGGACTACTTTCCTTTAAAGGTTATTTGTAATTTTAAGGAAATGGAGCTTAAAATAGCTCATCATAGATCATATGATGTATTACGTCGTACAAGGAGAGAAAAACACTTTCTGTTCCCTTCATCAGTAACATGCTGTACTACATAAGTGCTTATTGTAATATCTCATCACATGTAGATCTAGGTTGAGTTATTCAAGCCAGACATCATTGTGTTACAGCTGGGCTATTTAAACTAAGATGCATTAAGCTCATTATTGTCTGCATTTTGGGTGACACTGTTGATATCATTAAAAGCAACTTTTGTTTACAATGCACCTGCTGATATTCAAAAGTCTTGGCAAACCATTTACTAATTAGAAGACTGGAGTATGAGAGTTGGAGCATAATATCAGTATGAAGATAATAACTATAATGTTCAATTATCGCAAAAACATTGTGTTTTGGTGTGAAGAAATGTTTAGTTTCTGACTTAGTCAAAAATAAATGTGAGTAGAAGGAAAACTCATTTGCATTTATACAGTGGAGGGAAACAATATTTACACATTTTGAAAGGTAGTCCATACTGGTTAAAGATTCATATATGTATTATTTATATTAACAACATCCACAGCTGTGCAGTATAATACTTAGTTGCCATCTCCAAGGACTGTGAATAGAGCAATTATAATAAAATGGAGATATACCGACATAGAAAACAGGAAATGTTAAAGAGTAGTTTAAGCGGAATAAATAATAAAAACAAAGATCAAAAGCAAAAGCATGTGCAGTAAGTAGGAGAATATACTGTATATAAGTAAGTAAATTAAAACTGGGTTGCAGGATATTAAATATTAAGAAATATGGGACAAGAATGTGGAGCGAAATGTGAATATTTTAAGTAATGTAGCTCTGAGAATTATGTAAGAGAGTATTAAATTGTAAAGTATGTATATTTAATATTCCGAGGCATACAGTATGAGGAGCCCCAGATATATATGGCTCTTACATTATATTACGGTCTGGGTGAATACAATTCTGATTGGCTGCAGGACTGTAACACTGCAATAAGAACACTGCACCTCCTAACTTATTGATAGTGTTTATTACACATTCACTTTAAGATACGGATTAGTTTTGTTCTAAACATACAGTCAAAATGTATTTACTTTGAATTATGCAAGCACTAGGTTAGATTTCAGGCTCATAGCGAGTGGACTAGAAATATTATGGGATGGTAATGATGCTCCAGGTATTAGTCATACCCTCAGATGATATCAGGGAGTTAGGGATTATACAAAAATTAACATTTTGATTATAAAAAAATCAATTAATGCCTTGCAATTTGATTTTTCTATGGCAAGTGACCATGATAAAAGCGGTTTTCCATTATCAAGAATTAATGGACTCCGGCTCCTTTCCCACATCAATTAATTCCTGATAATGGACACTTGTCGGGCATTATCCCTCACATATGCCGGGATTGTTTTGTGACAGAGAAGATTTCCATTAAACTGAACAACAACAAAAAAGTGGAATATATTCTTCTACCAATATCATATCCTGCGGCTTAATGTAAGTTATAGTGTCTGATTTAAATTTGAATGCTTCAATTAAGCAAAATACTGATTACAGTTTAAGTACGTGATAAGTCAACTGTATTAGATCACGCTCTGAAAGCTATTTCTGTAATAGCATTTCAACTCTACAGGGGGTATGCAGAGTAAAATGGGTAAATAAAATGCAAATATCTGCATCTCTATTAATAACCAACAGAAAAAGCAACAACTACGTGACCCCAGTTAGTAATATTTTTGATTCTTGAAGTATCAGCTTTAAATTATATTATAAAAAAGTTTATCCCAGGGCCAAATTAACTCAGAACATTTAGTCAGTATGAGAGTTTAAGGGTGAAGCAAGGTCTCCATCTACTGGACATCTTTTAATATGACAACCATTAAACATTGTTTTTAGAGGGTCTTTTCAGCAAGTAATCTAGGTCAGTCTCCATAAAGTCTCCTCTGGGAAATTGTCTTCTGATCTTGTAATTGTGTAACACATCTATAAAATACCTTCTGGTCTGGCTTTGGGTTTCTTCAGGCCTCCATCCTGCATCAGCTCAAAGGCAAACGCCACATTGTGGACCTGCAGGGTAACAACATGAAAACTCAATTCAGTGATGAGTTGCTAAAAGTCTTCTTTTTTGACTGACAATTTCCACTTTTTGAGGAGGTGTACTCACCTTCTGTTCGAAGCTCTCAGGAGTGAGGAAGAAGTTGAACAGAGGGACAAAGTAGTCTTCGAGCAGCCCCATCAGCAATATCAGGTACACGCCATCAGCAAACTGGACACACACGGATATAAACAGTATTAATGTCTATACGAAAATTCACAGCAAATACAATATTAAACTGAACAAGTAAAACAGATTGGATTCTTATGCATGCACATTAAGTGATGATGAGAGGAATACAATAAAATACAATATTTGAAATAAATTGTTAAATAACACCATTTTAATTTTAAATGGATCGCAAGGCTGTCATTTTGAATCGGCCCTCAGCAAATTCAAAAAGTAGAATGGAGTACGGCCCACAAATGAAACATGTGCTTGTCTTGTATTGTATTGTACTTCTTAAATATAGATTAAAACACATATTACACAGTAGTATTCATGTGTTAAGAAGCCCACTTTTAAATAAATTCAGTCAACTGATTTTTAGTCCCAGTCCGCCCCTGATGTAGGCTGTCGTTTAAGCATCATTGACCTACATTTGATTGTTTTTGCTGACTTATAACTGAACTTATGAGGCAAAATACCTCTAGTGAGCGGCCCAGACCTTCGTATATTTTTCTGTATGTGGCCCTCGGTGAAAAAGTTTAGACACCCCTGCTGTAGATGAACCATTACATCTCTTACCTGAGATTCCAGCTCAGTCACTTCCAGGTTCAGCTTGTTCAGGTGTTTGTTCACAAAGGTGATGAGAGACTGGAAACAGGATCAACAAACTGTTAATAGTTTGTCTCCTACATTTTTATTACTGTACATTATCATGCAAAGGAAATGTCTTTAATACCGTTTTCACCACGTTGAGCTTGTCAGGTGCGTGATCCAACAAAGTGTCAAACGCGTCCCTCTCTGTTGTGAAAAAATTAATAATTCAAAGGTTATGAATACTTAAAGGAACAGTACGACATTTTGGGAAATGTTAAGGTGTCAAAAAAGATGATAAGATCAATACTACTCTATTATCTGTCATGTAAATATATATGTCTACAGCCAGCCGGTGGTTAGCTTAGCTTAGCATAATGTCCTGGAATAGCGTTATCGAAGCGCAGCAATACTTCTTTAAGCAGGGAAATAAATAATGAGAAACAATCATTGGTAAAGGGATAATACTGTAACAGAATGTGTCTCTTGGACTTACCAAATCTTCCCATCATCATTCTGGAAAAAACGAGAGATTCTTATTACTACAATATTCATTATAATACTTTAAATGACATCATTAATATAAAAGAAAGGACAGTTGAGGTTACACATATTTAAATATCAGCTCTTACTCTGTGGTGCTCGTCAGCTCCTTGGTCACAAGAGCCGTCTGCAGGACGCCTTCACGTTTCTGCTCAAACACAATCAAAACACTTTAGTTACTACATGACAGAATAAGAACTGTTGATTCACATTATGAAAATGAAATGTACAGACGACACAGACAGATAATGAATGATGGCAAAAACGGACACTTTATCCGTCACTATGATGTGTATCCTCATTATATTAAAGTTTGGATAGGTCTTTGTTGTTTTATGGTGTTTTGGGTTGATTTGAAGTTACATTTTGGACATTTCTAAGATGAGAAGAAATGTTATTTGTGAATTTAAAGACAGATTTTTGTTAAACATTGAGGTATATTCTGAATGATATGTCTTATGTTGTTTGACTGTAACTCATTCATATAACTTTAATAAGACATTCCTAATCTCAGTGAAGGTTAAATACAGGTTTAACTGAGTCAATCTTGCAAAAGAATCACACCAACAAATTGGGAAAGGGGCATGGCGTTGAATTTGACAGACAGACATTAAAGCTAGTGTTAGTTCATGCTACAGTTGGTGTCCCCAAGAACCCATGAATACACACACAGAGACCCACAATGTGACTACAATAAAATACACCAGCTGTACGCTGTTGGGGCTGGTAATTAACTGAATCAAAATAACTATACAGCTCCGTATCCATCCCTATGTCACTGCACATAATGATAATGAATGTGAACCCTGTGTGAGCTCTTTGAGCCACTTTACCTTGACGACCACCACCTGCGCAGAAACATGCTCCGGCAGTCTGATCGGAGCCTGGAAGTGCATCGCCAGAGCCACCAGCAGGTAGACGATCGCCACCAGGTTCTTTGAATGGATAGCTGTGACAGTAAATCAAAGCAAAGGACTATAAGATCTTTGCACACTGCAAGATAACGGAAGAAGGCAATCTTCTTTAAATTAAATATGTTGTGTAATGCAAATCAAGAGATTATGTGTTGAGAGGGCGAATTCCAACAATTTTGCAAATTAAATTCAGTTGACTTGTCTCAAGGACACAGCCCGTAAAAACAGCTGTGCAATGTTTTTTGCAGTCAAATGGATTGAGACTTAACGTTTAAAAATAAACCCTGCATTACAAAGTGGAGTTTTAAGGAGAATGTGGTATTGCGTTGTATTGTGAAAAATGGAACCTCCAATATTATTTAAGCTTGACCCATATTTCAGGCTGAAAGTCAAGAAATCTCGGCCTCTGTTTTGACCTTATTTTAAATGTCTGTCTCTTGTAAATTCTCCAAATGATGGAAGTGCTATAACTTAACCACTGGAGTAGCAAAGTAGCAAATCTCTAAAGTCGTAGTAAACTCACAGTCCACGCTCCACTCAATGGTCCAGCCATGAGGCCGCAGCATTTCGTTGACGGACTCCAAAACCGTCTGCAGCTTCTGCTTTTGGCCGATCTCGGACTGAGTCACCTCGGCCACGTTCAGCTTCCTGCCCGACAACTTTTCTGTCAACAACATGAGAGGAAATATTAGCTCAAACTCAGGGAAACACATCATGTATCATGGGACAGTGTTGTGATGTACTGAACAGGTCAACTATAGACAAAAGTTACAGGAGAGGTTAAGTCCCAAAGAAGTGCAAAACAAAATGTTTTTGTTCGTTCCCGTACAGTATCAGTAGGCTTAAGTTTTGTTTATTGGAAAACAAGGACATGGTGATCTTGAAGATGTATGTGGGGGCTTTAGACAACAAAGATTCTCTGATGCAAGCAATACAAAGAAGAAGGATTTAGGGAGCTTATCTCAAGGGCGTGGGCTCAAATATAAAGAAAAAACAAACCAGCAACACCGGAGATCTTCTCATATAATTTTCATTTTCATTGCAAAAACGTTTGGCTATTGTGCATTAGACAACAAAGCCTTTGAATCTTTGGAAATCTAAAACAGGCACTGATGCAGCAAAAGACGGTACAGAAGGTGCAAAAGTAACGAAGAAGTGTGACAACAACAACAGCCTTAACAGAAATGAAAGAAATCACACGTCTCTTAACAAAATGTTTCCTGCTGTGGGTTTTAGTTGTTGTTCGTGACACTTCTGCAACATATGTGTCAGTCCTATTTGTATTACCTGGCTTCCGTAAATGAATATGCAAGTTCTTGTCAGGCTGCAATAATGATATTTTACTATACGACAATTACTTTACATTATATTCATTTTACAGACACTTTGGTTTAAAGAAGAGGCTTTTTTCCAATCTACAGAGCAACACGTGTTGTCTAAAATGGCACTTTTGTAGCAGAAGGGGAAGATTTAACCCTAACCCAGCGTATATTGTGGAAATCTGAAAATGTTTTGCTCTTGCTGTTACAAATAACAGACACAAGGGGGAAGCCACGAACAGACTTTGAAGCTTTATGAGACAGAGCACCACCATAGTGAACACACATCCATTACATAGGGCAGGGGACAGAACAATATAAGTTATCAAACATGTTTTGTAATGAAATGAACATGTTTTGGACAGGCTTTGTCATTCCATAAGATTTTCTCAAAATGTGAATGTTTAATAAAATAAAATAAAGTATTGGAATGACATCAGTGTGTAATGGTGTCCCAGGGGTCAAAGAAGGCTTTAATGCTTATTTGAGATAACACTATGTACTTTGATTGATTTTGGGACTGCTGCAAATGTACTTCTGATTATACCACCAATTCAGTTTTCTTTATTTTGCAGCTGGTAGGTGAAAACAGAAATGTAATCATACAGAATAAAATATTAATATTGTTGACTACTGGCAGCAAGTTTTTTGAAAAAGGCAATGTTTTGCTCATAGACTAATATCAAAAATCAAACTCAACAAAAACATATTTATACCAGAGCCACAGGCTGCATCAACAAGTTATTGTTTTTTTTAATACTTTTTACTACTACGATTTCTGCAAGTGTTCATATTGTTGCATGGCAATTTAAAGACCCTACAGAATATGTATTGACAAAGATGGTTTGAGAGTTAGACAAAAGAAACCAGTTTCTCACCAAATAACTTCTGGAGAACTTGTCCATCATAACAGTCCTCCTCCAGGTCTTTGACTATGATCCGGTCTTCCTCCAACTCACTGTTGATCCAGTCTATCAGGACCTGGATACAAATCATCATACAAACAGATCTATTGTGTTTTCTGTGCTTTTTTCTTCACATTTTCATCACTGTGATTGTTCTGAAGAGATGTAATGCTTATGCACAAAACATGATTTCAGACTACCTTCAGAAGATCTTTAAATTTAAGATTTTCCCGCGATGTTGGGTCCAACATGATCCTCTCTGCGTTTTCCTCTGGTGAACATAATATGAGAAAATGAAGACACTTAGTTTAGAGTGACACTTAAATATCCTGTTTCATTTCACACACACCTATCTCCCCCCTTAGACACATGCAGACATTTGTATCTCACATAAACACAAATGTACACACACAGACACACTCATACAATGTTTCTATGACTCTCACTTCAACAGTGATTCCCACGGTGACTGACGGCTGAGGCGTCTCCCCTCCACCCACTTTCATTTCCTGCTGCTCAGATGTCGAAGTGCCCGTTAAGGACAAATGTGTCAACATATGACCTCAAGTTTATCATATTGGAAATGCAGATTCATCCACAGAGCAAACTCCAGTCATAAATTCGCACATTCAAAGAGATGGTAGTGTTTTAACATAAGATATTCTGTTTATATTCTAAATAGGACATTTAAGTGCATACTGAATGTGTGTGTGTGTGTGTGTGTGTGTGTGTGTGTGTGTGTGTGTGTGTGTGTGTGTGTGTGTGTGTGTATATACCCATCAGTGTGTCCTCCGGATGGATTTCTGTCCCCGAGGGAAGCATGGGAGCGTTGATGGCATTCTTCCCCTCCTCATGGAGATCACTCACTGGTAAGACAAGAATACACACACAGAACATTAAAGACATGCACAACTAATTAGATAAAACAAATCAACCGAAAAATACTCGACATGAAGGAGGCATACAGTGAGATGAGCAAGGAAAGAGTGTGGGACAGCACAGCAATGGAATTAAAGAGAAAGCTTGTGAGAGTCACTGTTGCACTATCACCCAGTACCCTTGTGGGGAAAGTTAGGTGTTACTTTTGAATCGATTCTGAGTCAAATGTAGCCCCTTCTCCTCCTCTACAGACTCCACTTCAGTCACTCCACCACCACTCTTCTCAAATCAACATCAGTGACAGTCAAAGCTGAACAAAAGGACATTTCTAAAGGTTTCTCTGAATCAGTTTCACAGTCTGCATATGTGAGAAAAGAAATGTTGTCGTTTGAGTCAGCATGGGTTGGGGCTGAAGACTAAGTTTGAAAAAGATATTGCGGGGAATTGAGTTAGAAGTGAGTCAGTGCTGTGGCTTCTCTTCTCTGCTTGAGTCTAGCCACTTTATTAGTTTCATAAGACACAACGAGCATTTAAAATCCTGAAACCGACCAATTTTGAAGTGGTTGAGTTGCATTGTGGGTAATGTAGGAGCTAGGTTTTGACAAGGAACAATAATGTATAGAATCTCTGGATCTGCTGCATCAATTTTGACCATTTTAAAAAGTCTATAATGAGTCCAACAATGTGATATGCGTGCAGTACTAAGTTGGCACAGTGCGCTTTTAAGAAACTTCTTTTTTAAACGTCATATCTGATTTTATGCCATAGAAATCAGAATCATAGTGAATTCTTGTTGCTATGATGTATTTATTTAATTTGCGTTTGTACTTCACGTAGGAAAAACTCATCAAAGTCTAATAGTTTGTAGTTAGAATAGTTTCACGCCCAATTCCACATTATAAGGTATTGTATTATAAAGTATATTACAACCATTCACTCGCCATGATGTACCATATTGTGCTGATAAGAAATCCTGCAAACAATGCACTGTTATCTAGCTGAGAGTTTTTGTAAGAAATGTTTATCCAGGGATTTTGAACTGCTGCCTGAGGGTCTGTCACTTATCTCCAACCATGTGAGACTCTTTCCTTTCCACCACAGATTGCCTTGGTGGGCGGCAGTCTCCATTTACGTTTATTTATCCAGTGTAATCAAACTTAAAATGTATCCAAAGTGAGAATATGGAGTAAAACTGTAAACAAGAAAGCTGATTAAAGGCGACAAGACATAGAAAAAGTAACACACACTTGGCATTGAATAAAATCAATTTCCGCTGAGATGCTTTTACTTCTGACTGAAGAAACACTCGAGGGATTTAAAGGCTTTCTTCCACTAATGGCCATAGTGCTTTTATTATCCCACATTTAAATTTGTACAACCTGCAACTGGATGAAACACAATCAATAGTCATTTCATTGACATTGCTATTTTTAACGTATGCAAGGAAAACACAATTTGAGCTTAAATTTGAACCGTTTTTTAATTAAAAGCATGTAAAATAGCATTTTCTAATAGGGATATAAGGAAAGCAAGTCTAGGACTGTGTGTTTATGATGAAATCTCTACTTCAAAGCATGTATAAAGAGGATAAACTGTACATATTTACCCCGGGAGGAACGGTCCCCACAGATTTCCTATCTGATTCAGCCGTCCCATAAGAGCTGAATATCCACTATCTCACTTCAGATCAGCAGTTTGCTTTGTAATTACAAAGCAAGCTCGCCGCATTTCATCCTAATTGTGTTTCCTTTTCCCCCGCTGTCCATTTGACCACATAACTGCTGCTGGCACTTCACACAGTCAAGTACAATCTGGTATAAAATGCTCAAATTATACAATATCATTAATTTACTAAGGCAAATATCTGCAGAATGATTTATAAAAGTGAAAATATTTCCACTTGTCGGTCCAGAAATAAATCAAAATCTCTCACAGAGACACACAATCTATTCTGTAGTGACTAATACATCTTGATGATCTCTACAGCAACATTAGTGGACATTAACCTACAGTTGCACTTAGGTAAATCTCCTGCTTCCCCATTACCACTTCCAAGTTCCTCAAAGCTCAAAATTAAAACCAAATGTACCTTGTTTCTTCCTCTTAGTCCCACACAACAGCCCCGCCATGTCCCTTCTATAAACCTCTTGATTCCCAACGACGGCAGTGAGCGAAGGTAGAAAGTGTAGTAGAGTGTGTGTGTATGTGTGTGTGAATCGCAGTCGGTGGGACTGGGCAATGGCAGGGGCGTCATCACGTGTTTATTTCTGTCACAACCCTCCACCCCACGTCTGTGGTCCAGTTACAGGACACGCTGAGGGGTGTGTGTGTTGTGTGTTGTGTGTATGTGTGTGTTTGGGGCAGGTATTAGGACCACACTGGACATAAACGCACAAACAGTGGACTGACAGACTGACCATGAGAGGTAAAGGGCTGGCTTACCTTTCATTATATTCTATATAAATGCATAAAGCATGGTGTAATTTGTTTTCTTAAATAAGTGTAGTCTAGTAATTTCACAGCAATCAGAGAATGCACTTGTTTCCGTGGATAACTGAGCATGTAAATGGAGCCTTTTATATGTTTTGCTGCAGAGGATGATAAATCAGGCAGCAGCTGTAGTCCTGTTAACAGAATTACTCTAATTCAATACAAATCCAAGCCTGCAGTCAGAACATTTATCTTATGCCGGCTTCATTGCACAAATTAATGTCAAAAGCCCCTCAGAGGCCCCCCTTCAAACGAGCATGGAAAAAGACACAACAACATACGGTCAGCTTCTGCTTTGCTTTAGAGATGAATAAAATGTTCTAGATATAATCCGTGTGCATCATAAACAACAGCGTAAAGCAGATTGAAATAGACCTCCTCTTGTTTGGTTCCATTACTCCCGAGGGGGAGGAGGTTCACTGTGGCACAGGGGAGTATAAATAATGCAGCAGTAAGGGGAAGGCAGACCTTAAATATAGCCGCTCTGGTTATTTACACCACAGGCACCAGTGAGTCACTGGGACTGTTCCACACGGGGGCTTTGCCTGAGAGATATACACTCTTCTTACATCAAGCTAATAAAACCTATTTGACATCATATTTTGTACATTTTGTTGTAATTCGATTTTGTGTCTTTATTGTAACCTTCTATTACCTATTTTGCTATTATACTATTTGTTTGTGTTTTTTCAAAGGATAGTAGTCAAATGTTGTGTTGCTGTAATAGGTGAGGATTTTGAAGAAACATATGTGCCAATATTCTTCTTTTATTACGTTTTTCTTTTTCATTCAACAAATAACATACACAAACTTTTTCCAAAGTTGCCTTTTAAATGTTCTTAAAGGTCACCTATCATGCTATTTTTAGGCAATAGCATAGGTCTCAGATATATACAAATATATAAAAAACATGTCTATGAAGTGTTTTGCTCAAAATACCAAACAGATCACCCATTTAGCCATGCCTCATATCCCTCCATTTCACTTCCTGTTTCAAAAGTGCTGATTTGGGAGGGGGGCTGAGCTCATGCGGGACCCGGCAGCTACTGTCTAAACTAAATACTGCCGGATGAAACGCCATATCATGGATTATCAAGGATTATTTCTGAAACAGTATGGAGCTCAAAGGCTTTCTCTCTTGTCAGTTATACCACAAGGTGAGTTCCTTTTTATTTCCTGCTTCTTCACACACATGCTCTCTCCAGTACAGGTTAGCTTTGAGTGTTAGCGATGCTAATGTAAACATGCACAGACCATATTACGTCCAAAACAGTCGGGCATTGTTTGTGATAGCAACGTTTCTGATAGGGCCGTGGGTGTAAAGCCAGCCTACATTTCCAATATTACGTCATATCGGACGCAAATCTGGATCAGCTCCGTTGTAGCCCCGTTTTTAGAGATTTGGGTACGGAGGAAAAGAGAGAGGGTTTTATTTTCTGATGCTGCATGAGTTCCCCGACACACCGGGGACACATATTTATGTATAAAAGACATCAAAAAGTGCATTTTGCATGATAGGTCCCCTTTAAAATTAGTTTTTACGAATTTTGGCCAAGATATGTGTTGGCGGGTAAATTCACTGTTAAAAAATATAGCATCTTGAATATATCATTGACAATTGAGTACTGCGATTTCTTGTTAAAATATCACCCCACATACTGCAGCAACAATTGCTCATAAGGTACTGTTTGCCACTACATCGGCAATATAATGAATTGACTTGAGTTGACTTTGCATAAATATCAGTGAGTCTCTTGGATAATGGCTTCTAATATAAAAAGATATTTAAAAAAATGTGAAATGTGAAGTATTGGTCATACAATATGATGATAAATTGTTAAAGCAACAATATGGCATAATGGAGAGCAAAAGACACAAATCGACGACAGTATAAACAAATAGATTTGTGTCTTATTTTGGTTTGATTTGACATTTTTTCCGATGAATGCATTATATATTAACTAATGCAAAAACGACTCAAGTCTCCTTGTGTTGGTAGAAGTAGCAACAACAACAATAAGTACGTAAGTATGTAAAAGAGGTTAAACAGCAACAACAAATAGATGACTTACTATTATCAGCATCCATCCTGACAATTGTATCTTAGTCAGTTTGTATTTTCAGAGTGTAGATACTCTTCTCTCTAAGATAGCGGGATGTGCCCTAAAGTTCATCCTCTCAGCCCTAAGAAAAACAAAACATGTTTTTTTTCCTTGACTTTACTATCACGGTTACAGCCTGTTGCTGACAGAGGGAGCTGAGCCTTGTCAGAGAAAAGCAGACTTCCTTTCAGTTTATCAGGATATACAGAGAGGGCCATGACCATCCAGTATCTCTGAAAACTGGGTCTTAAAAAAAGAGTCCAGTCGCCTCACCCTCAAGCAACACTTACTACTACATCCTATTTCCTCCACCACAAGAAAGAGAGTGTGGTTTGAGTGTTTAATACTGAACTAAAAACATGTAAATGTGGTTACTAAGGGATGTCAGCACATTGTAGAATATATCCACAGTGCCATTAGGCTATTAATGATTATTCAGCAAATGTGAAGCAACTGTTCCAGTGGCAACTGGTTTGTCTTGGGTGTTCCTCTTAAAGAATAAAGAGTACCACACCCAACTGTAACAGAAACCACAGCAGCAGCTCATGAGACCACAAGCTGTGGACTACTCCACACACACATGTCTATTGTTTTACTTATTTATAACAATAACATCATCCAGACCTTATAACTTTAAAATTACAATTTAAAAGCTCGCTCCAACAAGTCCTCCAATTTATACAACCAAATCAGTTGAGGTTAAATCCCCTTTCACCACACAGGGGCACTGCACTCCCACAAGCTGCAATCAAACACTGGCTCTGAGGCTAAAGGAATCCCTTCTCACTGCACAATGTATTCCCTGCAGCAAGGAGCTAGAAGCATATGTTGGCACCATTAAAGGTCCCCTATTATACTGTTTTTCATCAATATATTATAGGTCTCAGATAAATACAAAACATGTCTCTGAAGTGTTTGGCTCCAAACACCAAACAGGTCATTGTAGCATCCCTTAACCCGATCTGTTTCAGCCCTGTTTCAAAAGTGCTGATTCTCTGTCTGTTACTTTAGATAAAAAATAAGGAGCCACTCCCCACGCCTCTCTGAGAGATATTTGGTTAAAAAGAACACAATGGTGCTCTAGGAGGAGATTCAGGTGATAAGGTGTGTGGGGGGGGGGGGGGGGGGGGGGGGGGGGGGTTACCTTGGTTGGTTATTGGCTAATGGTTACACAAGCCAAAAAATCGTTATGACATCATAAAGTGTCCAAAATCTGATCAGCTCATTTTCAGACAGGTTTTTATAAATGGATCAGGACAAAAAGAGAGAGAATCTTTTTTCCTGAAACGTTCAGAATCTCTTTACACAGAGGGGACACATGTTCATGTATAAACGACATGAAAAAGTGGATTTTGCATAATAGGTGACCTTTAAAGTCTAGGGACCGAGGGTTATTGTATAGGTAAACTGGAGGTGGACAATTAAAGGAACAAATAAAACAGATTTATGTTGTACATTTTATACATATTAGCAGAAAGGGACCCTCCGGTCACAAGTTTTCAATACCCCACTTTTACCTATACCTCTATGCTAAAGTTAGCGCCAGAATTAAGGTTAAGGAATTGTGGCTCTACTGTGACATGTTTCATGCTCAAATGCTCAAAAAGTGTTATTTTTTTCTCTTTTCTTTTCACCCTCTGTCTGAAATGAGATCCCAGCCTGCTCTGATTGGTTGGATGGACGGATCTGTTGTGATTTATGATCAGCTCAGAGATGTCCCGCCTCTTAGCCTGTCACGTACAATGTGTTGGAGATAAAAAGTTACAAAGTGATGTCACTATGTTGAAGAAGTAAACAAAGGAATTCAATGGAGGCGTTTCAGGAAGGAGGGGGAGTGTGTGGGAGAGAAGAGAAGCTTTGGGATTCTAGCCTTCACAGACCATTCACATGCACAACAACGAATATAATACAGGCACACAAAAAAGCATAATATGGCCTCTTTAAAATAGGGCAACCAAGACCACCTGTGCTACACATTCAGTCTTGAAATACGGACAGCTAAAAAAAAATATAAAAGGAAGAATCAAATATTTTGGGAAATCATGTTACCATGGGGCTCGTCTATGAATTGATTAACAAAATGAGTCAGAGAATCAGCTAAGTGACGAGTTGTTTCAGCTCTTATAACTGTGAAAAAAACTGTCACACTAAATTTGGCAGTTTGATTAAGAGATAAGAGATATATAACTGTTAAAACCTCTTCTTCAAATAGGTGGAAGCTCATGTCTTTTTAGATGAGATTTGTGGAGTTTAATGAGGCTCCTGAACAATTATTAGGTCTCTGTCCTCCTACTGGTGGGCCTCCTTTAATGGAGATTACAAACACATGGCTGTGAGCACAAACACAGGAAAAGACAGACACACACACACACACACACACACACACACACACACACACACACACACACACAGGCGTTAAACCTTGCAGCTGTCTGTTTTACCACACAGTGTCTGGCCCAAGGGAGGGCAGAAAATAGTTTGGCCAACTGGAAAAGTAGGACAATAAGACAGAGGGGGGTTTGATAAAACAAAGTTTGAAACAGTGACCCTCTTAAACCTTATCTTCATAACTTTGCATTCCTGGCACCACTACTGTATCTTTATGATCTATTTATGTCCATTGTCTCATGGAAAATGCCTGTGGAGTTGTTCAGAGGAAATGCTCTCACCTCTCAAACACTTCCAAAGAAGAATCGCAATTACAGTAAGGCTCAGTATGTTAGATATTGAACCTGTAATGAATGTTGACACAATAAGCATGAGGTTATAAATCCATAATAAATCAACTTAAAAAAGAAGGATACAACCATAAAGGAAGGATACATTTAGGAAACCGAAACACTATAGCATACTGTAGATGTCTTTTCATATATTGTGGAGCTCTGCATGATTTGAGTGCTCTGATTCCCAGAGGGGGAATATTTTAATAGCCCATCATGCGATTGCAGCACCATGGACAGAAACCCCAAAAAGACAACCAAGCAGGAGAAAGGCCCTTTTTTAATATAAAAAAAACAACTTACCTTCTTTAGACTTTTTCTTCCGCACCAGGGTTCCTCCTAATTTCCCCAGGAAAGACTCGTCCTTTTTCATCTTTGCGGGCTGCGGGGTCGCAGACATCTTTCAGTATGATGCGTTTGTGTGCTCTCCCTTTATGTCTGTTAATATTGTCACTGCCACAGATGTATAAATATGGTCACTCCTCCCTGTGGTGCGTTCAGGGCACCGCTGTACAGTAAGATCCAGCAGATACAAGCAGGCAGACAACAGACTGAGGAAAGCAGAGCCGGTGGGGCATCAACAGACCAATGACTCTCATGTGAGGAACAGCTTCATCTGCTCCATGTTTACCGACGGGTCACCCCACAGCGCCCCCTACAGGCAGGACTAGGAACAGGGGGTTTCATAGTCTGGTTCTTAAAAATAGACAGTATATCCTAAGAAAATATACTTTCATCTAATGTTATACATGACCATAAATAGAGAATGATTAAGACAAGAGAAACTCACCTCAATCTGGCTATCGGAGCTTTTTAAGAACTGAAGACTAAAATGAAAATCCTCTAACTAGTAAGTGGACCTGTGAGCATTGAATTCCCTTAAAAGTAGTGAAAGAAGTATTTAGATCTTTAGAATCAATTTGCATTTCTACCGACGAAGATACTCAAGTAATAGTCCTGCATTCAAATGTACGTAATTGAAAATCGATAAGAATTACCAGAAATGTACTTTATAATAAAACTCACAATGCAGAATGGTAAACTGAAGAAACTGTGAAATAAATGTAGTTTCTCAGAATTGTAACATCCTTAATTTGTCACTATTACAAAATTAACAAAGTAAACAGTAATTGACTGTATCATAATCTGGCAACAAATAAATGAGAAAATGTTTTGACAGAGAGATTTGAGATAATTTTAAAGAAATAAGAAATCTGTTTTTGAAATGCAGGGAGAGTAAAATAATCACAATTTGTTCACAAAACCGGTATCGTCCAGTATTCAAAGATGTGAGTGATGTTAATAAATCTTTAACAAGATAAATACAATTTTTTTAATTTAGTTTGAGTTGTTAATCATAAGCAATACAAATTAAGTTGACAATCTATCACGAGGTTCATGTACAAAAATCTGTTTATTTAAGTGGGAATGATTGAAATTCTGTTTGGACAATAAAACCTTGCAAAAATACAACATTTTATCAACACCTTTGATTGACTTGCTTCAACTGATTTCTTTACAAAATTAAAGGAGCAGGATCGGCTTCAGTGCTCATCTCCTCTTCCAGTTCCTGGTGCTGTTTTAGGAGACAAAAGTTTATATTATATTAAGTCATTTTAAACTCTGTTGGTGTCACACTATGGTCATGTTTATTTATGATGCTGCTGCTGCTGCTGTGATTTCACCTGTAGTCTGCAGCAGCTTCCAGTCCACCTGCAGTCTGGTTCTTAATCTCTCCAACGCCTCCACGTCCTCCGGTAGAGGAGCAGGAAGCTTCCCCAGGGAGGGGGCCGCTTCCCCCAGGAGAGAGGAGGCGGTGGGGCCGACACACACACTCTCACATTCCTGAAATTATAAAAAATAATTACATACTGCTATTTAAATCTCCCCCAAATTAACAGTTGTATTTTCACACTATCAAGGATTCATTTGGCATTAATTGTAAGGAAATGTATTAAAGCTTAGCAGATTTCAGACACAAAAGCAATTACATTTTTTAGGTAGATTTAAGAGGTGCAGGGGTATACGATCTATTGACCTTGGAAAAAGCAGTGGCAAAAATAGAAGTTTTGAGCCTCAATTTAAGAGAAAAAGAGTTATGGTGGAAGTCAACTTTTCTCCGTGTTCTGCAGTGAATAAAAACTGAAAGCTTCTTCTCCATGTTTGGTTCTGACCCTGGGGACTGAATGAAACTCTGTCCCAGTCTGTACTTTTATCAAACCTGCTCCAGCCTTCCTTACCTGCATCAGCACCAGTGTGTGTCCCTGTGCGAGGCCCTGCAGCAGGCCTGTTAGTTGTTGCCACGCTCCGTCACACAGCCCGCTGTCTGGAGCCCGGACCAGCAGAACCAGACTGGGGTCAAACTCGTACCCCAGAGGCAGGAGGAGGCCCAGCACAGCCTGCATGAAGCCGGACACATCCCTGCAGCCCTGTGGGGGGGACAGACAAACACACATAGGACGTGTTCACATCTGCCATATCACACACACACACACCCTGCACTTAAAACACTTATTCACAGAGGGGCACAACCATGACGGCAATACTTCAATATATAGGATAATTACTTAAATACTCCGAAGTACATTGTGAAATCTCAACCTCGGGGTCATAATGTTGAAGCAATGGTGAAATGTGTTTTTATGGCCAAAACCTAAAACAGTATATGTTTAGATTAAAAGTATATAGGGTTAAACATTTAGATATATTACTTAGACATATGTTGGCCACAATAGCTTGATGAGAAGTAATCATACAATCATGTTGACAATATAACAGAATTATCCAGATTATCGTATCCATTGCTACAGATGAAGTACAGTACCTTCTTCAGACACACAGGAATATGATATTTGCTTTTCTGTTCCTCTTCCTTGTTGCTGAAGTGCACCAGGAGTGTTCCCCTAAAGATAGAAGGATTTCTGTCATCATCTTTGGGACAAATGTTTTTTTTATTTGCTCAAGAGGGACAAGTTGTATCAGAGAGTTATATTCAGGGACAACTAAATTATATTTACCCATCCTCTTTGTAATGAGTTGGGACCACCACGTCTCCAAGACAAACAACCAACACCCTGCATGAAGAGAAAGTGGGAACAAGTTCATTAAATATGAAGCTATTCAAGTCATTTTTAATCAAACATTCACTGTACATAATGGATTAGATCCACATTGCTTTACCGGTTGCTGAGAGCAGTTTCAGCATGCTGGACAACACACGTCATCGCCATGGTGACGTCATGGACCAAAGCCAAGCCATTGCAGATCTGCAAGGAGGTAATTCAATATAATGGGTTGCGCTTGGAGCAGATCACATCCTGGCACTCAAAGAGACAAATAGTATCCGGACTGTACCTCATTCCTCTCCATTTTCTCCACGAGGGCAATAAGACTGGAGAGGGCTGGGAGAGCATCGCTGTCATCGTTAGGGAAATTCTCCCTTATTGTGGAAGAAAGTACACGTTTGTATAAAAATCATGATGAAATGATGATTATAAATATTGTTTTGAATTAATCTCTTTCTCTCATAAACTCATTTTGTGCCATATCTAAGAAATCAAGTTGATTATTATGATATAATGTTACCTGAGTTTGCTGATTATGACCGGGTCATCTGATGAGCTGAAGAGTTCACACCCCTCTGGGCAGAACACGCCATCAGGGAGGACTGAAGCAGTGCGGACAGGAGCAGGGACACGTCTCGGGGGCTCGGGCCACACCTCTCCTTCTGCACTTTTCTTCTCTTCTCCATTCTCCACTTTTCCTTCTTCTTCTGCTAATTTAGGACGCTTTGTGCTGACATCAGAGTGGGAGGCTCAGCTGGAGAAAGACGAAAGAAATACTTATTAAAGCGGAAAGTCAAAGTTATGTCTGATTGAGCCTTCTAACAATATGCACCTGAATCTTAGACCAAACTGTCAGAAGCCATGTTGAATTGTGGGTAAGTAGGTTCCCTTTTAAGGAATAGCTCTAAAATAATAATGTGGATGTTATACCTGTGTGTTTGAGGCAGGACCAGTACTTCCTGTGAGCCGATCGGCTACAGTGGAGGGACTCAAGTGCACTGAGAAAAGATAAACATTCATCAATACAGTTAGAAAACACACTCACACATGGAACATCTAACTGACGATGAGACCCACCTTTCACAGGGACCTCGAGGTTTGCAAGTCGAGGCGCAGGATCTCCGAGTAAAGTTTGAACAGTTTGACACACAGACTGGGGGAGGGAAGTCAAGTTGTATCCTCCCTGGAACAAAGCACATAATAAAACATTTCACAACAGCATTTCCCCTCCAACAGGATGGTAGCAATATGCAGGATTTTCCCTTGGCTATGAAGAGTAACATAAATATGCACAAGTAATACATGTATTAATAGATTAGATATTTGGTTAAAGGGACAAACACCAAAACAACTAATGTCGTCTCCAGGAAAGCAGGTGTTAGTGAGTAAGTGAAATAGTTGTATATGCATGTGTTGATATTCAGTGTGTGGCCTGACCTCCAGCACAGCACACAGTTTCCCTCCTGCCAGGTTCATCAGGAGGTGAGTGAGGTGGGCAAAGATGTCCGGGCTGGCACACATTTCACCCTGAAAATAAAGAAAATCTAAATATGTTTAGTCAGACAGGGCACAGGGTTTACAGCAGCAGTGTTTCCCATACATTGATTCATTTGTGGCGGGCCGCCACAATTAAATATCGTCCGCCACAAATAGATGACAAAGAATTTCTTTTTTAACTTTTTTTTTTGGTGGTCTAATGGATAGTGAGGTGGGCTGATGATCGGAAGGTTGCTAGTTCAAATCCCGCCTGGAACACCACCACTAGTGTGCCCTTGAGTAAGGCACTTAGCCCTCAATTACTCCAGGGAGAATGTCCCTGTAATTGGTCATTGTAAGTCGCTTTGGAATAAGGCGTCTGCTAAATGCCTAAATGTAAATTGTAAATTATATTTTTGGGAGAATAACCCCACAGATCCTCAACTCCGGTGTGTCTCACGCATTAACAACGCAACACAGAGCAACAAGAATGTTGTCTGCTACAGTAGCCATGAACTCGCATGTATTTTGTTATTTGAGGGGGGGGTGGTGCGGTGCCCCCACAAATAGAATCAAATTCTGTGGGAAACACTGAGCAGTCACATTTCATTAGATGGAAGCGCAACAGGACATGAGTGCACACATAGTCTGCTTCATTATTTAATTTTCTGTACCTCTGGGTCACCGATGGCCGAGTCAAAGCCTGCACACACCAGGACCAAGTCGGGATTAAACTGTGATAAAGAATGCATAATTATTCATAATTTAATATCATCAGTATCTGTTAGCTAAATGGGATTTTTTTCTAATTGGCTTACCTCGTATGCGACTGGCAGGAGCATGTGACAGAAGACTGAGAGATAGTCACTGTTCTTCATTCCCACCTGAAACATCACAATGGCAGCTCATTATAAAAAAGATTTAAAAAACACAAACGTAAAAGCTCATTTGAAATCAGTAATAAAAGGGTTTACATTCGCTAATCAATAACTGGATTAAATGTTTTCAAATCAAGCGCAATTAATACAGCAATATTTTCAGATTTCAGCTTTTAAAAAATCAGTAACGCTGCTTATTTGTTTTATTGTATTACCATTGTTTTTTACCGGGGGGTCAGACAAAAAAAGCAATTTAAAACACCATGTTGCGCACTATTAACGTATGATAAGAGTTTATTCTAATTTTTAAAAATACATTCAATAATTATTTGATTAACCAATTTAGATGATGGATAATTAACTTAAGTTGAAACCCTTAATTGCCATACTTTTCTTGAATTGTATACAGAAATTAATTGCTATTATTGTTTCACTTCTCCTTCAACTTATTCTTTCAGTAAATACAAAAGATAAAACAATTAATGTGGCCTAGCAAATTAAAACTGTGACTTTTAGTATGTCTGTGGTTACTTACTTTGTTCCACGGCACATTTATATTGAATCCCTCTCCTTTCTCTTTGCCAACATTGTCGTAGTCGGATTCTCTGAGTTGAGGCCAGAATTTCTGATGCTCATAGCGGTGCCATGAGAAGTAGAGCACGCTGCGAATAACAATGTAGTATGAATAATTTATAATGCTAGAAGAAAACATCCATATAGCAATTCAGGATACTTCAGTCAAGAGGAATGACTCACCTTGGATCATCTTCAAAAGAGTACTGCACCCCTTGGCCGTGATGCACATCCCAGTCAACTATCAACACCCTGAAATATATTTAAAAAAAGTAAATACGTATATTTTGGCCCAATTTATAAAGAAGATCTTGAATGGATTAACCAAGAAATACCTTTTAACCCCATATTTCTGCTTGGCATAGTGAGCTGCTATGGCCACATTATTGAACACACAGAATCCATTGGCAGCACTGCGCATACTGTGGTGTCCGGGTGGTCTGCGAAATGAAAGGAAGGGGGTTCACGTGTCAGGGTGTATTTGCAGTAATTGATCAATCATTTAGCCAATACAGAAAACGAAAGCCTGATGACATACAAACGCTTAGTATTTAGTTTATTATGATATTAAAAGTAGAAAAGGAAGTCAATTTATGAATCTGAGAAGCTAAAAAAAGAATAGCTGGCATTTGGTAAAGGCTGCCTTAATGATATTTAATCTAAGAATCCCATTACTATCTTTAAAAGTGTATTAATGTCAACATTCTCAAATAGATCAGATAGCCCTGATTTACTAAGATTTACTTATTAGCTGATTATTCCACAATATTCTCATTTACCATTTTTTAATTAAGAAAATATTGTAATGAATACTTTAACTGGTTGTTGTTCACGTTTCATCCCAGCTGTTCATATTATAATCGATTTACTTAGTGAGACTGTGCAGAAAGTGTTTAGTTTGACATGAAACATTAGTAAAAACACTGTAATCATCAGAGATATGATCAAATAATGACATTCCTATCAACCTATCAATACATGGACTAAACCTTTCAGCATTCAATCTGAACAAAACCATCAACCGAAAAAAAGAGAGACTCATACACATGAATTGTAGCATCAGCGTTAATATCAGCTTGTTCCCTCACCTGACCAGAGCCATGCCGTTCCTCACCTTCCCCGTCATCACACTGTCCACCAGCTGCAAAGAGGCGCCTGCAGCCAGCTTGGCACAGTGATAGATGTTCTAGGACAGAAAAAAGGAGTATTAATAGATATTAAAAAATAATAATAATAGCTACCACTCAGTAAGAAAAAGTATGTTCCGACTTACTGGATGGAAGTAGACGTCCCCATACTGCAGCGTGAACTCCTGCAGGTCCTCCAGAGTCATAAAGGGGGTCTTCTTCACCGCCTCCAAGTACTCCTCACTTTTAAAGCAGCAAAGCACATAGCTGAGTGGCTTTGGGATATTATGTCAGCCTCACACAGAGGAAGAGCAATGACTGACCTGTGAACCAGCAGGATGTCTTCATCCGTTGCCTCGCGGACAGGTACAGAGACGCATCGATCAGCAAGACCCGAGTTTTTCAAAGCTTCATAACTCACTATCAGACGCTCAGGTACCTCGATCTTACATGCAGGGCTGGAGAGAAAAAAAATCTAAATTATATTCCATGTAGTATGATATTAAGATATCTATTTTTGTGTTGTTCAAGAGGATGTTTTGATCTGTAACTCAACATCATTTGTACATGTCTTTTTGTCAGTAGTGGTTAAAACATTTCTCTTTAACACTTATTGTGCACAGGCATCCTAAAATACCAAGAAAAATGGGTTCAAATTAAGCTCAAAACCATTGAATACTACCCTGACTAATACAAATACAAAATGTAGTACAGTAGCCTATTTAAAAAAAAAAACAAGATGAATTGGGGCCGGACATGCATATAAATATGACTGTAATAAATGTGCAAAAATGACCATATTGCAGACACAAAGAGCACACTACCTCCTTAAATATATGGAATTACAATGTTAAACTGCTCAACAGATCAAGCTAGTTTGAATAATAAAATTCTAATTGTCCAAAAACTTGCACTACATTAACATAGCAATAGGAGACAGCGGGCAAAGAGCAAAACACTGGGTGCAATGTAACAAATAAACCGCATGAGAAAGATATTTTAGAACTTTTTTTGGAATAAATAAATACTGATAAGATGAGGGTGCTCCTCAATAACCACCCCGGCTAGCTACAACAAACCGCAACTCTAGTTCCTACCATTACTTGAAGGCACGAACGAATCACTTATCTGAAGTAACTATTAACCATTTCCTGCACTCTGTACACATTTACTAACCATTGACACCCTTTGGACTCAGAAAGATAACGTTACAGTCACACACGTTAATTAACCAATAGTAGCTAACGTTAGCCGAGGCAACCTACAGTAACTTTAACGAACAAACCACTTTATATATAAGCATAGAGACATTGTGTCTTTACTCCTGTCATGTCGGTTACTTACTCAACCCAGAGCAGTTTGTATTTGGTCATCTCCTCATCGTAAATCAATGCTGTTCCCATCTTCAGTACTTCTCGGACGAGCTGCAGCACATATGACAACAGTGCAACTTTCTGTAAGTTAGAAACTGTTCCTAATATAAGCGGTGCACAAAGTAACTGGACAGAGAATCAATGAGTTAAGCTGCTGTTATCAGATAGCTAGAGGCGCCCTTTCTTTCTGCATGAAAACAATGTGGACATCTGAGTCTGATGGAGGTTGTCAAACTGTTTGATGGAGCACTACCGCCACCCTCTGGACGGGGTCTGGTACTTGAAATATTACTTATTTTAAATGGCAAAATGCAAGTTATCTAACGTACAATATACTGTTATTACTATGTGCAATAGAGTGCCTTTTCACGTGCAATCCACATCTGTACATATTGTCCTCAATCATGTTAAGTGTAGTTATGTTCATTGTAACCTTCTATCGTTGCATTTATTGTAGTCTTATTTGTTTGTTTTATTCTATATATGTTGCACCTACAGGACCAGCTCAAAATAAATTACGTCGTGCCTTAATAATGACAATAAAGTTCTTGAATCTTGAATCTGACCAGTAGGGAGTAGCAGCCTAGTACACTTTGCGGTTGATAGCGGCTGGTAGTTCAACTATATTCATATTTGCATAGTGACTGAAGTAGTTAAATGACTATTTTGTCATTTTCTGGCAGGTCAATTTCTAAAACTACGAACAAGTTTGAGACATTAAAGCATTTGATTGAGGTCTGACTTCAATCTGTGGACCTTTGCTGCATTTTGTCCTCTTATTCTCCCCCTTTCCATTATATCTGTTGTCTTTGTACAAAAATAGTTAAACAAAATGACCCTTAAAGAATCAATACATATGTATGTGTTTATTTTTCTACTTATTTGGCTTGCTATTTGAACCACATGTTGAACATATAAATAGATGTGCTTTATTTTCTCACAATTAAAAAGACAAATACGTGTTTACATTATTAATATTTTAATAGAAAAAACAACAGTGCAAGACAAGTCAATAAACAACTCACAGTATATATGAAAATATAAAAACAGATCACATGTCATGATAACATTTGACCATCAACTATCTTTTAAGAAGGGTTGGCATCTTTCCTGTGGGAAATATGTAGATCGGAATTTATTTTATGAACTCATTAATGTTAATTTGATCAGGATGTTTATTTAGAAAATATCGACTTTGACTCAATGTCTTCAAGGGTCTGAGTTGGTTGGAAACTCAAGTCATTTGTCGATATATATACTGAGAAACTGCAGAAAACCATATCACATACAACCCTTCCTTATTGTCAACAAACACATTGACTTGATGTCCTGGTTCCTTGATGTTTAATTAGATATGATTCTTTCATTTCAAGCAGGTATCTCAGCAATCATCCCGCTCAGCCTCTCCTCTTCTCCCTCCTCTGTCCTATCTGCTGTTTCCTCTTGTGTTCTTGTGGGACAAGCTGAACTCCTTTCCTCTTTCTCTTCCTCTCCTTCATCCTTCTTCCCATCCCTTCCCTCTCCTCCCCTCCTACTTGACCTGCACAACAAGAGAAGGGCTCCCCTGCACCTCTTCCTGAACGAGGGGTCGCAGGCAGCGTACAGTAGAGGGTTAAGGCAGGAGTTGAGATAAGCTAAACATGTGACGTACGGCTGAGCAGCCAGTAAAATCTGATCCAAAGAGCAGGAGTATGGGACATAACCAAACTCCAGCAGCATGGAGACAGTCTTATTAACATGCAGGGGCAGCCAGCACAGGAAGAAAGCCATTACTAGAGTGACGATGACCCTGAGGAGTCTTCGCTGGCGCCTGCGGTCAGGGCGAGGGCCCCGTCCAAAATGTCTGCTGAGGAGCTGGGCCAATGAGCAGTAGCAGACCAGCAATATGACAAGAGGAAGCAGGAAGCCAATTAGAGTTGATTTAAGACTCAAAGCAGCCGCCCACCACACCTCTGCCCTCTCTCGATCCGCCTCCTCTAGATCTGCTCCAATCAGCATGGAGTAATCCATCTGGCAGATGAGGATGACTGATCCAGAGTCAGTGGTAGGATGAATTTCTTCATAATCATAATAAGACTCAGGGTCCAGCTCCCTGACAGAGCGCAGCAGCAAACCAGGAAGTGCCAGCACCCCTGCCAGCACCCACACCCCTCCAAGTACCCACAATGCCGTGCTGGGGCAGCTCTGTGGGGCGTGGTGGCTGGAGTGGCGTCTCCCAGTCAGAACCCAGTACCGCTCCACACTGAGCATGCTCAGACTGAACACGCTGGCGTACATGTTGAGCGCCGTGAGGAAGCTGCTGATCTGGCAGAGGGGCTGCCCAAAAGGCCAGTGGTAGCCCATGGCCGTGTACACCGCCCACAGAGGGAGAGTGACGAGGAAGCAGAGGTCAGCCAACGCCAGGCTGGCTATCAGGGAGTCTGTGAGTGAGCGGGGGGGACGGGGGATGTAGGGAGGATGAGAGGAGGAGGTGGAGGAGTGAGAGGAGGGTCTTTGTTCTGATGAAGATCCATCTGCTTTCTTCTGAGGAGATCCACCAGTGTTGCTAATGCTCTGCTGTCTGATTCTGATCAGGCCAGTGAAACAGGTCTTTCCGGTTCCCCTTCCATCGGGTCGGTCCAGGTAGGCCCACAACACCAGGCCGTTGCCGAGGCAACCAACCAAAAAGGCCAGCAGGTAGACGGAGGGGATGATGGAGAAGGAGGGAGACCAGTCGCTGTAGTCGCAGTGGAAGAGGGCAGGGGGAGAAGGAGAGGGGGAGGTGAGGAAGTCTGACATCTGTGCGTCCGTCTGCTAAGTTTCTAAATATAATGAATCGCCATTATCATCTCTGGCGTCCCAATACTGAAGAAAAAGTCCAAACGCCTGCACTGGTACTATTGTTCCAGGGCCGAAATTCCAGTAGCAGACGAGTCCCTTGTTCAGTCTCACAGAAGGTTAAATTGGATGATCTAAAAGTTAAAAAAAAGCAATGAGATTCTCAAACTTTTGCAACAGGCAAAAACACTGTACGTGCACAGCTCATAACAACAAGTCAAAGTTTAGCAACAGACATCTTACTTTAGGGATTTTGTCCAGGGCAATTTGGACTAATCTGCCAGAGAATGTTGCAAACAGACTTTTTTTTAACATGCAAACAACAAAAGGTCTTCCGTGCACGTGAACTGTGTGTTCTGTCCATGCTCATACTGTTTATGTTCTCTTGTGCAAAGATGTCAGATGACTTAAGGCGACGTTAACGCAACAATTTTGTGTTTTTATGCAACACCATTTGAAAGAAAAGTAACTCCTACAGGACAACCAGAATCAAGAAGGAAGGTTGTGGATCAAAACACATAAATAGACTGATTCTCACACTGCACTAATACAATAACTCCCATTACATACAGTGAAGCAAGGGACCTTTGGCATTGATAAACTATTGGTAAAAATAGCAGCATGTGAATTTTATGTCTGTTCTGCATTTCCTTTTGCAATATTTGGACGACTACAGCTCTTATAAAAAATCCTGGCTGTCTTAGACTAAATGAGGATCTGCTCTTGAGAGGAATGATGACACCTACCTCAGGCCACTTCATAAGATTGGATGACAAAATCCTTTTTCGAGATGCTGTGATGATTGGGTGATGATCATTGTGGAGCAAAATTCAGCCGCTGTCCTCTCCTCCTGTCTTCTCTTCTTTCACTTTCTCTCTGCCACTTTTCCTCCTCATCCTCTCTACATCTATACTGAGCCGGCTGAGGAAGGTGTGTCTTCCTCTGAGTCTGAATAGATAGCATAGTCCTCCATACACACACATGCACACACCCCCTTTGTTTCTTAAACCAGACCACCCCAGCAGAGACTTACGAGACTTGCAAACAACCCCCCCCCCCCCCCAACTACCCAAACACACACCTCCCACGAGACACAATAACATCACCCATCCTTCCCCCTGCAAACACACACAAACCTGAGACTCACAAATAGAAACACAAACAGATTTCCCACAATCCTCTAGGCTGCTCATATTCTCTACGCACATACAGAACACAGATGTGTGCAAACACTAACACACTCTTTTGTTGTGTTTCCCATGTTCAAACACACACAGTGTATACAGTGGTTCACACAAACAGCCCTCACTTTCCCTCACAAAGAACGGGAAAGTGGATGCATGATATAGCCTTCATGCATATATTTAAAGGGCCTTTAAATCATTACTCTGGACAAACCTGGTTTAAAAAAACACAGCTGTGTCATCTTCTGCCATAAGGTTCAAAGTAAAAATCTTATTAAAGTACAGTCTGTAGTGTGAGGTACAATGTTGAGGTAGTAAACTTTACTTGAGCATACTACTTCTACTCCACTACATTGTAAAGGGACATATTCTACTTCTTTACTTCACTGCACTTATTTGACTCACATAAGTTAAGAGCTACTTTGATTAGACCTCCTAAATAAAAAGTGTATTTGTGTTATAAGTTGGCAAAGACACATTTGTGTCTCCAGTCATAGTTACAGCCATTGCAGGCAATATGCTATGAGAGAATAAAAGGTTATTTGTTAGACTTGTACATTGTCTCCTTATCCCTCATACGTGATACAGCAATTTGCAAATACAGGAGAGATAGTAGTATGGCTAGTAGGGCTGTCAGTCAAGTTGTATCATCTTATCAGAGTAATGTTTAGATATATGGACCAAAAGTGGAATATAAATGAACTTAATAGATAACTGGACAGTAATATTTTCAACTTTATTGAAAAAGAGAAGATATTCATACTGACCAGTAACTGTCTTCCTAATCAACAGCAGAATATATTTGTTGTTATACTCAAATTATACGCATACTAAGTAAGTAAGGTGATTTGATAGAGCTTTTGTTGTTTTACAGCATTTTAAAGTACTGTTTCCCTGTTATCTAATCTTAGTTATTTGATGGATGGACAGAGGGATGGATGGATGGACACTACAGGTCAGTACGGGGTTACAGTGTAAACAGTGAAGATGTCCCGGTAGTAAACAGGAAGTGTTTGTTACCACAGGGGCAGAGGTCACACTGCCATCAACTGTTGTTATGGAAACAGATGTTTCTAAAAACATTCCAGTCTTTTCTCTCTCTCTCTCTCACACACACACACACACACACACACACACAATGAAAGAAAGGCAGAGTAAATACAACTGTTTCATTGAGAATCCAACTGTTGGGGAGGATGCGCTGCGGGGTAACACCCAGCTGTACGACAGAGAAGACATTAAAATACAGCATACAGATCAAGGTTGTTATTGATAGCAGAGATACAGATACGAGCACCTCAACATGCTTGACGCTACTGTTTGCATAAAACATTTTTGCAGACATTTGTGATCCCCAACTTATCTATTTGGGTTAATTATCAGATATTGTAGCAAATATTTATACTCAGTAGATTGAAACATAATTTTAACAGTATGTATCTTAAAAGAGTATGCATTACAATTGTTAATAGTTAATGGTTCATGGGGCTTTAAAATAAACACCAGTAAAATATACAGCGGCTTTGGTTAATTGCATGAGTATCAGCTACCAGAAAGTTAAAAACAAGTCTTTAGGCCGGTAAAGAACTTAGATTGGAAACCTGTAACGTCTGAGCTCATCTGACATTTGTGCAATGAGGCTTGAATGAAAGGTTTCAAATATTAAACATAATAATGACTGTTTCGGGCATAATTTTGTCATTTTTACAGCTGACTCATTGAAGGAAATCAAAGGTGTTATTTAATAATGGCTTACAGGAACATTTTGTGTAAATGGAGCAGTCACCATTAATGTTATTAGTAAAATGTGTGCTGTGAAATAAAGGCTTATTGTGTGGGTGCTTAGACTCTTCTTGATTGACATTTTCCTTTATGTTCATGTTCAGTTTTATTTCGGTACAGTGACTACTTCGTTCCTGTATAATTTAGACCTAAAAAGAAGCCGCTTTGGCCAGAATGACTCAGAAATGAGCTGTGTTTGAACAGCTTTTATGGATCTTCTCTGAACTGTGCCATCCACCAATGGATTTTCAAACATGGTAATAGTTTGCCTACTGGTAATGTGAGTAAGATAAGAATTTGCATAATATGCCTGGGACAGTATGAAGCACCGAGGAGGCAAAGTCCACATAGCAGGACGACCTTTCAAAGGGATTAAAAGCACCGTGGATTGGAAACGGAACAATTTCGTAATGATTGTCTCCAGAGGCTATCAATCGATCCTCTTTGTTCTTGTCATTGTGATGGCAGGAGCAGAGGTGCAGGAAATCCTCTCTCCCAACTGTAAACAGTTCCTGTACCTGGGCACGCTGCCTCGAGGGCTTCAGCAGCAGTCTTTTAAAAAGATTTGCCAGTTCTACGAGGGCAAACCACGATTCGTCACCCTGTTCGACACCTTCAGCCATATCCCCATTTATTCTGCGTACACCTTCAAGCGCTCGGACGGCTCCAAGAAGGTGGATGTGCCTTGGATGTATGAACCACAGGTAGGGGTTGAGTATTGGATTTGCTGTCTTAACCTGCTTTGAAAAAAGCATACAGTCCTATGTTTATGCTAAATACTTTAAATCTACTTACTTAAACACACATTTGAGTTTTTATTTAGTACAATATTTATCTCCACAGCTCTCCACAGTGTCTAATTCACGTGAGATGCAGCCGTTCCCTTCGGAAAACCTTCACAAGAGCTTTGAGGATGCTCAGGCCGTGCTTGAAGACTACTCCAACAGTGTCATCTTTGAACGTGGTCAGCTGAATCCGGACGAGCACCAGGCAGACATCCATGACAAAGCCTCCACCTACACGCTGACAAACGTGGTCCCTCAGGTCAGAGAGTTCAACATTGGTTCCTGGAAAGATCACGAGCACATGATTCGCAGGCGGCTCAACAACTACTGTCGTGGCACCGCATATATAGTCACCGGGGTCACGACCTCTGGGCACAGCATCCGCAGACACAACATCAACCGCCTGGGCATCCCCACCTACCTGTGGTCGGCATACTGCTGCACCGATTTTGACCACAATGCACCATTCTCCGAGCGCTCAAAGTTTCCTGTGTTTGCAGCTCACGGGCTCAACGACAGGGAGGATAACAAGGTACAGGAGATGACGGTGCAGCAGCTGGAGGACTTCCTGAAGAAGGTTACCTATGTCGACAGCTCTTTCCAGATCTTCTATGACAACTGCGTGGCTCTCAATAGTGCCATGCCTTGAGAGAAGAAGATTGGTCCTTTTATATTTACACAATTGTCTTTAAGATTCCAAATTCAGCCGACAAATAGGAGTAAATATTGAATTACTTTATGCAGTTTTCTGGGGTAATTTAAACTTGATGCCCCCTTGTCTCAATTTCTTCACCAATATATAATCTAGCATATCTTTATTTGCTCTTTGGCAGCTTGTTTGCAGATTGAAATGTAAATCCCACCACTATTACACTGATCTTTTCTTATTTAACGTGGTCAAAGTGTAAAGAATATAACCCCAAAGGTCCTCTTACAAACTTTTCCGAGCACCATTTGCTGAGAAGGATGTGTTTGAAAGCTCTCAAAAGGTACTAAGTGGACTTTGAGCTTAGATTTGTATACATGTAATTGTCCCCAAAGGTTAAATTGATCTCACATTAAAACATTAGTCGGAGTAAAACATTTTAAATGATGTTGTACAACTAGCTTGTGTTGCGAGTTCACTCACCATGAAAACCCTAAATGGTTGTACTCTTCCTTCACTCTATCCTTATCTGATGTTCTTTACTGACTGGGAACTACTCCAGCCTCTGTAGGCCTTTTGTTCATCACCGACAGATTAGACCAGCAGTTTTACATCCAGCCTCTTAATTGCAGCACTACTATACACCTTCATAGTAACCAACACAGAGAAACTCATGACCAACTGGTGTACAATCCACATTCTGACTTATCAGTCTGTTATCTTCAACAAGACTATTCCCATAAAATAGTTTTACTTATCAATGAATAATAGGAATTAGTGTATCAAAATAGCAAACAGTAAAAAATTAAATGGGCTCAGCTTATTTTGTTATTTTTGAGGTACCTCCTTTTCTTTACATTTGGATTTCAAACTGTGCCATGAAATGTGAACTACAAAAGCTATATTGAGTATAAATAAAATAATGAAGATGATAATCCTAGTGCTTTTTTGTGTTTTATTACTTTTGGTCCAGATCTGGTAAAATCTCTTTTGCTACAGCCTGCCATAGATGCTAAAAACCAAAACACAACAACAATAAAATGATCCAAA
Organism: Dissostichus eleginoides; assembly: GCA_031216635.1. Classification (NCBI taxonomy): domain Eukaryota; kingdom Metazoa; phylum Chordata; class Actinopteri; order Perciformes; family Nototheniidae; genus Dissostichus; species Dissostichus eleginoides. The sequence goes on along the minus strand of CM062273.1, from coordinate 12,882,291 downwards.
ACTCGAAGGGCAGACACAGCCCGAGGGTTAAGATTATGGTTGTAACTGTATTTTGTTGGAGAGGGTAGCTGTATGTTGCCAGCTGGCAGGTCACTGAGCCAGATGGTCGGCTCCACTGTTCGACCAGCAGCAGACTAAAGAGTCCAACAAATATATTTCAAACCCTTAAATTGGAAATACACTTAAGACTTATTGCCAGCAGAGGGAGACAGTGTTCATGTAATATGTATGCAGCTAAACACCTTATTGTGGGATTGCTGTTCTAACATCCACCAACAACAACAAGCATATTGTTCTGACTATTAAAAAAAAGGTGGAAAAATACTTCAGTGCATTGAAGAATATGTAAAAATAATGATTATGCAAAGACATCAGCGTTTTGACAACACTTAATCAAAGACAGACTTCATTTTATAAACTCAACATTTTTAATGTCTCTTCAAGAGTTTCTACATTTCACACATTCAGCTCAAAGTTAAAAAAACAAAAACTCATATTTCTGTACAAAGCTGAGCAGTTTGTGCAGCAGCATCCTGTAAGCACAACGTCTACCTACAGTAAACCATTTTCAAAATATGCTGAGTCATTGCAGGACAGAAACACTTAAAAAATGTAATAATGGTAAATTGTTACACTCTGTACTTCAAAGAAATAACTGTTTGGCTTCACATAGAGCCAAATCTCTCTCTCTCTCTCACAGTTCACTTAAAACGCTCACAAGAGTAACAAGCCACAGTAGTCGGTGCTTTGCAGCAGCAGTCCGGTTTGAGCCGGAGTGTTTTGGCCTCAGTTGAACCAGGTGGTGTTGAGCTGCGTCTGTTTCTTGATGCTAGTGTCCACCTTGAGGACTTCTCTGATGGCCATGGTAGCGTAGGTTGATGGAGGTAGGGAGAACTCCATCCTCAGAGCCCGATGCTTCCCCTCTGTCAGAGGAATGAGAGAAACAGTGTCAGAGAAAGAGGACGTTCAAAAAGACCCTATAGAGCCAACAAATATCAACATTCATGCATCCCAGCTCTATGCTGCCAATGTATTGCAGATTGTTTAACGTGCCAAGTTCAACAGACGTGATATAATGCATCTAGAATAACTAGAATTAATGCCATGTGTTTGAACTCCTCCAACAGAAAGTCAAGTTGCATTTTGCATAGTTCTTGAGTTATGGTCCAAAACGTAAATCATCTTCAAAATCGTTCCTCTCTTAGTCCAAGTGGACGTTAGTGTAACATTTGAAGACATTCCCTTAAGCTGTTCCTTAAATATCATGTTCACAAGTAAAGGACAGACGGACGGATGGATAGATGGATGGGCAAACAACCCAAAAACATCTCTCAAGTAATGTAGATTTTGTGATTTGTGGGATCAAAATCTTGGTGGAATTAGTTAGTGGAAAAAAATATACATTTACCTTTGTTGTAAACAGGAGCGGGTTTATTCTCCAGTTTCTCAAAATCACTATGCACCAGGGAGATCCTGGGGTCATCATACTGAATCACCTCCCTGCGTTAAACAGACAGAAACCCCACAACAGGTTAGAGAATTCACAGTATCAGTAAGTAAAGCATTCAAATACCTGCAGTACACAATAACAATCTCTGTATAACAATATGGGTAACATTACAGAACAAAGTACAACAGTGCTGCACCATGTGAAGAAATTATATGCTGTAGAAATTGTGAGAAAATAGACAAACAAACTTTTATCTTTGACTACATAACTTGTGTGTCGTTGATTTTATCAGCCAAAAACTCAACAAGAAAACTGACCAAGTGTTATTGTCACAGAAAAGAGACATTGGTTGCTAGTGTCAGACAATGATGAACGATGTCCTTAGAGTCCGCTACAATACTAGTATTTGATTAGCGACGCACCAGCTGACATCAGTGGGTCTGATGATGATGCGTCTGTACGCTCCGGCCAGAGAATAGTCCTTCACTTTGTGTCTCATGTTGTCGATGTCCAGCCCGTCTGCAGTGAGCAGCTCTCTGTAACCTTTACCCACTAAACAAGATAGAAACAACGTTACAGGCAAATACAAGCTCAGGTCTACATTTTCCTTTGATTTATTTTTCTGGAGACGACTTAGGTGAATTCTGTTTCTTCGTCAAAGATTTCAGATTTTGCTAAACCACACTTATTTCTTTCAATTCGCTTTTTTATTCAGATCCATGTAAGCAGCCTGTGGAGCTTAAAAGCCTTTTGTGCAGCTCATGCATTAGTTTTAAAACATCCCAATGTTATTTTTGACAGCTATCTTTTAATCTAACATGCACATTCTCACCAAGAACCACTTCTTACCATGATGAGTGGGGTAGATGACATCGAACCCAGGGAGTGGCATCACGGTGTCATGGATGGAGGTGGTCTCAGCCTCCTCTGCAGACAGCACGTGAGCTGTGGCTACATGGAAATATTAAAATAAAACATCAGAAGGCAGCTTTTTCATTTTTTCAACATCAGGCCAAAATGCAGTTTGAGGTAAGTGGTGCCAAACTGAAAACCCGATGATATACGTGGAATAACCATGAATAACACTTATTTTAGTTAATCAAAATAACATGTTTAAAATACTTTGATTTGGGGGTCTTTAAAACTTTAGTTCAAACCGTAGCAGACATTTAATGGTGTTGTTGGCTTACTTGCCTGAGAGTTTAATGATACAACTATTACCACTGACTCTCACTTTAACAAAAGCTAATTGAAAGGGGGTCTTCTTACTTCCTTTGAGCACCAGGTCCCCCTCCACAGCCTTCAGGCCGAAGGCATCGATCCTCCGGCTCACCATGGTGTTCCACACCACGCTCTGGTAGCTGTGGACGTACATCAGGCGGTTGTTACGAGGGAGCTGAAAGAATAACAAACACTCGTCAGTGAAAATGTCATGAAAAGTATTTTCCAAGGTTTTGGACATTTAAACAGTTCACATTAGGGACTTTTTAAGACATCGTAGATTGAAATTTAATTAATTCTTCCACCAAGAAAGACATAAATACATTCTTGTGACCCTCTAGATTATTTGCAGCACAACACAACAGTAGAGCCTTCATTTTAAGACCTAAAAAGGTGTATTTTATTGTTGTATTTTAAACCCATTTGGACTTTCACGTCAGAAATCAGATTTGTATGGAACTGTGTAAACCCTCTTTTAAAGTCTCATATTCCTTTACATTATAAATGATAACAAAAAAAACATACATTTACATCGGACCTTTGCCCGGTGCAATGGTCGGACTTTTGCTGCTTTACTAATTGTATGTTCTGCGTCTTTAAACACACATTTCCAGCTTATTTATAGCATGATCAATAATTAAAAAAAGGGCACAAACCATCCCAAAAGCAGTGACGATGTTCTTCTTGCCGTACATGGACAGGCCTCGCAGCAGCTGCCCCTCCACGCAGCGTTTGTTGGGAAGCTTCTTCAGGGCCGCCTCGGGGTCCTGACTCTTTGCCCACTCCTCTCTGCAGCGCACCAGGAACTCTTTCTCCGCTGAAAAAGTGGTAACAATAGTTGAAGGATTTACATATTTTAAATCATATCCAATTTAAATATAGTAGAAGAAAGTATGACAGAAAGAAATTCCTTACCTCCAGGACGGGGCTTCAGAATTAAATCCACCACCTGATTCCAGTCGTTTCTTAAGATAGCCCTGCGCCGAAACAAAAGGATTAAAATACTTGAGTAAACACTAATAACATAATCACAATATATGTCAGCCTCCCTGGGTTTGACCTTACTTTCCAACTTGTTGTGTGGGCACGGCCGTGGTGCCAAAGCGCTGCATCCCATAGTAGTTGATGAAGCCTGTCGCCTTGATGGACGTCATGGCCTGCTCGACCTGCTCGTCTGTGCCTGAGATGTTCCTGATTTACAGATAAATCAACAAATAAAACAACAATGATAAGTACATTCATGTAACAGGGAAGTAAACAATGGTTTCAAGACCAGACACATTATGCCTGAACAATTTCGAAGAAAGAGATATGATACTGGACTTCCTAAAAATGAAAGCTAGAAGCAAAACATCATGCTCAAATTTAAACAAAATCTACAGGACAACAGTTTTAAACCAGAGAATGTATGCGTTATACGTTTGGCAGATTTGATATCATAAGGAGCACTATTAACAAAATACTTGATAATACTGGATACACAACCACTGGTTGGTTACAGGTAACCAGCATTCATAACAAAAGGGAATTACGTCTACGTAACATCTGCTGACCTGATGACAATAGTAAAGTGGTTGCCCTGCAGCTCTCCCAGCTTCAGAGGATGGTTTTTGTAGCAGAAGTTTCCCAGCTTCAGGTTCATGAGGCACTTGTTGAGGTGAGACAACCTCTCTGCTGTGATCCTGAGAGGACAGGGACAAGGTTTATTTAATCACTCATCCTGTCAAAATGCTGCCCCACCAGAGATCATCTGCCTAGTAACAGCAGAAACTCCTCCAGCACGGACAAGATGCACCATGAACCACTTGTTCAGAAATCATACACAGATAATGAAATGAATGCACAGTAATTAATGTTGTGATAAGCTTAAAGCATTCCACACTCACTTGAGCACTGCTATCTCCTGCACAGTGACGGCTCTCTTGTCCTTGGTTCCCATGTAGGAAAACATGTTGGGTCTAAGCCTAGAAAGACAAATGAAGAAATGACGGTTCAAATCATATTTCATTGGGCAAATAACTGTCAATCTGTCTCTTATGATTAAATGATTATCCTTTTTTAAAGTTCAACACAAACCTGAGGAACTTTGAAAGCACATTGATAGCATCCATGGTGTCCTTGTTCTCCTTGTAGAGGACAAAGTGGCAGAAACTGCCACGGTTTTTGGGCCAGAAGTGTTTCCTTGGAGCTTTTATGGACACATGAAGAACAGAGTAAAAATTGTTGAGCTAAATAATTCACAGATACAAAATATAATATTCACTTTTAAGATTCCAGGTAAAGCTTAACAGATTTCCACGTGGTTACCTTTAAGTTCAACTCATTTGTGATTGCTTATAATAATGGGGAATACGTTTACTTTTTGATTACAAAAAGAAAAAGCATTTTCCTAGTAACCGACACCTGTGGGTTTTAACCACTTCCTCTGAGGTGTGTGGAGAATAAGTTCTTACCTGCAGTTGCTTTCACCTCTATCCACCAGAGGGGAGCAAAAGGAGGATAGAATAATGTTACTGAGTAAAAGATGTTTAAGGACTGTGGGGTGAGATGTCAGGGATGAGATCTCATGCATGGGCCTGAGAGTGGAGCATGGTATTAAAATGGTTTAAGCAACAAGGGTGCAGAGGTTTTTTCAAGGCATCAAAATACTGAAAGTCTTCTTTTATAGTGTTCATTCTGACCAAGTTAAGTGAAAACTCAGACCACATAGCTACTTTTAACAAACACTGCGAGTACAGATCGGAGCCGAATCATGCAGGTGCCTTGATCATGCATTCATTAGTGCATGCATACCTTTGACTGCGCTGTAGTAAACATGCACTGCAGCAGAAAAGCTTAATGTAGACATATTAGTTTACTCATTTACTGGTCAAGAACCCTGTCCAGACTGTAAAGCTGACGTCTGGTTCTGTCTCCTCTTACCTGCTAGAGCTTTCTTCCCAGCAGCATGGTAGGCTACTATGAACTTGCGTCCTTCCTTCTCTTCCGTCTTTGTCTCTATACCAGGAAACTGTGTCTTGATGGCTTTGTGGAGCAGTGTCCGCTTCTCTTTAGTATCCTCAATCACCTACAGATGTTAAGAGAAGAGAAAGGTCATCACCTAAAACGTCCACTGGGTTTTGAGTTATGATAAAAAGGGATCCAGTGTGTGTGAACTCACCTCAATGGACACCTCGTCCTCTTTGTTTTTGAAGAGCTGCAGCTCGCCAAGCTTCTTCTTCTGCTCTTCTGTTAGCACGTCACAATCCTCTGGTTTCGGCTCAGGCTCTGGGGCTTCCTAAATTAGAAGAACATTTAAACATCATTTGATGGTTGCTTTCCACAAAGCTTTCCTTTTATATTTGTTTTGCTAAGAGTGTCAAATGTAACAGTAGTTATTTTGGATTACCATTTGTACTTGTATAATGAATTCAAGACGTCGTTTAATCTCTGAACAAGAAATAATACATTTGAAATGCTTATTGTCCACTGATACATCTAGCCATAATATTAAAAACTCAATAATAGTCTAATGGAGAAGCTGAGTCAATATGTTTATATGGATCCAATGTCACAAATTTGCCTCAGGGGGTTTTATAATCTGTACAGCATACTACAAAACCCTCTATCTGTATATGACTTGCTTCAGATAAGGATAGCGCCTCCCAAAAAAAACATTAACAGTGGGAAATTGAGGAAATCTCACAAAAAAGCAATTTCGGAGAGATCCCTATCACACTGATGGATGCCAAAATATGTCTTGTGTATGGAATTGACCAACATGATAACATGCCAATATAAACAATTTCACAAAATGATACGTAGAATGTGAAAAGATATGAAAAATAGGGATTCAGGAGGATTTTAAGCTGCTTACAGGTCTGCCTAGAAACACTGGTGATTGAAATGTAATCCAATATCTTACCTCAGCCTCTGCAGGGACGGAGAGGTCATCTAAATGCACGATTTTGCCTTGTCTGTTGATCTCATGCACCACGAAATCTGAATATCTGATAACAAACCACAACAAATGATCTGTTAAACAATCCAAACTGAAACAAGTTATGCAAACTAGTTCAAAACTGTCATGACGAACCTTTCTTTCAGGATTCCTGAGAAGCCCTCATGGTCACTGACATACCTCAGGATACCCACATCCAGCTCAGTGAGGCCATGCTTCATCATATCTGCAAAGGTTTCTCCTTCCTCTTCTCCATCAACTGCTTCCCCATCAGGCCCTTCCTCCTCCTCATCCACTTTGACTGGAGGGTCTCCATTCTTGTGATCCTTCTCAACTTTGGGTTTCTTCGAAGGTGTGTCTTTGCCTTCTTCCTCCGGACAGCCTCTCTTTTCTCCGACCTGGACTGTGACGGACACGTGCTCAGGCTCAGCCATCAGAGCCAAGCTTTGAGAACAGAGAATTCAAAACATAAAAAGGTAACTCCATTGAAGAGTACACCTACTATGAAAACAATTGTATAATGCCTGCTGATTAAATACAAATAAATACATATTACCGGTAGTGCCATACAGTGTGACACCATAGTAGGAGTACTTACATCTACAATAACATTCATTATATAATGTGCATATATTTCATCCAGTAAGATGATCAAGTTTATATTTTTGAGAAAACAAGATTCAAAGGTTTTATTGTCATATGCACAAAGCTACAGTGTAGCAATGGCAATGAACATCTTCTGACCTGAGCTCCTCCAACAATGCAACATATATAATAAAATAAAAAATAAAAAAGTAGTGCAAAATGTCTATATACATACAACAAATTGTATATTTCAATATTAAAATATGATAACTTATTTCTCTTGACATTTTGTAGCTGTCTTCCTTTTTCTAACGACAAAATAATAACTAAACTGTGAACCAAAACTATGAATGCAACCGTGGCTTCATTTGCATACATCTCTTTCTGACATTATGCAAGTCTCCCTACTGTGGGTTAAAAACAATGTGATCATCATTAGTAACATATTGCAAATGCTAAACTCGATTATGCAATCATCTTGAATCGATGCACTTAAAACAACTTCAACTGCATTGAGAGGAATGACAACAAACTCAAATCACATTATCGGCCTATAAAACAATGCGATTGAAATGACTTACAGTTTGTGGAGTTGAGGTTGCAAAAACAGATGTGGATCAGGGTAACTCTTCTTGTTGCACAGCTGCCAAACACTTGCAGCAACTTATTAACAGACTGGAGTTTGCTGAGGCCCTGGAAAGACAAAATGAACATAATAGCAACTCAAAAGTTAGCAAAGCAGCTAGCGCATTCGCATGTAATAGCTAACATTACTTGCTAATGCTAGCATTGGTAACAGCAAAGCTAAGCTAAAACGTCGGGGTAAATAAAGCAAAAACCGACTATGTTTCAAGAGATAGCTCTAATGCAATTTACCTGCGTCTGATTATATGCAATACGGACAGCGTTGAAAGCCAGCTTTTGCCACACACGTGTGTGTATGTGTGTGTGTGTGTGTGTGGGGTTTGTTCCGGAAACAGATCCTACCTAGAGCCCGCCCACTGCAAACGTTTGGTTAAAGACCTGTCAATCATGCAGTTAGCTTCTCACATAATAATAATACAATTAAATACAAAACAAATCAACATGATTTTATTAAAATTCAATACACATTGCAGACATTTACAAAACATATAGGGGAAGATAACGTAAAACAAATGGAATTTACAATTAGAGAGTTAATCGTCTACAATGTGTCAGTCTTTAGGGAGTTTATATATAAGCATAGGCGACATTTGCGCTGGGGACATGTCCTTACCACTTTTTGAAATTGACATTTTTGTCCACACCACTTTTTTAAAGTATAACTTATAAATGTTCTGAAAAATAACGTGCACAAAGAAATGTAATGAACAAGAACACTGGTTTAGTGTCAAGATGTGCAATTTGGACATGTTAGTAAACTTTTAATAGAAAATGTAAAAAAAGTTTTGTAAACCAAAATAATTCCTCCTTATATGGAGGACGGAACATGACATAAGTATACATAAATAAATGCATAAATAAATGTATGAATAAATAAATAAATACGGAAATAAATACAGGAATAAATAAATAAAAGAATAAATAAATTAGGAAATAAATACATAAATAAATAAATGTAGAAATAATTGCAGGAATAAATAAACACAAGACAAAATAAATAAATACAGGAATAAATTAATTAATGTGGAAACAAATACTGGAAAAAATAATCACAAAATAAATAAATGTATAAATAAAAATATATAAGTTGAGAATGAAACAGAACACACATATCTTTCATGTATTACATTTTTTTTACTAACATTAATATATTTATTAATTTCTGTGTCTGTGCGTGTTTCACACAATGTTGTTCTGCTTGGTAGCCTTGTATTCTGTGGATACGACAACATTTATAACAATTGTACTTCAATTGCTCTGAAAGTTGTTTACGTGTCTTTAACAATATCTTTGAGTTGCTATAATATTTATTTCACTTTTTTTGACCAGTCCCCATTTTATTTAGAAGCTGTGTGTGAAGTTGTACACACTACAGCAAGGAGAAATACAGTGACTCTTCTCTCTTCAATAAATATTTTAAAAGCTTACAGCACCGGCGTATTCATGTTTTGTATATAAACCTTAAAGCCCCCTGAGAGAAAAGTACAATTTGTGATATTGGGCTAATTAAATTAACTTTGATTTACTTGTATTGATGTAATGGCGCAAAAAGTACACTTCACTTCAGCGCCCTCAAGAGCCAGATATAAATGTTTATTAGCGCCAAAAATTGTGTTGCTATAAAGGTTATTAACAGGAGTGCAAGGGATGGGATTTCTAACAGGTTTGAGATTTTTGATTTTGAAGCTCTTCTCCACTATAGCAGTGAGATAACGCACATATTTAACAAGCAGCACAATACACAATAGGAAAAATCAACGTGATAACTGCATGGCTGGTATTGAACCCACCACCTTCAGATTCAAAGACAACAGCTCTACCTCTCAGCCACAGCCCAATTATGGGCTGTTGATCAGAAATGATGAACTCATAGCCGGAATGTCCCAATCGAGATGAGTATTTTGTTGTTTGAATGGAGGATTTTTTTTTGATTGGAAAAATACCTGAAGTGTGGTAGTTGGAAAGGTACCAAGGCTTAATTCCATTGTTTGTAAAGGACAAAAGAAACATGACTCCAGATGCCCTGGTAGCCTTGTGATTTCTGAACAGATGTAAGAAATTGCTTCCTGTGATGAGTTTCAACAAGTGTTTTTACAATATCTCCTCTGACAAGTCCTTTCCTCCTCATGATAATGATATAATGTAAGGTAATACTAAGATGTTAATGCAACATTTGTGCGTGACTTTTGCTCAAGGGGGTAAATGGATGTCTTCCAACCTGAGGGTCAGTGGTTCAATATTGTTTTGTTATTTTACCTCACTGAGCTGCTCGGGAGGAACTCTTGCAAGTTCTTTCAAAGTAATAGCTCTCACAAACTCTTGTAAAAACTTTTTTAATTGTGGTGTAAAAAACTGAAAAAAGTAGACAGATATTTAGGTTTAAGTCCAGTTTTTTCTAAAGGACATATTCAGGTAATCAAGTCAAACCCTAATATACGAATGAGATTGTTTTATATTTTTTATTTCCATATTTATTTTTTCTTGTGTTTATTCATTGCTATATTTATTTCCACATTTATTTATTACAGTTTTTTTTCTCATTTATTTATTGTTGCATTTTTTGTTTCCTGTATTTATGCATTCATTATTTTTTTGTTACCCTTGTCATGTTCTGTCCTCCATACCCGTGTGCTTGTTGTGTGCATTAAGGTACAAATTCACTCAAGATCACATCACAGCAAGACATATAGTTGGGCGTTCAATGTTTTAGAAACGCCTTGGTCTTTGCATTGGTTTTTCATGCAGGTGCTCAACACCCAGGGGAGGGACATCCTTTGTCTTCTCCTATGCTGATGTTAAATCAGGAAAATTGTCCGCACCACTTTTTCTAACAAAGTGACGCCCAAGCATATAAGATATATTTTTAATTCACATAAAACTCCTGTTAAATCGGAATGAACTTTACATGAAAATGCATGAAGAAAAATCAAAATGGAAGCAACTTACTTCAATTAAAGTCCCAAGCAATCCTGCAGTTAATTGGAGATAGTGATTAATAGCATTAAATATTGATGATATCGGTGTCGTGGCTTAGATGGTTAAAGTGCCTGTCTAGTAAACAAGAGATCCTGGGTTCGAATCCCAGCGATGCCTTTTCACTGAGAATGAACGTAAGATGCCTCAGATCGGATTCACATTTGCAGGGAAACGTATCAATGGTAAGGTAAACCAATAAAGACTTGTTGGTTGTGTTAACTGTGAATCAAACACGCTGTTTGCAATCATATGACATCATGGTTACTTCTGTCAATGCTACCAATGTCTCCTCCCATATATACTATGGTTTCCTCCTTAATGCTGTTAGTTCATGTTTGTCTTTCTTTGGCATAGTGAACTATAGCAGAGTTGGAAATTGATTAGCAAATACTTTGAAAATCAATTAAACATTTAGGTAATTTTCTAAATGTAGTGGAGCTAAGGTAATGTCCTTCTATCTTCATTTTCATCAGGTAAAAGTAGACTTTAGCTTAGCATAACATGGACACTTAAAGTACAAATACCTAAAACATGTACTAGCCTACCTACAGATGTACAGTATTCAGGAACATATAGTCTACTTATGTAGTGGGTCTATGGGTTTCTTCTACACAAGCAACAATGTTGTATTGCACTTAAATTAAATTCAGGTGCATGCTCCTTAGCTTTTAAAGTGTCTAATTCTCCTTAATAAAGCATAATTGTACTGTATGTGATACCATCTTGCATGCCCACCATTTCACAATAAAGCAACTTAAAATGTTTAATATTAATTGTACCTAAGTAAACGAAAAGAAAAGGGTTCTCATTTAATCCTCACTAATGAGAGTCAATAATGTAACGCTCTGTTTACCTCTAATCGCTTCCTTCATTAAAAAAGCAAGAAAACAAATCATATTGTTTAGTAATCGGATATATGGGATAAATAGTTCATTCCCAATAGGCTAACATTTTTTTTGACTCGTTTTATTGTTAAATATGATTACATTGTGGCAAAAAAAAAGTATTTGTGCAAATTGGTGCATATCCACGCGGCCACTGCATGTCACTGCCGCCAGAGGGAGCGCGTGTAGAGGTTAGTGTATGTGTGTGTTTGTGTGTATTTGCGAGAGAGAATCCGGCTGCTGCCGTTGAGCTGCCCGCTCCTGCTGAGGGGAAGAGGAGGAAACATGAGCTCCAGGAAAGGTGCGTATCCCTCAGCCTCTAACTTGAACATGCTACCACACTTACTGTTTGTATTTTACATGAAAGGTGGCGGAAGTTACCCGTGTAGCTAACCTACCAGAACACACCAAACGACGCTAAATGAAATGACCCGCCAGCTTTAAAGCCTAATGATGAATGTTTGTTCTTCTCTCTCTCCCCGTCCCTCCTACACCCTTCCCCGGACTCGGACGTCGGTCATGCCCGTTGATAAACCTCACATCGCCCCGGCAGTGATGGCCATCCAGGCTAGAAAAAGGAGGCCGAAGGGGAAGAAAGACAGAACCGGTCACCATCGGAGGTAAGCAGGGCGGCGGCGTTTGATGACTGCACGACATGGTGAAAGTGAAGTGTTTGTTGGCCGGGGTTTGGCTCGCTGGCAGCGGGTGTCTCACCGTCTGACGCCGGTATAGACTGTGCGCACATATGGCCAAAGGCGTTTACTTTCAGCACGCATATGGGCTACTCTGGAGTGTGATAAGTTGCCATTTACGTTAAAAAAAACGACCCCACTTGACTCCCTAACGCCTGCTTCTATCCACAGTAGCTTCATGCCTTATTTTGCCTCTCTTGGGTTCCACTACGGATAGCCTCCTGATTGATTATTTTGACAGGGGTTGTAAAAGGAGGTGACAGCTCGTTTCTTTGCAGCAGTACCAGACTGATAAGAACCAAAACACCCCCCTCTATCGAAATGCCTATTATGGAATCTCTCACATCATGGGGCTGGATTATGTAACTTTTGTTGAATTTGTAAGAGCATTGTTTCCTGGTGTGTCTGGTTGTATTCGGCAGTCTTGCAGATGCACGGGTATTTCAGCTTGCTTTCCCCGGTGTATGTGCTTGCAGCGGACTGGAGTGTGAGCAGCGCAGTGGCTCTGTAAAGTGCATGCGAATTGGAGTGGGTAGAGTGGGGGCTTTCTTCATGGCATGATGCTATTGGAGCGACGTCACCGGCAGCCGAAGACGGCATCAATTAGGTGATACCAACCAATGCCCACCCCAGGGGGCTGCTCTGTGTCTGATGCTAGAATGTGCTGGATTTCCCAAACACCTGCACATTGAAATACAGCAAACAGATGTGTGCAAAAAAGATCCCGCATGATAAGGCCAGTTATTCAGATTTTCTGTCTTAAATCATGAAAACATTACGTCAGTGGTGAGGTAATTCCATATGCTGGATTTTCAACTATTTTAGGTTTTTATTATCACTTAGAAGCAGCTATCTTGTAAATAAAAAATGAACCCAGTGGTAGCTTTGAGATTGGTGACATGTTGTGGATTTGGCCTTTTCCCCAGGGTATGCCCGGATATATACACTAGGGCTTAACTCTGAGGGGGATTAAGCAGGGACAGAACATGAGTAACAAAATGTCTCTTGATTAAAGATTATACTTGTATGATGAATACATCAGCACTAATTTTCCTGATTTATAATTTGCTCTAAAAATACAATTCATCATGATTTTAAACAAGGAATAGAGCGGAAATCATGTTGATTTTGCTTGGGAAATGACTCAAATGATAAATAAATTCATCTAAAATAGTTGCGGCTTCTTTTTTCTGTCGATTCACTGTTTATCTCAGCTGTACAATAAAACAAATGACTAAAGCTATTCATTTAGCAGATGCTTATCCAGGCAGGTCACAGTGGTATCAAGGCAAGTACACTCACATATACTCTTGTTTGTTACACACACACACACACACACACACACACTTTTAAAGAAATACTTTATTTATAAGGATTATGATCTTCTTTGATCCAGAGTCACGCCTGGCCTCCGCTGAAGGGCTTCACACAGCTGAGGCGAGCTTTGTGTTTAGAAACCAAAACAAACACACATTCATTTACTTTCACACACACACACACACACACACACACACACACACACACACACACACACACACACACACACACACACACACACACACACACACAATTCCAACAAACATGGGCTTTCACATTCAGAGCAGTGTGTACTCAGGTTCAGTCATTGCATTGTCGCTCGACCTTTATCCCTTCTGATTTCATCTGATACCTCTTCCCATGTTTGAACTTATTCATTCAGACACACTCACACTAAGATGCATCTACACACATTCCTAACCCCAAGAAGTGCACACACTGTCTGGGTGCCATCTTAACATACATCGCTTAGTCTAGAGAGAAGGGATATAATCACAAAGTCTAACCTCTTTAAAGCCTCTTAAGCCTCTTACACACCAAACTGACACCAAGGAACCCGCAGGGACGTGTCGCCTCACGTCTCCTGCGTCTTGGCCATGTTTCGCACTGGAACACACCGCAAAGACTTCAGCCGACGGCCAAGTAGCACGTACGAACTGCGCATGCGTGAGTGGCAATAACTCTCCTTACCAGCAGGCGGCGGTAGTGTGTATTCGTCATTCAAAAGAGGCAACAACCGGAAGACAGACTGCGTGATACACCGAGAGAAGAAGAACAGACTGCGTGATATAAACAAACAACAAATAGCGTGTGCGTTCCATTTTCACTACAGCGAGAAGCTCATGGGGCTTTCCCGAACCTGTGTCGAGAGCTGGAGTTAAATGAAATCTCAGATTTGCCTTCTTAATAGTTTGTTTGGGTCCCTCACTTCCGTTTCGCTTCTCATGCACTGATTCGCTAAGCTGAACAGCCAATAAGAGTGATTTCTTTGGCCAAAGAAATGTCGAATCGGTGGTGGAAGGTGTCGGCACGGCCGAAAAGACACGACGGTGCAGTACACACCAATCTGAGGGTGCGTTTCACTTCTCTTATTTTTAATTTCCTCGCTCCTCGGTCTCGGTATCACCGGAAGTTGATTTGTCTGCGCCATCTTGAGTAGCGTCCCAGTGGCCTTATTTGTGCCGGAGGACCGAGGAGCGATAACGGAGGAGCGATAATCGAGGAACTACCAGACCATCCTCTGGTGAAATCCTCATACACTCGCCCCGCCCCCTTACTGTGTATCGCTCACTGATTGGACGATGCAGCGCATGCACTGATCTGGCTGCTGTCAGACGATCAGCTGTGCGGCGTCATCACAAACGGACGTCGCTTGATGTGACGCTCCGGAGGAAACGACGTCCCATTGCTCTTAAAACTCATTTCCCTGCTTCTCGTGGTTTCCTTGCGTCTCTCCATGCTTCCCTGGTGGGAGGGATTAGTCGCAGGGAAACGACGCAAGTGAGGGACGCAAGGAATCCATTTAACCGAAGTGAAACGCACCCTGAGTAGGGCGACACGACGCTCATCGACGGCCCGACATCTATCGACATCTATCGACACCGAAAATCGGCTCGGTGTGTAAGGACACATCAATTCTATTTTGTATGTGTCTTCCATAGAAACTTCTTTTTGCTTTTGTGGTCTGTTCATCAAGATTGAAATCCTGCAGATATTTAAGTATTTTTGTTGTTTGCGCAATCATGCTTTCTAACCCATTAAATGCATCAGTTGCACTTGCATGCCCGGCAGATTGGGGCAAATTTGCTATTCTGTTTTTAAGTTGACAAGCTCTGTAAGTCAGTCCACTCTTGGGTCCAGACTGAAATCTAAAAAAAACAACAGGATGGACATTCACGATGCCTTGAATTCTACTGACATTGGCATTCACTGACTTTTCTCCAAGCGCCATATACATGCAGGTTGACATTTTTCGTTGTACGCAGTGGCGGACTGGCCATCGGGACGTTCGGGACGAATCCCGATGGGCCAGTACTGAAGTGGGCCGGTTGGACGATGTGGGCCGGTCGGATAAGGGTCGGGATAAGTAAGTCCACCACTAGCACCCCCCCCCCCCCCCCCCCCCCCCCCCCCCCCCCCCCCCCCCCCCCCCCCCCCCCCCCCCCCCCCCCCGTCGACAATTTACTAGCGGTATTTACTTGATGAGAGTCCCGGGCTGATTTATAGTCCCAGTCCGCCCCTGGTTGTACGGGTAATGTCCTGACAACCATTCAATGCATTGTCCAGGAAAATACATCTAACCAAAGGTCCTTACAGGATAAGTTATCGTTGCATACAGATTTTAGTGATCCCCTGAACCATCTAGTGCCATCTTCAGCTCAGTCTAATCTGCTGCCCAATACTTTTGTCAATGTCGTTGCAAACCACCTGAGCCCTTCTCTGTGTTTGGTCGATATTAACAAATGCTAGCATGCTAACAGGCTACACTTATATGATCAACTGGGTAAATATAACCTATAAACAAGCAAAGCAAATCAAAATGACCTCTTCTTTAGGCAGAATATATTTATATGAGCAAACATAGTTGAATCCTTTTGAAATAAATGTAAAAACAACACGATGTAATTGACAAAATACCAGTATTATTAGATGAATCAATGTAAACAGTTTATTTGCAGATGCACTCAAGTGATTACATTGACAGCTGTTTACTGAGTGCATCTGTTCAAATAATAGGATGACGGATTAGTCATTTTGTATCTGTCACACAGTATCTCAGACACCATTGATCAGATACGAACAGCATACATTTTGTTTAAGGACTTCATTTCCTACTAAAAAAACAATGTGAGCTGTTTGTTTGGTATTTACCCAGAGGGAAACCACCCCATTTCTGAGGGAACACATGCTCCGTTCTTGACGATTAACATCATCAGCACAAGCAGTGCAGTCACATGTTTGGGTATGGATTGGTGAGCAGAGCGTGTTTGTAAGCAAGACACTGATCTTTTGGCCTTGCAGCTATAAGTGTTCTTCAAAGCCTTTTTCCAGCTTTTAAAACTTCTGTTTAGGGTGCTGACCAAAGACTGTGTACTAGGCTGGAGCGATGCCAGAAACATTCAAAGACACCGTTGTGATTTGTAGGCGCAGTTGTGCTTTGTTGTTATTTCCTTGGATTTATCTTCTAAAATAACTCAGTGAGTGTGAGTGTGCAGGTATAGGTGTGCAGTGTCTGTAGGAGGAGTATAGAAGATGCTTTGAACTTGGTTGTGGCCCAAAAGAAAGTTCATTCTAAGTTCACTTTGATATACTATCTCTTTTCATCCTCCAACTTTTGCTTGTGTTGTCCTTTGAAGTTTCGGCTTTTGCCCGCACACTGTAACCTGATCCTATCTCTATACTTCCCTCGATCTATCTTGATGATCTGGATGTTAGTATTGTTTAATATGCGTGTCAGTTATTGAGTCATCTGTTTGTGTTTGCTTGAGAGATACTCGATAGGAGTTGAGGCGTTGCAAGCTTTCTGGTATTGAGCCATGAGTTGTTTTGTATGATCCAACAGGTTGAGGAACTTGTATTTGTTTTATACTTAGATTAATCAATCTCCAATAGAGATGTTCAATTCTTTCAGCCTATAGTCAGTTGATACATGCTTTTGTATAAGGCTGCAACTATTACTATCAATCAAACTACCAATTGTATCTTGATTGATTCATTGAATTTTTCTGAAAGTAGCAATTCATATCCATCCCAATTTGTTAAAGGTCCAGGTAACATGTTTTTCAATCCAAAGCCCAAATCCAAAATGTAAAAACGTTCAGTCAACACAAGATGAAGAAAATATATAGGATTGGTGTTCATGTCTTCCAATAAGTAGGAATGTCAGGTTTGAGGTAATGGCCCAAAATAATCCCATTTTTGTCAAGTTTTAGTCAATGGACATTTTGTCGTGGCTCCGTTGACCTCTGGAAATGTTTTGATATGACAGCCTCCTCTATGGTTCACCTGCAAAAATCCTCAACAAACTTCAATACATCCAGAACTCCGCCGCCCGTCTACTCACCCACACCCGAATCCGTGAACACATCACCCCCGTCCTCATCAAGCTCCACTGGCTCCCCATCCCCCAGAGAATTCAGTACAAAATCCTCCTGATGACATACAAAGCCCTCCATAACCTGACCCCATCCTACCTGACTGACCTCCTCCACAGACACACTCCCACTCGCTCCCTCAGCTCTGCTGCTGCCAACCTCCTGTCCCCCCCCCACCCGGACCAACCTCAAGTCCTGGGGCGACAGAGCCTTCTCCGTTGCTGCACCCAACCTCTGGAACTCACTACCCCAATCCATCAGAGATTCTTCCTCCCTCACCGCATTTAAAACATCACTCAAAACCCACCTGTTCAACACTGCATTCAACCACTGACCATCCCCCCCCCCCCCTATTTTCTGTTTTGTTTATCTCTTTTTGTATTTTTCTTTGTGTTTTTTTTTTTTAGTCTCTGTCAAAGCGTCTTTGAGTTCCTAGAAAAGCGCTATACAAGTATCATGTATTATTATTATTATTATTATATGTGCGGAGAGAATCAAAAGCCAGACTATACTCAGTCAAAGTCAAGTTAATTGAATTAAAATTATGTTATAATGTGTTCCAGATGCATTTTCAGTTTAGAAGAGAGCGAAAAGTGTGGAGAAGTGCTGAAAGTGGTGAGACATTTACAAAAAATGCATGTCGACAGCTGCATTTCAATGTGATTTGTGAAGCCTGTAACATGTTTAAGTTTGATATCTTATAAACTACAGTATATCCTGTGAGTAATCGGATGATGAAGTATTTAAACATGCAAATAATAACCGATTAATGCATGTTATCTTCAATTGTCCCTACAGTTTGTTACATCTCTACTTTGTTTTTAGCGGTATTTAACCCTATTTAACCCTAACCAACAACAATGCATGTTGCATCAGTCCTCTTTTCTCTGAAAGGATTTGTTTAGTGAGGGATCATAGCTTCTACACCTTCACATTTATGTTTCTCACTCTATCATCCCTCCTTTTATTGAGTTTTGCCTGTCATTTGAGATAAATGGACAATCATGCCCTTTGTTGCGCATGTAACCATAGAAACACTGGCTCTTTGACTCTTGTAGAGCAGTTGTAATAATAACAGAGTGAGTGCTAGTCGGCATGAGTACAAGGAACAACAATGATGAAGTTACGATTAATGGCAGGGTGAGGGTAGAGATGCATATTTAATGACTTCAAAATATAAAAGGTTCTCTATTTAGGCCATTTAAAGTAAAAGCTAACGGTACAGTCAGATACATATGAAAGAATGAAGTGTTTGACAAGAAACCCTTTTATTGACCTTTGACCTGTCATAGGTTACCCATACGTGCAATATGTAGCCTTCCTCTGCTGGAAATCCACCAAACTGTCCACCCCGGATTAAAGAGTAAACGTTTGATCTGCCTTGTTGAATAGAGATTGAGATGCGTGTCTGCTTTTTAAATAAGACAATGACAACTTATAGCCGTTTTCAAGTCATTTGATGTGAATTGTCTTGAAGATTAAATGAGTTTGGATAAGCATACTCAAACTTGCTGGGGTTGGTAGTGTGAAAGATATCGAAGCGGCTCTAGTATAATAGCATTCATTAGTCATAGCGTGGCAGGCAGAGCATTGGTGAGTCTAAATGCTATTATTCTTTTTGGGATATATATCTGTCAGCGAGCTACCAGTCGTGGCATTATGGACCTTTCTGCATGAAATGAGCTCTAACTTGACTAATGTTCCCGCACATTGCACAGTAAGCTGCATTGATTTTCTGGGTTTTGCCCAGCCCGTAGTCTTTGACTGAAGATGAGAGTAGGCAGCCGGCTAACTGTGCCGAGACAGAACAGGGTTTATTCACTGGGAACAGGAAGCAAGCTGAATCTGGAGTCTGTTGAAATCTCACGTTGATGGCTGCTAAGAAACATTGCTGTAGTTTAATGTCTCCAAAACAATTGAAGGAAGTGCGCCTTATTAGGGCTGCACGATTTGGGGAAATAATCTAATTGCGATTTTTCTGACAGATATTGCGATTGCAATTCAATTTGCGCTATATATATATATATATATATATATATATATATATATATATATATCTGATTGGTGTGGATGACTGACACACAAGAAGAAAAAAAAAGAAAAGAATCCCAAATCGCAGGCTTTGCGATTTGCTAATTGCATCATTTCAAATCGCAATTTCGATTTAAAATCGATTAATCGTGCAGCCCTACACCTTATTAGCATTTAGTTTTTTGTAACCATTCAAAAATGTGCTTAAATTAGCATGACACTTGAATGTGGGCATGAGTTCTTACATGAATACATACAAATATGTACACATAGCATTGTATAACATTAGTAAACAGTCTTTTTCTTCAGCACTTTGTGTTAATAGATTCTCCATATTTTATGGTTAATTTTTATTTTTCTGAAGTAATTGAGTTTTCTGAATGCTGTCATTTAGGTTTAGTTTGATGTAAGAACCACATATCACCAGTGTGTGATGTATTATAATTACAGTTCAAGTTTGGTGAAGATAATCCTTTGTGGCCAAAGGTCTGATGAGAAAACAACTCTTAAGTTAAACTGAATTGCTATTGGGATAACATAAGATAAACCTTAAATTAAGGTGTATAGCTAGAGTTAATTTAGCTTAATGGAAGTTAAATCAACCTGCCATCGTGTCTTAACTAACGACCCTTTAAAACAACAAGGTAGCATTTATGCTAAGCTAAGCTGGATCCAACTTCATATATTTCATTTCATTTCATTTCAAACCTTTATTTATGCAGGTGAATCCCATTGAGATCATTGATCTCTTTTTCAAGGGTGACCTGCTGCAAGTAGGTTCCACATGAATACATATAAACACAAAACAACAGAAAAACAAAAAGGACATCATACAGCATATTTACAGCGACTACAGTTTACATAGCTGACATTTACAGGATCCAACAGTTTCCGATTGGATAGCATCTATCCTTGCTTTAAGTGGCAACAAATTGCTCAGCTTCCATTCCTTTTGCAGACTGTTCCAAGACAGAGGAGCTGCGCATCTAAAAGCTATCTTCCCTAAGTCAGTCCTAGCAGTTGGCACATTTAATAAAACCACAGCATGCGATCTCAGGCAGTAGCCACTTACAATTCGCCGTGAGATCAGGGAGCAGATATAGGATGGAAGTCACAAGTTACAGACATGAGCATGGTATCAATCTTCTCATCTCAGTCGCATCTCAGTCGCATCGTCTCTTGGTAAGAAAGGGCAAAGCTGCCTTTTCCAAAATATCGAACTATTACTAAGACTTTAGGCTCTGTAGATACATATAATCATGTTGTTTTTGATCATGTGTACGATCAGTTTGGCATAGTGATTAATGATCCTTTATTGATTAGCAAGTGGTAACCAAAAGGTTCCCTGTTAATGAATTGAATCGATTCCCTTGGGAGCCGAGAAGTCAACCTACCGTAGCTGTCGATGATCACGAGTGGCCAGTTGTGTTAGTTCAGGAAGTAAGCCATGGTGGATTGATAGTTAGAATGTAGTGAATTGTACAGGCGTGTCAAGGATTTCAGAGACTGGATCTTTGGCAAGCAGATTTGTACTGCTCAGCTAATAAAGCTTCCCTCATCAATACTGCAGCCAGGATGGATGGAGCTGATGGCGGGTGCTGAGAGCAGAGAGAGAGAGAGAGAGCGAGCGAGAGAGAGAGAGAGAGAGAGAGAGAGAGAATTAAAGGGCGGAGAGAGAAATGGTGAAAGGCATGCTAAAATTAGATAGGTAGAGCAAAAGATAAAGAGCGAGAACAACATGGAGGGCTGAGAGTGTGAAAATTAGACTTTGTAAGCAGGTGTCTGGCCAACCAACAACAACAGAGAAGCTAGGGATGGAGAGAGGGAGTGAGGAAAGTGGAGAGAGGGAATGAGAGGTAGAATGGTTAGTGAAACTGCTGCATTGGACACAGGGAAATCACATAGGTTGAATGGCAGAAGCACTATGCAGAGATCCGAATGTGAAAGAGGCTCAATCATGTTTTTTGGAGTTCTCCTTTCCTGTAGTGTGTTATATCTTCAAGTAAATTCTCTGCAAAAAAGGCTAAAATACCAAAGTTTCTCTCCCATGCACTCCCCCCTGCCTGACACGCCTCGATTGGACACCTTTGTTTTATTTGTTCAACATAATGACATCACTATTTACACTCACGCTTCTATTGGCTCGTGCTTCAACACATTGTACGTCGCAGGCTAAGTGGCGGGACACCTCTATGCAGTTGACCCATCACAACAGAGCCGGCCAGCTAACCAATCAGAGCAGACTGAGCTCTGGTTGAAAAGAGGTTCTGCAGCACAGGCAGTATGAGGAAAATAAAGAGCTTTTTGAACATGTCAGTGAAGCAGAAAATACAAATATGAACCTGGAATCTGAAAATGAGCATAACATATCCTCTCTTAACTAACTTAAAGGCAAAGGCCCATATGACTGCTATAGTTTGGTTTGTGTACATTAGAATCGAAACCTTTTGAGATGTGTCAGTACAAGTCAGACCTGCAGGACAACAGTGAAGGATTCCTTTGAAGCAGCATAACACTGGGCATTGACTGGAGATGAGTTGTGTTTTTGTGTTCATTGTCGCTGCCATAGAGGAGCCATCCACACCCATGTGTCCCTCTGTCATGACGGGATTGTTTGTTGTTGCTTATGTCGGCCTTAAATTGTCAGTTGAGCAGAATAAGTCACTATTTGATGCTGTGTTTTGGTACGTACTGTGGGTTTTCTTAGCTGAAAAACAGCTTAATTTCCAGCAGCAGCAGGCAGCTGCTAGGAAGGAAGTGATGAGAGCAGCGAGCCTGAACAAAACAGTTACGGGCTGTAAAACCAAAAAGGAATTTGTGAAAAAATGCTGCATAGAGCTTCGGAGTACTGGAGTTGGGTTACTCTCTGTTGACTCATCACCATTCAGAACACCTTTCACACTATACATTGTCATTTCATCCATTTATGCAACTTAAAGGTCACCTATCATGCTATTTTTAGGCAATAGCATAGGTCTCAGATATATAAAAAATATATAAAAAACATGTCTATGAAGTGTTTTGCTCAAAATACCAAACAGATCACCCATTCTAGCCATGCCTCATATCCCTCTATTTCACTTCCTGTTTCAAAAGGGCTGATTTTGGCTATAAAGCTCTAAAAAAAGAAAAGAATTGATAAATAAAAAAGGAGGGGGCTGAGCTCATGCGGGACCCGGCAGCTACTTTCTAAATTAAATACTGCCGTGATGAAACGCCATATCATGGATTATCAAGGATTATTTCTGAAACAGTATGGAGCTCAAAGGCTTTCTCTCTTGCCGGTTATACCACAAGGTGAGTTCCTTTTTATTTCCTGCTTTTTCACACACATGCTCTGTGCAGTACAGGTTAGCTCTGAGTGTTAGCGATGCTAATGTAAACACCGACCATATTACGTCCAAAACAGTCGGGCATTGTTTCTGATAGCAACGTTTCTGATAGGGCCGTGGGTGTAAAGCCAGCCTACATTTCCGATATTACGTCATATCGGACGCAAATCTGGATCAGCTCTGTTGTAGCCCCGTTTTTTGAGATTTGGGTACGGAGGAAAAGAGAGAGGGTTTTATTTTCTGACGCTGCGTGAGTTCCCCGACACACCGGGGACACATATTTATGTATAAAAGACATCAAAAAGTGCATTTTGCATGATAGGTCCCCTTTAAGGAAAGCTATTCAACACATTGATCTGTATACATTATTCACCTGTACATCTAGCTGCATATGGGGGACATTTTTCATTCTGTCTGAATGTATTCCTGGACTACTTTCAATAATCCTACAGTCTTATAATAAATAATAAAAAACCCACATAGGAATCTCAGACAGTCAGAGAGATTGGCTCTCCCCCTCACAGATCATTCATTGTTATAAACTGAATTGTAATATGATATCAGCTGCTTCCTCTGTGGTGTCTGAGTAGGAATGATTTCCTCCCTGGTGGCCATGGTGCCAGTATTATTGCTGGCTGACTTGCTAATTGAATATATTGTAGAAGTGGGCCGCTTCAGTAGGTGTTTAAGAAGGACCTCCTGAAGAGAAGATCCTCATTTAAGATCACAATTTCCCACAGCCATTAGTTAGTGAGGCGCAACAATGTCCAAGCACTTAACAAGCATAACGTTGTATTGTTTTTCAGCATTTTAATCTCAGTCAAAGTCAACTTGATTGTTGAATATGCAATATGTAAAGGACAGTAATGTGTCTTAAAACCCAGATATGAGTTAGCATTTTACCACTTCTGGTTCCCTTGTCTCAAAGTCAATCATTTTTTGAATGCATTTCTGGTGAGATAGATGAAATAAGATCTTTGGTTAACACATGCTCATGTGGATTTCACGTTTTGTTTTGTAACATAAAATATGCCAGTTAATACCCCAACCCTGAATCTCTGAAGCTTAAAGGTAGGGTAGGTAAGAATGGAGAAACCAGCTCGAGTGCGCTAGAATTTGAAAGTACACAACCGGAAAAAATCTGCCCCTTCCTTCAGACTTCCTTACAGAGCCCCTCCTCCAACACACACGGACGTGCACATGACCAATGAGGGCACGAGATAAGTTTGTGCACAGATGGAAGGCTGACAGGCAGGTAGGCCATCCAGTTATTTTAGCCGGGCCGGCTCAGATGATTGGTCGTGCTTTTTACAGCACTACGGCTTCCACAGATGACATTTTTGTATGTATTTATTGTCAAAGCATTTAATGTATTCATTGCTATCGGGATGTTAAGAGCATTCCATGGAATATAACAAAAAGTGTTTCTGAAGTGAATTACCCTACCTTTAAAACAGCTGTTGCTAACAAGTGACTTAATGAGACTACTTAACGACATCGAGCCAAGCACTAGTTAGCTTTTTACTTCTGGCGATTGTATTTAAGCGGTGTCAATATGTGGAGATTATCCTGCTAAAAGTCAATAACAAGGCACAACACAAATGAACCACAAATAAAGATGAAAAATGTGCATCTAAGTAGAACTAGCAGCAGTTAATGAACTGTTCTGTTTAAAGTGGGTAGTGCTGAGTATAAGCGTGTTTATGTGTTTGTAGAAAGAAAGTAAGTTACAGACCAGAGGGGAAGGAGAGTGCAGCATCCTGACAGCATGTTTTCATTATATGAACCGCTCCTTAAAGCTACTCGTCTAGAGGCTTGTTTTAAGGACTCAGGTTGGATTTTTCTGCTGGATTTCACTCCCTCTTGTCAAAGTAGATGTTTTAGTTTGAGCTCTTTAAGGATTTACACTCTGCTTTCCAAGACAGATGGCCAAGATCCGAGCAAATCTACCGAGTCGATCAGACTGAAGGAGCAGAGGGAACAAGAGGGAGTGAAAATAAAGCATTAGGGTTACCATTTTAGGAGTGTGTGTGGTCCAAATAGGAATTGTTCAACGCGGGACAATAAGCACTGACTTGGTCCTCTCGTGTCATGCTTCAGAAGTGTTATCCAGCTCTGCAGTTGCAGGCCAGTGGGTCATCATAGAGGGAGGAAGGGAGGATGGTAATAGGGCATGTCATTCTTCTGTGAGAGCAGGATCTTCTCACAGTAGGGGAGGGGAACACTGCACTCTCACTCTCCACTGCCACCTCCTGGACGAAAGGGAAGGAAGGATAGTGCTTATGAAGTTGCATTTCTGGTAAATGTTCTGTCATATTTCCTAAAAATCAGCATTTTCTATCTTTAAATGGTATTCTTGTACTGCAGCCTTTATCAGTTGTTTAATATAGCACAATTTGATATATTTCGTACTTGCAAACAACCAAGTCTTCTAAAAGTGTCATGTGTTTTTTTTATCAAAATGCAAAGCCAGCGTATATGTTTTTGCACTCCACACCCCGCCACTGCAGATCACTTTAAGAATACAAAAAGTTTGACATTTAAAAATAATCCAGCTCCTTCAATTGCTTCTGAGTGCTCGCCTAATAGCTTTTGCACAAAGTGATCTACTACCAATTTGAAGTAATTGCCCCTGTTGAAAATAGGAAAAGAAACCCAAAGCCTCATGGAAACTGAGGATACAGCTTCATTTGATGATGAGTTACCAAGATGCTGCTCATGTCGTCAGTGCGGTTGGATGAGTCAGAGTGCAACACATTTCCCCCACCAATAATCACAGATCATGTAGTGAATGCAGACACAGGTACCTCAGTGCAGAATCAAAACGTATTACTTCTGTATCGTATTGCTTGTCGGCTGTAATCACCACTTCCCGTGTTTGCCGTCTAGCCACAAGGTATTTGTTTGTCTGAGTATCTTTGCAGCTCGCTAACCCAAATCTCTGGAGAGTGTGTAAATGTGTGTGTCCTTCACAGTCCATGTATCGCTCTGTCCTATCACAGCTGTTGCTGCCATTGTAAACATTGAGTAATTGGCTCGGTGAGCAATTTGGTGTCCTCATTTAGCCTTGCATTGCAAAAGTGGCAGGACATTCTTGTTAGAGTACACGACTCAGAAGCTCCTGTATATATTTTACCAATGTTCTTATATTTTTTACTTATATTTTTGACTTATGCAATGCCTTGTAAACATGCTGATAAAACATCTTATCTAATCCAAGCTAACAGCAAAGGTGGGTTAACCTCAAATTGGTCAAAGAAGAAAATCAATACCTATGCGAAATCTACGTTTTTAATTGTGTTTCAATCAGTACAAAAAAATACTGTAAATTATGAAATTCATGAAAATATAACCGGAATAACAACCTTTGTAATTACTACTGAAGTTACCTATTTGACCGACTTTTAATATGGTGCAACACAAATCCAGATATACCTAGAGAAACTCCGACTAAACTGGCATTAATCTACGTTTTAATACAGTTCAAATCTGTTGAGTTGAATATATAAGAACCCTGCAGCGTGTTTTTCCTACTACGAGGCATATTTTCCAGTCTGCCTCTTTCATTTGACTCTTGTTTAACTCCACTTGAACTTGAGGTCTATAATCTATCATGAAGTGTTACAGAGACATTTAACCACCAGTCTCAGTCTATTTCAGTCACATTACAGCAGTACTTCTGCTAAGCGAATTATAACTCTCATTGTGTTGACATAACGCTCGCTGGGGACCGCGGGCCTGCCCTCTCTCTGCCCGCTGCAGGGAGGTTATCACAACGCTCCAAAACCTGAAACACAGGCCGTTCATTGTTGTACTTGAACGCCTCTTTAGCTCCCAACCAAAGACTTGTTTCTCTACATGCTTTATGACAGTAGGGGGAAAACCACCATTTTATTATCCTGTTTATCCTTGTTTGGCCTCCCAAGTTGCCAAGTGTTTTACTGTTCCCTGATGTTCTGTATCCCATTATGAATGCATTGAAGAGTGCATTGTGTGCTGGTTTAAGTCTCAGGAGTTCTTAATCTGTCCAATAGAGGGTAGTCATGTCCTAGTTTTTGGTCCTGTAGTGAAAGCATTCATTGTGGTAATGTCCCCCCCCTCTTGTTTTTGTTACACTGATAATGACTGATCGTTACCAATTGGAATGAATGGCTTTCAGATTCGGTGTGCCTTCCGTGATGAATACATGCTTGCTGTTTTTAAAAATAAATATTTGGAAAAAGCTCAATGAATCGATCAGAGCAAAAACCAGGCCAAACTAAAATTGCCAGTCATAGTACTTTTTGTATGTATTGATAAGCTAGGGTGTTATTTATTAACTGTAAGATAATGTATTGATTTATAGAATTCCTGCATGTAAATATCTTTAGTGTTGCACATAAATAAGGTTAAGATTGAATTCATGATAATTTAATAATGACTATAAAAAGTTCTCAAGACAAAATTCAGAGAGAAAATTCAATTATAATAAAAACATGTATCATCGATTTATCCTTTAGTCATTTTTAACATTTTAAATATTTGCTTTTGAAATAGGAGGGTTTGCTGTTATTTCTTTGTCACATAATTGAATAAAATTGTCGTCTTGGACTGTTGTCACAACGTCTTTTCGGGCATTTTTAATTATTTGTCACATAACAATCCTGTAGTACAATGGTCACATCAGTGTATGTGCAATACACTGATCACACACCTTTATCTCAGTTAAGTATGCTACTGGGCCTGAGGTTAAACAACATTGTGTAGATGTAAGGTGTAAAGTGTTGCCCTTTGTGCGATATAATCTAATTAAACACATCAGCCCGGTGAAGCAGCTGCGGTCAGAGTGCAGGAAGAGAGGGCGGAGGTCACTCATTCATCATTAAACACACACCACTTAGCAAATGAGCTCCCACTCACCTTCACACACACTCACATAAACAGTCACACCCTAACACAAGACCAGATGCTATTACTGGGTCCTAATCACAGTTTTCTTTGTTGGTATTAGCTTTGGGTAAACTGTACATACCCCCTCCCTCCCCCCTCTCTCTTAATTCTCACCCCCTTGTGCATACAAACACCAAAACACACTCTTAAACTTGCAAAGTGCACACATTCAAACATAATGCTGCAGAGTGCGGTCCCTGGGGTAATGAGGCACAGAAAGTGCGAGCTGCTTACCTGTGTGAGTCTGCATGAATGACGAGCACTCAACACTGACCAGTAACTCTGTGTGTGTGTGTGTGTGGGTGGGTGTGGGTGTGATGTGAGTACAAAGAAAACACTAGAAAGGCTTAAGTCAAAGGCCAGGAGCAACATTGAAGCTCATGACTCGTCCAAATGTCAGGTATTAGGGACTTTTTATTATTGAATTGCATAGAGGTGAGACCGCTCAGGGACCTGATATTGTGCAGGCTTTGACTCGCTCATATTTATAGTGTACATTTCATCTTGGCTATGCATTTGAGGAGACGTTTCCTTTCCGTGTGTGTGTTCAGATTTCAGTATCTACAGGCTATATCATGCAATCTGGATTGTACAGTACCATAGTCGAGTGTTCCCCATATGGAAGTCTGTTGCCCAGAAAAAGTATCTGCCCTCAGGCAGACCTGGGGCTATCAGTATGTCAATCAATCTGGACACTGACCGCCCTAAACACACTCACACACACATACACAGTTTAAGTTAAGCCACTTGGTGTGTACTGTATATAATGGAGTGTGTGCTTGTGTGTCTCTCCACTTGGGGGCAGTGTTTTCTCTGCAGACAGTTACAACAAGGCTTCTGACAAAGAGCAGCGTCACTGTTAAAGTGGAAGCATCTTAACACACATACACACACACACACACACACACACACACACACACACCTAATCCATTGTGTATGCATTTGTCTTCTTGTCTGATTGATTGTGCTTTGCTGTGACTTCTGTCAGTGGCGTCACTTGTGTGTTTAAGTGTACTGTTTGTTCAAGGGGAATTCACAATGGGACGTGTGTGTGTGTGTGTGTGTGTGTGTGTGTGTGTGTGTGGTGTGTGTGTTGCATGCATAAACCCCTTCTCTCTCCCCAGCATCCACCAGGCAGTGAGGAGAAGTAGGCCGCTTAAAGATAGCTGCCGGCAGCCTCAATACCGGCTCCCAAAATATATCTGCTCATGAGAGTCATTATCTCTCTCCCTCCCCCATCTTTCTTATTCTTCTTTGGCTCCTTCTGCTTATGAAGATGAAGATGAAAATCAGCCTTTGAATTAGGCAAAACTGTACCCTCTGTCAATGGTTGTATGTTGGAGCGACTGCAAGCACGTGTGTTTGTGCATTTCACAAGCTTTTTTATTTAAAGGGGTCTTAAAGTCTCACTTAGACGTTATCCCCATTAAAACGTGACATCCAGATTGTCCCGCTGCATTCATCAAAATCAGAAGGTGTAATGTTGGTGCTTTGTCACCCTTCCGCTATGATCTGAGCTGCTGGAGACATGTGGGTAAGTGCATCTCAGAAAAATCTGAAAAAAATGTGAATCACAATCACCATTGATTCTTCAAATGTCTAAATCCCCCAAATAATCAATTTATAATTACATTTAAAAGAGAATGGAAATGCTTAAATGATACATTGATTAATTCTATAATCAATCACTTTCATGTGAAACAGCTAACAGATTATCTGACCAACTGTTTAATTGCTTTATGTATTTAGTTGAGCTTGATCTCCTCACACCTTTCCTTATTCGATCCAACAACATGCAGGTCAGATTAATTACAACACCCATGTTTGTTAATGTGTTTGTGTTACCGGTGATTTGTGAGGGCTTTTTCCTGCATAACATCCAGTTGGCGCTGCAACATCCTCCAGCACCATCCCCCACCTCCTGTGACCCCGAAAGAAATGCGTATGCGAAATAAACAAATAAAAACTGGAGTGCGCCCTCTCGTATTAGCTCAGTATTCCTCCAGACCCAGTGTGTTCTTTACACCCCATTGGCCCACATCCACAGAGAATGAGGACAATAGTTTGGCTCAGAGACATGTGTGCCTAATGTAGCCCTTTTATGTGGGAAAGTGGAACTGTATGGAGATCGGAGAGAAAGGGGATCATTGTGTTCTTGTTTTCTTCCTTTCTCTATCTCTCAGGCATGTCTCATGCAGCGGTGTATGAAAATGTATTTGTGCAAAATTAGAAGCCATAACAAATATAAGGCTCTTTCATAGTATTGCATAATGATTTTTATTGGAATGATTTTGTGATGGTATTATTTCCTCTTGTTCTCGTTTTAATCGTTTTAATGTGTTGCAATATATATTGTATGTTACCTCTAATGGCAATTCATTTGAGATATTTCCCTAAAAACTAAATATTTCAAATCAAAAATAGGGAAAACGTACCCAGAATATATATATATATATATATATATATATATTAAATACATGACAAAACAAGATATTCCATCACACTGGTGGACAATCAAGCACATCTAATATTGCCATAAAGCATCCATGCATATTAATTTGCAACATTGCCTGCAATGACCTACAAACACACATAGATATTAAAGGGACCGCTACCTCCTTAAATAATTTCACAAAACTCTGTTGTTTGACAGTATATTCACCTTTGAGTTCTTAATGCATATGTCTGTATATCACATAATTGTCTACTTTATTTTATTGGAATAATCACATGAGAAAGAACCTGTAGATACCATAAGCACTTGTAAATGTTTCCCCTTAGTACTTCCTAAATAACTTGTCAGTTCAATTAACCCCAGGATGCCCTTTTAACCCCTGCTGTGCATTTTCACACACACTAATGCATGCACACACTCACACACACATGCTGTACATATAGATTGAGCACATACTCCTGCACACAGACACCAATATTGAGGTCAGATGGAGAGCTAGAGACAGACCCCCATCATGGCACACCCTGCGGCGACCTCACTGTGAGCTTCACTCATGTAGAAGATCCATCTGCCTGGAGAGATGGCGAGAAAACAGAGACGGACAGGGATGGAGGTACAAGAGGATGAGACACACACAAACAGCATCCAGCATCCAGGATAAGATAGAGGTGCAAATGGGGTTTAGAGAAATGGAGGAAGGATGCCAGAAAGAGAGGAGATGGGGGTTGAAGAAAGGCAGATCTGTGCGGCGTTGCCCTGAGATACAGGATGTCGTAATAAGGCAATTGGGAGAGAGAGTGTGAAAGAGAAAGATAGAGGGAGGGAGGGACTAATTCAGAGGGGAGAAAGGGGGAGGAGAGTTCGCCTCGAGGAGAAATATATCATTTTTCCTGTTGCTGTGACAAGCCGACACCCCTGCTCTTGTGCAGAAAATGGAACATTCCAGCTCACTCTGGGCTCTGTTGTTGTGCAGAGCTGCAGAAGGCCTGATAGAGCCAAATAGACAGAGAGAGAGAAGGAAAGGAGGGAGGGATACAGACAGAGACAGACGCACCGTGGATATAGAGCTTGTGAATTCATTTCATCACCCGGGTTCAACCAGCGGCAACAACGGAGGAAGGACACAGAGGGAAGAGGAAGACAACACGGAGCTTCAGGGAAAGTGAAAGAGAGGCAAGGTGAAAGAGGAGAAGGAAGGAAAGGGAGGGAGGAAGGAGGCTGGGGCATGAGGAGGGGCGCCTGATTGACATTGCTGCTCTCGCTATCAGCTCGCTCACGCACACACACATAACACACGCACACACACACACACACACACACACACAGTTGTAGGCAGACACACACGCATTCAGCCGGATTGTGCACCGGACAGTTGCTGCTCTTTTTTTATCCTTCCGCAGAGCCTTGTCCTCCATCCTTTCTTCTCCTTTCAGCGAGAGGACAAGAGAGACAGAGAGGAGGAGGAGGGGAGGCAGTAACCCTCTCCTCTCTTTTACTCAGACACACAGCAGAGAGAGATAGGGAGAGAATAGTAAAAAAACAAGAGAGAGAGAAGGCAGCTTTCTGTTCTATTTCGCCGTCTCCTGTGGTCCCTCGGCCAGCGAGCGGCTAACAGGCACCGCTCATGTCCGTGAACTCGGAGAAATCCTCGTCCCCCGAAAGGTAACACCTCCTCACCCCCCTTTCCTCTGTCCTTATGTATAATTTCATCCCCATATGTCTGTTTGAATGTCTTTCCATCTGCCTGTTATTTTGTACCCTTCCTCTCCCCCTAACCCTCTCATCACCTCCATGTTTTCTGTCCTTTCTCCTCCTGTCTGTGTATCCTAGGCTGGTTTCTTCTATTGTCTGGGTCACAGCAGTCTGACTGTAGCAAGATAATAAAAAAACACGCAGTAGTTCATTGTTGCATGATGCTGTAACATTTCACTTGGCTACTAAAACAGAATGTCCTTGCACATGCATACATGTACAGTACACACATCATCTTAAAACACACACACACTTCCATGCAGATACACACTTGAGCTGCTGCTGCCTTCTGTGGCCTCAACATCTATGACAACAATAATAGGACTACACTCATACACACACACACACACACACATTCAGTGTCTTCGTGGCATTGGAGCACAGAGCTTACACAGCAAGAGTGTCAACACACGTCAACATTAGCACAGCAGCAGCAGCAGCAGCATCTCAGCAGCCATGCAAGACAACAGCTAGCCACATGACGCACCTCAGTACATAGCAATACTGAACAATGGCACCTCTGGACGCCACATATCTTCTATACATGACACTCAGGCAGTTGTATCATATTCTGACCAGGTGATATGCATCGTATATTTACATATTTACAGATTGATAAACAACCAATGACGATGTTAAGCAGGAATAGCAAAGTCACAAGGCCTCATCAGTCACATGGCACACTGTGGGTTATTGAAAATACATGTAGACCGAGACACACATACACATACACACACACACAGCAGCATCCTTTCAAATGGTTTCAAATCTATGACGAACATGTGTATCTAGGCTAGCTATAGCCATTCCACCCTTGGATTTCAATAGAGATTAATTGCCTCTTTAATCATGTGTACCTATTCATGTCAAATCATAAAGTCCCATGCAGACTAACAAGATCAAAGTGAGCACTACCTTTTTTTTTCTGGGATGCTTGGATAATCCTGATTTCGACAATCGCTGTTGGTGTAGCGGCTAGGGCTTTCTAGTTAGAGTATTTCAGTTAATTAAGGACCGTTTTTTCTATTGAAAGACAGACGGGAATGTTTGACAACAAAGGCTCTGTTGATGGTGGTTCTCATCTCTATTTTGAGCACGAATCAGTCAAAATCGTGGTGTGTCGGAACCTCTTTAACTCTATGCATAAGAGACCATATCCATTCAGATTTAATCGGACCAAGCCCACATTCCTCTTTCAGTGTGCAAATGCGGAAAGAGCTCGATTTGACGGGTGCTGGAGGGTGAGGAGCTGGCAGACTGGATGACTCAGGTAGCCACTGATGCTGTGCCAAATACGATCAGGCAGAGCCGCTGCATCCACACAACGCAGCTCCAGGCCCCAGACTGGCACACTCAAACAGCACAGTGGGCAAACACAGGCAGAAGTGAATGGGCACTCACAAAATCAGGCATTATTACATGGGCATTTGGGCACAGAGGAGAGCAGCGCTACATTGGCAGTTTGGGATGGAATGAAGTTTAATTTGGAGTAATAGGAAGTAGTACTGGATACAGATATGTTCTGTAGTAAGGCATCTAAGAGTGAATGGAAAGATGGAAATGATCATATTTATTCATATGTAAAGAGTATATTTGTTTGCTTACCTTAGACATACTTCTACACGTAAACATAGAGGATCATCTGGCAGCCCTGGTGCTATGAGGTTTGTGGATTTCATCACACGGCTAGTTTTTCTTTCCTCTATTGTTTGGGTCACAGCCGTCTGACTGTAATTAAGAATAATGCAGCGGTCCCTTGTTGCACGGCAGGTAACAACAAAGCGCTACACTCATACTGCTCTCTAACAGCTCATATAACAAGAGCAACAAAGCATGCAACTGCTGGTTTGATCAAATCCAGAATGGCTCGACAAATGAGTTAGTATATCTAGTCATGAGTTTAATCATCTCTGTCTCAATTAATTCCCAGATAGTTGTTAACGCTTCTAATAAACTAGCTGATAAAACCTCCATGCTCAAATTTAAATGCCACACGCTGGACTGAGTGCCAAGGATCAAAGAGGAATCGGGAGCTTTGTGAGCGTCACATGGACATCCGGGTGACCTTTTGGGCTGGATACATGCAGATAGTAATCACAGCAGGTGTTGTTTTTACTAAAAATAAGGCCATCATCATACTATCTATTTGCAGAAGTTGGCAGCTCGCCATTAATATGGCAAGGAATGTGTTGGAAAGATCAATCTTACTGAGATGCTAGTGCAGATGATTAGATGCTTTAAACGTGTGTGCAGAACTCTGTTGAAGTCACTTGTTGGTTAATGAAGTGATAAATCAACGGTAAATGACTCATCGTCTGTTTTGGTAATCGGTTCATTATAAATTGTAGGTATTTATCGATCATAAATGCCAAATATTCTCTGCTATTTCTCAAATGTGATGATTGCATTTCTTGTTTTTTATCACTGTAAGTTGAATATATTTTGTCATCAGGCTGTTGACCTCGCCTCAATCTCGTGTGGTCAATGGTAACACAATTGATGCAGCTTTTGATGATGTTTATAATTACAAGTTACATACACAATACAATTCATGGTTATTATAATAAGAGGTAATAGACGTTATTTGTATGTTACACTTAAAGCAGCATGACCTGATTTGGAAGTTTGACCTAAATTGTGGTCATTTTAGGACATATCAGTACCATTTTCTGACTACATCTGCCCCCCCAGCCACCATGAACACACACACACACACACACACACACACACACACACACACACACACTCAATCAAAAAGGCAGCAGAATGCATTGAATAGCTTGTGTTTTTTAAACCAAAAGGATGGATGGATTTGAGCTTGAAAAGAGCAAGAGGCGGCACTGTGACGCGTTTTTCCGGAGCACTTGCATTAAAGAGACGATCCCTGTTGTGTAACTTGGCACTTGAGGCATGACTGCGATGGATGGAGGACAAGGAGTGTGTGTGTCTGTGTGTGTTTTGACATCCTTGTTGCGTGGGAACAGCTTAAAGCTTCTCTCTGAAGGGTGACAGCACGTCGGTTTAGGTCCTAACCAATGCTGTTGGGTGGAGGGCTTATGTCCTTTTGAGGAGATTTCTTGTAAGGATTAAAAAAAAAAGTTTTATAAATAAACAACCATAGGTCAAGACTTTTTTTAAAGGCACTGGCTTGTAGCTCTTGTAGCTGATAAGAGTGCTGAGAGGTCGGGAGTCAACCTCACTGTGTTTGATGCTGATTGTCTCACCTTTAGTCAGTACGTGTTCTAGGGTTTGTGTGTTTAACAGGTGTAGTACTTACAGAGGAAAAGTTCAAATCCTTTGTGCATGTAGTAGATAAAGAAAAGTGGCGTATGAATAGTTGGTTCACTGACTGAAAGCAGCTTTTAATTCATATGCATGATGTGAGCCTTGTTGCAGCAGGACACAGTAACAAAGAAAGGAAATAACAAAGTCAGAGGAAGATATGAAAGGTAGCATCACAAAAAAAGATGAATAGACTAAACAGTTTCTCCAAATAACTGTTATTAGATATGAGGGCGTCATATGGCATAGACGCAAATGCCCAGTCATTTCCTATTCTACCTAAACATTTCCATCTTGTCTCCTCTTTCATCTACTTGACACCGGTTAAAACGCCAGCTACAGGATACATCCAACTATGCAGCCTCCTTCCTGCTTTCCTTGTTTCTCCCTTAACTTACAGCTCTACACTAAATAGGGTTGCAACTAATGATTATTGTCATTATGAGTTAATCTGACATTTATTTTAGAGGACCAGGTTAATGTCTTTGAATTGCTTTGTTTTTGTCTGTTCAGCAGTGCAGAACAGAACACAAATCAATTGACAACAGATCTTTCAATAGGAAGAGAAATAATCAGAAAATATCTTAATAAAAGTTAAATAATTTTAGTCGCTTTCCAGAAAAAATATCAGATATTGTCAAATGTGAGGATTTGCTGCCCTTTTTTAAATATCTATGGGTTTTTGGATGACTGGATGGACAATCATTTGATTTGGGGCGTTTTTCTTTCTTTTACAGACTATTGAATACATAAGAAAATAATCAGAAGCCAAATGGATTATAAAAAAGTATTGTATTTTTCAGCCCTATTTCACGTTACTTTCTTTGAAACCAGTAAATATTCGATTAGATAAGCTAGAACCAGAAGA
Organism: Dissostichus eleginoides; assembly: GCA_031216635.1. Classification (NCBI taxonomy): domain Eukaryota; kingdom Metazoa; phylum Chordata; class Actinopteri; order Perciformes; family Nototheniidae; genus Dissostichus; species Dissostichus eleginoides. The sequence goes on along the minus strand of CM062273.1, from coordinate 12,845,838 downwards.
GTTTTGGCATTTTAATAAAATTAAATGACTTGACATTTCCTGTCAATCCAACAATCAATGAATCGTCTACTTGTCTAGACTTTCAAAGTACACCAAATCTGCGTATTAGCAAAAAATCTGACAGAGATTAAACATAAGCAAAAGATAAAAGGGAGGATAAAAGGGCAGATGGAGCAGCAGAGGATGCGTTGTGGAGTATTGGAATGTATCCAGTCAGTCAGTAAGCCAGGCCGATGCAGCAGAAGCATCACATCCAGCTCTGGAGGATCGTGTGACGCCAGCTATCACATTCACACAGTATATGTAGCTTTGACTGGCCTATACTGCCTCCACCATCTTCTGTAGTCCGCCTCACATCCCTTCAGACACACACAGGTCACACACAAACAGGCACACACAGACATGAGCAGCCCCCGCCATGCAGCAACATGACAATAGCTAATGAAGCGTGGCAGGGAGCTAGCTAGCAAACTAGCCGGTGTGCCCTCCCTGTCTGGCTTCCTGGCCTCCATTATCCCAGCAACCCCCCTCCTATGTCTGGAAAGAAGCAGATTATTGCCTCGACTTTCTCTCTTGCCACCTGCTTTTCCCTTTTACTCAGCCTCCTATCTCCATTTGGCACAGGCAGAAAAGGAGATGCAAGCTTTATTTTTTCCATCATTCCGAGATCTTTTAGTGATGTAACAATTGTAAATAAATTAGCATGAGGGTGTTAGTGTAGTCGAAACTACGCGGAAATGTTCACGACTCCCAAACAAGTCTAACCTGACTGCATAGCACGACTTTCTCCCCGCAGAATAACACTGGGAGTTTCCACCCTGCTCAACGAAATCCTATGTGGTTAATCAGTAATAAGAATCACTGACTCAGGAACAAGACACCTGACGAGTAGTGTGTCCAACGCGATCGCCATGGCGATACCACCAAGGATTGGGTCATGTGATCCAGACCCCGGCTCCTGATCTTCGGCAGGGTTGTCAGCCAGTGTAGTGTAGGGTCAAAGGTCAGGTTGTAGTTGAAAAATCTATACACTACAGGGTGATACTGTTAATATAGCGGCGGGGGAAAGTCCCACATCATGTGAAAAAATCCTGTTCAGCTACATTTGAAAAAAATGCAAAGAAGTCAAATCAATTTATTAGATGTATAGGGTGAAAGTATGTGAAACTAATCAGAGTCATGGTTGGTTACCCTTAGTGTGTGTGTGTGTGTGTCAAGTGCTTCCAGTCCCTGCTGACTCGGTATGTTTACATAAACAGCATTCCAGTCTTTCCTGTGCCGCTTTGCTCATGTTAGATCGCTCACTCTCTTCCCTTTTTATTTATTGTTTATCTTTTCACTATCCCCTTCTTTTCCTGTCTTTATTCTCTCTTCTAATCTTTTTTTTCTTTCTCATGGTGTTGCTCCCATTACTAAGGTTTCTCTGTTGGAGCCAGATCTCATGAAGTACTTGACTTAGTGGTGGCATGGGTCATGTTATCTTGACTGTTGCTGTAGAAGAGTTATCAAACAAAACATTGATCAAAATGTGCACGAATTGCTGCATCTTTGGAACAATAAATTACAAACATTTGATAGGATTTCATAATTTTCCTACAACAATCTTACTCTAGGTCCATAAAGTGAATTGCTAGCAGGATTATTGTGCCATTTGCCTCCAACCGTGTAGAAGGTCATATCATATTTGGTTATAATAAGCAATTCCAGCAATGCTACTAATTGACTGCATCTACCAGTGTGCAACAAGAGATATTTAAAGAACATAATGGCTGAAAAACATTCTCTTTGGGTTCCTATCTCACTGTGAAATGGCTCTGAGCTGCAGTGTGGATAGTTAGCATGCAGCTTGAGCCTTCCTCTCATTATTTTACAGCTATCTGCCATCAGCGTATTAGGCTTTCTGGAGTCGTCTTTCCTGCTCTGACACCGTGTAAGTTATACTCAGCAGAAACGGAGAAATGGAAGACGAGTGAGAGTGTGGGTAAAGAAGGAAGAAAGATGGAAAATGTTTTGATTTTCTAGGGGGGAGAGGAGCATTGGTACAAGTATAGCCCTAGGAGAGAGAGACTGAAAAGGCGAAGATAAAGACTGGAAGAATGCTGGAGAGAAAAGAAAAGACCAAGATAGAGACATAGAGGGCAGAGAACTGGAAAGGACAGCAGAAACCCCAGGAGAGAGCGGAGGGAGGTGGCTGGGGAGCCTCGGATAGACGGAGATAAAAAGCAGAGGAGGGAAAGTGAGGGAAGATGGAGGGAGAAGATAGATGGCTCTCTGCAGACTTGCGCAGTGTGTTGGGTAATGCTAGGTCACCGGGGGACTAATCTCTACTGATGCTGCGGCGCTGGAGCAGTGGAATGATAATGGCCTGTTTGTGCATGTTGGGGGGGAAGGCATGTGTTTGTTTGTGCGGCTTTGCATATGGATGTGTGTGAAAAGATGAGACGTTTGAATCCGGAGGTTCCACTTCTTTTTGCACACACACACACACACACCACACACATAATTCCTCATCAACGCCTTATGCCCTGTAGAACTGAGTCACCCCTCGTCTGCTGCATAACTGAGAACAACATCCGTCTGTTGTGTCTGAGAACACTGTTCAACTGTGGTCCCTGCCTGCAGTATGGTCATGGGTGTTTATCATTTATTTTGTTATTGACCTACATCAGCTCGGAGTGGGAGGGGTTTCGAGGGCTGTGGACCCTTGAAACGCTTCCAGATTGTCAACATGCCAACTCTCATGCACACTCAGCTCACACCACCGTCCTGTAGTTTAACATTAGTGAAGTCACAATGCAAACACAGTAGTTCTCTTTCTGATGACGATAGTGTGCACTGCTGAGCCGGGTGTGGTTACCCTGATGATGGTACTTTCCCCTGTGATCTGGTGAGAGAATAGTGGTTTCAATAATATAATATGAAAATACGAGACTACATAATATGACTAGTTAGTATGACAAGGTTTCAAGTTAGAATACAAATTCTAGAGCTGAAAGGATTAGTCGATTTCTCAATAACTTGATCTACGGAAGATTATTCTCCCATGTAGATAATCATTGAATTGTTCAAGTCATTTTACTAGCTGGTACTAGGTTCACATTTCAATATCTGCAGTTTTTTTGCAGTTTTATATACATTTAGTTCAGTTTGCAAAATATGTCACTAAATAAGTAAATCCACCCTGCCTTGAAGTGCATGTTAAAGTCCCTATAGGGTTCTTATTGCAATATTACACATGCCTTAAAATAAAAAACATTTTTTTCTAGTACTTGTTCGAAGCATTTCCCAGCTAAAGCTTTCATTTGATTTATGCCTGCTGAATACAATAACACAACCCCTGCTGCCATTGTGAAATATATTGGACTTGATTAACAAAGAATTTTATGTATAAACCAGTTATTTTCTTGCGCAAATTGGAAATTAGGTTCATTCAGACCCTAAATACAGTAAGATATTAAGATAGCATAGGCGTCACGTTACCTTACACTTCTTTCTGTTAGTTCTAGGTTCATATTTGTCCTAAGAGCGGATGGATATAATTAGTGAGCAAACATATTACATTTAAAGTTCTCTGATGATCTTCATGATATCCTGAGCTGAACTGCCCGACACACGGGTCGTTATTTTGAATTAGCTCCAACTGTTACGACTGCTTTGCACATGACACTGCTAGTCCCTCTGCCAGCTCTTGCCAAACCAGAAGCCCCCATCCTACTCTGCATTAACAGCAATATGTAATGCTTCGACATCAGACACACTGCTATGCTAATGAGCTGACAAATCAAATGATAAAGTATATTAGGGAACAGCGTATGGGAGCTTAATTAACAGTGGATGTCTTCTCAGAATGCTCAGAGTTTATTTAAGGTAACGAGTGTGCTTTTACGATGGGCGGGTGCTAATATATTCTGGGTGTTGCATTTCAGATCTGTATGAGAGATATCGTGTGGGCGTCTGTTCGTGTGTGAAATCAATGCATCTTGGCCTATGTTATAATACAGTATGTTTGTGTATTAGTGCCTACATGCTTAGGCACTCCAATCTCATCTGGGCATTGAGAAGGATCTTTGGCAGGTGGGTGTCACAGTGCCATGTGACCTCTGCTGGAATTCAGGGCTCGGCTCGTCTTGTCCCTCCACTGTTCAATCCCTGAGTCCACAGCAGAGAGAAGGATCTACCGTACAGTTTCCTCTGTTCCTCCGTCCACCACTTTTACCTTTACCTTATGGAGTTAAGCACGTCTCTGACCACGAGGAAGAGATGGAGTCTGGCTTTGTGCGTGCTCCGTCTGCGCCACAGGGCCCTCCGAAACAGGTAGAGGGGGATGAAAACCAAGAAAAATAAAGTAGCAAAGGAGTTTTAGGTTGACAAGGCTAATAGAAAAAGTGAAAACAGGGTGTGAGTACTCATTTTTAATTGGTAAAACTAAGTTTTCAGACTTTGGTTGATTGTGTCGTGACTTTTTATTGAACTACGTATTGCTTGTTTACTTCTCTGCAGGAATATGGGTGAATTATTACGCTGCTATGGACATTTGTAAATCATCTTTTTTTATATACATATCCTGCTTACTTGAAGTAAACGGTTATTTTGTGTTTTTTGTAAATATTGAGTGTTCTTGCCTTTTAATGTGTGTTTTTTTTCTACCTCGGGACTGTGGGAAACACACACGATCTTTCTGTGTGTACAAACATATTTTGAGATTGACAATAAAGTTGACTTTGACTTTGGACTTTGAAAAGGTGGCAAATGGAGGGTGGACTGACAGGACTAATAGGCTAAATAATGGTTTTTTTGTGTACTGACATTTTCTTTGACCAGGAAGTTCAAATATGCTAAATGCTTTCGTGCTTGACCTTTCAGGTTACCCTTTCTTTTTGGTGGAGGTCGATTGGGTGTATGGAGCCTTATAGGATAGCCTACTAACACAACTTGGTTTTCAAGAGCTAACTTAAATAATTCATTGACTATCTTGATAATGAATTAACTGTTGGATTGTTGAAAGGAGAAATAAGACTTTACAAGACATCATCTTGGATTTTTTCTTCACTACAGTATTTATAGTATAAATAACCTGCAGCCCAAAATGGTCTTAAGTATGTTTTAAGAAAGATAAACCGTAGTCAATATTTTATTGGTGCAACATTTGTCTTGGCCTGGATCTAAGGGAAAGATAAGATAAACGGTACCACTTTACAATAAGACTACCCGTATAAAGGGCTTACGAATAGTTTGTAATTAATGTATTAATTAGGTTGTGAACACTTTATAAATCATTAATAAGCTTTTATAAGACATGAGATAAACAGGGCAACTGTGACCGGTTGCTTGCCAAATAGTGAGCCCACATGTATCTGTACCGCTAAGCCTTATAGTGGCTACCTAGCTTACTTCGTGTTCTTCATCAGCCAGCATCCTTGGTATCTGTTGCTCAGAGTTGATTCTCGCTAAGTAGCCAATATAAGGCTTAGTCCTCTTGCCAAATAGTGAGCCTGAGTTGATGTATGAAAACTATGTTAGAACTGGTTTATAAATGGTTCTTAAGATTAATAAAGTGTTTACAACCTAATTCATAACCCTTTATGAATCCTTTATAAGGGTAGACTTATTGTAAAGTGGTACCAGATAAACGGTAGGCAGTCTGTCTATCGAGTGTATTTTGAGGGTGAATTTACTGAGGCTCTTTTTCAGAAGAAGATAAACATGCCTAATTAAAATGAGTGATCTAGTTTAACCACTTATGTGTTTTTAAAGCATTGAAACCTTTGCTTTTTGTGTTGCTCTTGACACATGTGACTCACTTATTATAGCATTGTGGTTTAAACCCGGTCAAATCATGTTTCTATTTGCATCCGTGAAAACAGCAAACAAGCTTGCATGTGTCATACCAGAGAAGGTGCAATGATCGCTGCTATTTTCTAAGTCATTTATCTCAGGAACACATCATGTCTGAAAAACATCAAAACAGCGATTCAAATTGAACAACGTTGATTTGTTTTTTTATATACATTTTGCATAGAATAAGTCAGAAATTAGTAGGACTTTAATTAATTGTAGACTTCTGCAATGTTGCCGTTTTGAGGAATTACAATTGGACAACATGCATGTGATTTTTGACATGTATTATAGTGATGTGTATCCAATAAGCTCCCTGTTTTGGCTCTTCCTTTGATTGACAGGTGTATATTATATCATATTGTAGTTCTTAGGACAGCGTTATATACTGTATATAGATCTCATTAATGGTGCCATTCACTTTGATTGGCAGTGGTTACTAGAAATGATTTAGAGCCTGCTTCTGAAAACTAATAACGTTGTGTTACTTTTCAAAAAGATTATTATTACCTAGCTCGAAAATGGGACCTTTGCTTTCAGTCAAACCCCTTGGGAGTGGTGACTGCTCATAATTAACAGTCACATTTAAAGCAACACAGATGAATCATGTAATGTTGATTTAACTATGGACTTTGGCAGATTCGGTTGCATTCATGATTCAATGTCACTTGTTGTTGCTTCTCAGTTTTATTATACAGGATTCACAAACCTAAGTAAGTCAATTGAGGTACATAATGCTGGTAAATTAGGTTTATTGTCCAAGCTAATTCAAGTATATATTGGGTTCTGATCCTTTTGCATCCTTGCTGACTGTCAATAAAGACCATATCTTAACAGCTGAAGAACATACTAGATTGAGGGAAGACAGGTTGATGTATGTATATACTGTACTTCCTGTGTGCTTACAGTATGTTTGTAATAGCATTTCACATACAGCCACATGGCTTCTTGTGACGCTCTCGCTCGCTTGTGTGTGGGCGGATGTAACCTCAATAATACCGGGCTTTGTGGCTGGCTGACGTCATTGGAATGTATAAATACAGAATGCAGTGAATGAGTGCACTACATAGACAGGAGCGCAGAGGGTAAAATGCAGTGCACAATGAAAGATACAGCAGATACCCTATGGCGGTAGGATGCTTCTATACTGAGCAGAAGAAAACATGAACCCCATGGCTTTTTCTACAACACAGCACACATACATAAAATACATAGATATGGTTTTCTTGGTGTGCATCTATGCTATTCTGGGTTTCGAGATGTGCACGATGGATGTTGTTTTTAGGAGATCGAATGAGCTTGTCCTAGTCGGTCTGCAGTCATGTCACTTTACTCCCACTGCCTCTAGGCGTTGTGTGTTTGTGTACACGTGCACAAATACGCCCCCCCCAAAAGCCATGTAGGGCAGTGCTCCTCTTTCCAAATGCAAATTGTATTCCAAGTCAACTGGTTTTATCACAAGGGTTTGCATGCAGCCTTGGGTGTCTTTGTGCTGCAGGTTTATTTGAGTGCATCGACATCTTTATATTTGTGCGTTTTACAGCGGATTGTATAGATTTCGCCTATTTCCCTTTATCATCTTTAAGTGTGTTTGCATGTGTGCCCCTGTGTAAACGTGTATGCATTATACATCCGCTGTAGAGTTCAGTCAATGCAGCGTAGCGTGTGGTCTTGTATCCATCGGCTGCCTGTGGGGAGTTTGAACAACAGTCGATTCAGCCTCTATAGATCGGTGTGGCTGAACCCTGCAGCACAAAGCACAGCACGGTTATTCTGCATCTATTAATGTGAAGCTACAGTATTGAGATTAATCATGGGAAGATGCAACCCCATTACAAACGTCAAACTATGGCTTACAGTACTGATTTCTATGCTGTTTATCCGGTGCTTTTATCCAGAGGCACACTACATTGTGCGAAAAAGAAGCAGGTCAGCGTCTTGTGTAACATCATCTCTGCAGAATGACTATTGATGAACACATTAGTTGCTCTGACATGCATAGATTTGTTTCGTTTTGTTGAGTAGGCCTACACTTTGCATTTCTTTACAGCATTATAACAGGAGCTCAGAAAAAAGAGGCAGATGCAAATAGACAATTCAAATATCTAAAACTAGAAAAAAATCTACCTGCATGCAAAATAAATCTTGCATCCTGCATGAAAAGTTGTTGCAGCTGTCAAAATGCTGTAAAATTAAGAAGTGTATTTTTCTATTTTAAGCGTGTATTGGTAATACTTTTCAATAGATCTGAACCAGTGAGATTTCACTTTCTCCTTCTCCTTGATAACAACATGTTAAATCATTGAGGAAATCAACATCTAGCGCCAGTCTTTCTACAGTTGCAAGTTAACCTTATTACACTGTTTAAAATGATTTGAACATTATTCTTTGTAATGCATCTGGTGACAGAGAGTCACTAGAAGTGGCAACAGATCAGCAACACATTCCACTCATACAGAGCACATTGCTCCAGCACAACTTTGCTGCTCGTTATGTGGCTTACCTGCAAGATCCTCGCCAAGCTTGATGGGCTGGATGCTTTTGGAGGTCAAACTCTGGTCTCTCTATGTGACAAAAACACAGATGTTTCTTACCAGAGGCCTGATATTTTACAGTCTTCATGCTTTGTGAGGTCAGTATTTTTGGTCATTAATCACTGAGAGCTTTGTAGAATTATTTCTTTAAGGTTAACACAGGAGTACATAGCCTTGACACTTTGGATCATAGTCCTCAGTGGTTATTTGAAGAAAGCCCAAGCTTTTTTTGTCTCTTTGGAATTTAAAAAGATACACAGGAAGAATGGTGGAAATGCAAATTCACTAAAAGGAAGGACATCTAAGCAACATGAACACAAATCAGTGTCAGTTACCACAATATTATCTATTATAAAAGAAAGGTTGTGATTTTATTCAAGTTTTTAAAAAATAATAATAACCCATGTTCAATTCAGAAAATTGGCTTGCTGCTGTGTTGCATTGCGATCAAGGCTTTCACAAGAGGTCTGTACGGAAATGAAACAGCCTTTTTCTATTATTCCATGAGGGACTGAATTATTCAGGTTTGGGGGGAAATAATAATACATGAACTACAAAAAAGTGAGCTTACCTGTCCCATGTTCAGTGTCCATCTCTGCTTGATGTTAGAAGCTACTTGCTACATTAATTGCTACTAGCATAACACACCTGAATCAACGTCTGAGCTGTTGGTGTTTGAGGTGCATGGTGGGTAACGTAGGTGCAGGATTTTGGTTTTGCTGCATCAATTAGATGTTTTAAAACTTGAAGTCTTGTCATAATGTATGTAAATGAACGGCTGGCGGTATGAAACAGGATCCTGCTGAGCCATAATGTGCAGATAGAGGTAATGTGGGGGCAGCGCAGCCAGTGACGATGTGCTGTATCCTGAAAATAACGGTGAGATCTCAGCTCTCCGCACAGACTCCGGAGGAGAGGAGAGAATGAGTCAGCTGCCCGACTGGGCCAAGATGGAGGGACGGAGAGGATGAAAGATTAACGATGAATCAATCAGAGGTAGAGACTGTAGGAATGGTGTAGCGGAGTCGAAGGACACCCGCGGTCTGAAACCCACGCCTCAGCATTGAGAGTCGAGGACGGTGCTCTTGTTGCTAAGGAATACCTGTTACCTTGGTGATAATGAGAAATGCTTAAGGATGAGTCATCAAGTGTGAACTTGAGAGAGGTCAACTCCTCTCCGAGGTGTTTTAACACTCAGGGGTTTCCTGGGGTATCCAGATGTAATTAACAGCATCGCACATCATTGATGTCAGGTCTCAGTAGGCATGCGGAAACAAATTATTAGCTCTGATTTATCTTAAAGCAGGGGACAATATGGAACATTGAAAATAATAATAATTTGTCTTGTCAATAGGGATCAGGGAAATTAAAAGATAAATAAAGTGCACAAATTAAATGCAATGAAACAGCGGATTCCAGATAGTTTGGGATCTTTCCAGAAGAACATGCAGACAGGAAAATGTTATAAATATTTATTGCTTTACCGCATGTATTTTGGCTTGCTATAGCAGAAAGGATGAGGCGTTCACTCCAAAAAAATCCGGAACTAAAATTAGTTAATGAGAACCTTTTTACCCCCTTTTCAGTCACTGCTGAAGAGCAGGGACTTTCGTGGGAGAAAAAGGTTCCTATTTCTGATTGGCTGGCCGGATTGCAAACCACGCCCCGTACAACTCCAAAAACGATTTGTGAAGCCGCCATTTTATTATCCTCGCATTAGCATTATTAGCATTAGCATTAGCCCAGCGCACAAACGCAGAGAGACTAACTTATGGCAACACAAAATAAAACATGGGAGCGGTGGAGATGAGGAGGTGTCGGCGTTCTGGCGATTTACTCGGAAGGCTTCAGTAGAAGCTGCTGGGAGTCCCAGCAGCTTCTACTGAAGCCAGTCCCCAACTCCGGTGACTTCCGGCTGGGGACTTCGGCTGGCAGTATACATAGACAGTATACGCCGTGAAGTTGTTTGCGGCCTGCCAGTAAACCCAAAGCAGAAGAAGAAGAAGTGACGTCAGCGTCTTCATTTGCCAAATCCTCCCCCAGGGACTTATAACGGTGTGAACGCGATCTGTACTTAGTTCTCATGAACTAAGTTCTGATGAACCTTTGTGGGAAAAGTACTGCGGTGTGAAAGCGCCTTATAGGCATTTTTTTTTTTTCATAACATTTGGCAGACACGGTAAAAGCGAGATTCACCACAGGTGAGAAGGAATAAACAAGCAAATGTGGCTTTTTTTGTAGATGGTGGAGTCGCTACACAAGCAGCAAAAACAAGCCACAACACAACAACAACAATATGTATCGAGTGGAATACTTACATTTTCTTCCAGGAGGAAGAAGATTTCACAAAGTAATAAACCCTCTGACAAGTAGAGACTGATCATCATTAAAAAAGATTTTATCCAGTGAAAGATTTTGACAGCTCGAGCCTCCATACCTATCTCTATCACCTATTTGAAGTAATTAAAATACTAATTAAATACATTGGTGAGCCACATAATTGCATACATGTAGGTGACCTGTTGATCCATAAAAATAAACAGTTTATTTGGACTCCACATACACCATCCAACTGTTGTAAATACTAATCTAAAAACTGGATAAACTACAGTGCCCAGTTGTTTAACCAATGATTTAGTCTTTCAGAAATTAACCCTGACTGTTAAGGCTGATTGTCATTAATCAAACACCAATACAATATATTTTCAAAGTGCCAAGCTTTAACTTCATTGTAATAATGCTACCAGTGATATCTTGTAATTGTTGACACATGGCTGTATTTATATCCAAATAAATGCTTGTTTAGACGGTCAATATAGAAGCTGTTTTACCTCTTTACTGTTTATATTTTCAGTCCCGCCCTGTCAGGTCAGCAATATGCAGCAGCAAAACGCTTCAGACGTAATTACACAGTGAGCTACGATGAGGAATTTACTAGGAAACCTTGCTTTACGATTGGTGAAAGATCCAGTCGTCTGTTTCCATCTGTTCCCTGTGGACTTTGTGAAATGAAATCATTGTCTTCCTTAATATCCTCCACAACCCGCCGCACAGCGTAGCATTTCCACTGCAGTTAGATGAACTCATGCATTTGACAGAAATTGTTTTCAACTGTATCCTCAGCTTATTGGCATGAAACTACAACATCTTAACAATGTGTGGTTCTTTTGTCTCCTGCTGTACATATACTATGTTGGATCCAGAAAAAAAGTGCCAAGCAGTTGAAAATGTAACACTGGGACTACAGATGCCATTGCAAGGCGTGATAGCGGAAATGCTGAGTCTGAAAACGGGCCGTGTTTGTGTTTCTGTCCACACACTTACACTTGTGTTAAGGTGTCAGGAGCAGCCTGGGCATGTTCACACACATAACAAGAAGTTCAAAGATGAACACCACATTCTGCAGTCACTTCCTACACAGTACAAAGTTAGTATCGCTGAGAGACACCTGTCTGAACCTGTCAAATACTAGAACAGCTTTACCAGTTTCAAATTTGTGATTTACCAATAAAGTATTCCCAGGAAAAAATAGTTTAGAAGTCCATTAAACATGTCTTAAACGTGCATTACTGCAGGAGTCAGCAACACAAATAGACATAGACTTCTCCCACACGTTCCCAAATACACACTGGTGAAGCTGAACTACTGCATTGTTTATGCCATACTCATTTTCTCCACCGTTCTTTTTCTTCTATACACACTTTAAATGACTGCTGGGTTCATTTTGTCCTACCCCTGGCTTAACAAGCAACCGGTACGTACGTGTGCAATGAGGAAAATAACAGTGATCAACTGTTAGTCGTAAACCTTTATGGTGCTGTGGCACACACATGCACAAAAATAAAAGGTACCATGCTCAGAAAAGACTTTGCCTTCTAGCTTGTGCCATATTGGTTGGTCTTTAACTATTTAAGATGTAGATGCTTAGTTACAGGGCTCAAAGCTCAATGAGCGGGGTATGTGCTAGCTGCTGTGCATATGTGAGGTATAAGTAAACCCTTTGGTTGAGGAGAAAATTGATTCAGCTAGTGTGCAAATGACTGCAAGTAAGTGCAGGAAATTGATTATTACACCTTCAACCAAAGGAAGGAGCATGTTAAGTGTGACGCCCTGCTGCTGAATCTGTGTGGTACATTTAAGAATCACCATTTTAAACTACTGATTGTGCTGTTTTTGTTTACAATAGTTGACATATTTAAAACCTGATCTAAAGCATGAAGCAATGCAGGAATGACTTGTTTTTGTAGAGGATATTTAACAAGGTCACAATAGCTCTGTACAGTTCAGCAGTGAAGTGGCACAGTGCGTTAGTGAAGGACTGAATGGATTATGCGGTGATGTGCGTCCAAGAAAAAAGAATGTGTCATCTCACCTTTACACAAACAAAAGCAGTAAAGATCAGATCACAAACACCCTCTTAATGTGTAATTACACAAAAGGCGCACTGTGTGTTTGAAGGTGATGACCTTGGCTCGATGTGTGTTTGTGTTCAAAGATGAGTTTGTTGTCATCCTCCTGTTTGTTTACCACTTGCTCAGCACTGAGTCTTCACTGAGCCTCCACCTGTTATTTAGTGGAATGATGTGCAGTGTGTCTCGGTGTGGTTTGAACTTTGTTTTTTACGCCCACATTTTAAGCAGATCTTGCTTTGCTCGGTATGTTTGCCTGCCTGATTGTGTCCTTGCTGTTATTTGTTTTCCTCCTGTCTCTCTCTGTTTCTGTTTTTTTCTTTTCTTATCTGCTGCCTTTGTTTTTCTCAGCTTGTGTCTCTGTTTTGTTCTGAGTAGTCTCTCTGCCTGTCTCTCTCTTTCTGGCTTTCCACCTCTCTATTTGTCTCTGCTTGTGCTTGTCTGCCTGTCTCTCCCTCCCTTTTATTTTTTTCTCAACGTCTCCTAGCTCTCTCTATTTATCATTTTGTCTCTCTTTCTGCTTCTGTCTATATCTGACTTTCTCTTTCTTCTTTCTACCCTCTTCTTCGACAGAGTCTTCCTCTTCCTTATTTCTCTTCATCTCCCCCTCTTTCTGGTTTCTGTGTCTTTCCCCCCTCGCTTCATCTTCATTCTCTCACCGTCCTCCCCCTGCTCTACCTGTCTGTCTCTCAGGCTGTGGCGTCTTTGCTCCCCTAATGTTTTTGCTGCTTGGCTCGGGTCCAGGAAGTTATGGGAGGCTAAGTGTTTGTACAGCCAATGGCAAGAAGAGACGTGATGTATGACACCCTACGTGACTGCTTTGGTAAAGAAGCAGCATCCTGCAAGGACACAGCCCTCTACTGCACGTGTGTGTGTGTGTGCGTGCGCGCGCGTGTGTGTGTGTGTGCATGTGGATGTGTGTCAGTTGTAAAGCCACAATGAAAAATCTCAATGCCAAGTTATGTGCTGTCGTTCGTTCTCCTGCATTGGAAGAACCGCTGCCGTTGTGTGAGTGTTTTTGTTGGCCACGTTAACGCTTTGTGTCCTGGATCATCCCCCCACCCCCCCCTTTCTTCTTGCACTGCAGTTGCCATGGCTACGCACCAAGAGGCTCCATCATGTGTCTGAGCCTGTGACCAAAATTTCATAACAGCTCACAAGCGATGGCTTTGTGTGTTTTATATATATTTATTTCTGTCTTAATATAGCTTTTGATCATGCTACTGGTAACCGTGAAGTGACACCGAATAGGAAGTGTTGGTCGAGCTTGGTTCTAGTCATACAGGGACATAATTGAAACATCACGTTGTCTTAATGTGAAGATACAATAGAGTCTTGATAAGTAAATGTTAGATTTAATAATGTCAGCCCTTTTCCCAGTACTGATGAATGAGAGCTAGACTCTTACCCTTTAAAGCACATGACACGATTTGCAGATGTACAAGATAGTGACAGGAGAGCTCATCTGACAGGAACAAAATCAGATGTGGAAGTGACTATATTCTCCAATCACAATGAATGTGGACACGTGTTTTGATGGCATGTTTTCAAAGATAAGGTCAATAATATTGTGATTTTTCCCTGTTTTTATTTGAATAATATCTAGTGTCAATGAGAGGTTAAAGAGGCCCAGTTATGCCTTTTGGGGTTTTCCCTTTCCTGTAGTGTGTTAGATATTTGTGCATGTAAATGGTCTGCAAAGGCTAAAATCCCAAAGTTCCCTCCAAAGGAAGTTTCTCTCCCACTCCCCCCCCCTTGCCTGCAACGCCTCCATTGGACTGCTTTGTTTACTTTCGTACATAATGACAACATTATGTAACACTTGTGCTTCTTTTGGCTATCGCTCCAACATATTGTACGTGATACATCTCTAAGTGGTTGACCAATCACAACAGAGCCGGCCAGCTAACCAATCAGAGCAGACTGGGCAGAGGGGGAAAAGAGGTGCTGCAGCACAGGCAGTATGCGAAAAATAAAGAGCTTTTTGAACATTAAAGCATGGAGACATGTCCCAGTAGAGACACAACATACAAATATGAACCTGAAAATCAGCATAATATGCCCTCTTCAAGTTATTCAGCTATTTGCAATTAAAAAAGCTATGGTATGAGATAATAAATGTAATTTGCATAGCATAAATGCCTTGTCTTAGCCCTTCAGAATAATCTTGTTCCCCTTGGGTGTCCTGACCTTTAACTTTGGAAACGCTGCAACTGCAACAACGCATCCATGAACAGTAGTAAACAGTAGTTTCATTCAATGAAAGATTGCAATAAACCTTAAGGCAGTATTTAATTTTACAAATAAGGACCCATAGTTTGCAGTGTCTTTACAAATGAGCACACTGGCAGCGTTGGTGGGAAACAAACAGGAACTTTACAGGCATGTTCCCGAAACCTACAAATAGCTTATTTCCTAAAGCAAAACCCTGAACCCCTGCCTGATCAATCATTGTAAGTCGACCTGGATAAATGCCCAAAAAGTAGCCGGGCCTGGGGAAAGAGGCAGCCTGTGCTCTGCAGCCTAATTTATGTTCACTCTCATGGGCTCAGTTCCATTTTAGACCAGCTAAAGGAAGTGGAACAAGGCTTAAGACTGTGGAGATCAACTTTGTCTTATCAAGTCTAATCTATCGATGTGTCATTATATCATTTATGATGGCGTCAATGTCATGTATCACGTCATACATTTTCAGAATACCTGCTACATACCGGTAATACTACATTATTCAGGAATTTAAGGAGAAAATGTTTTTGGATGAATTCCAGTTTTTCTGGTGATTCATGTCTGAAGTGCGTGGTGGGTGTTGATCGGTTCAACCTGACTGTCTGTGAGCCACAAACAATATGAGCCCATCAAGCAACGCCTGTCATGGTTTAGACAGGGCAACAGTTCAGTATCAACGTTTATGGTTATTCCATTCAATACAATTTAATCCATATCTCATTTTCAGAAATCTTTATCAGTAATATCACGAGTTGAATGTCTGTCTTAGGATCTAAATGTCTTGAGAGTATATACATCTTTTAAAGTACAGTTTTGACACAATATATCAATTGACACCAATGTGACACAGTTGTTTTTATAGCTATGTTGAAATTAGTTGATAATAAAAAACGATCCTGTTATTGGAAGTAGTTGTAGAATTAACAAGATCAAGTGCTCTACTTTTTTGTCTTAAATGTCAAAGGGGCTTTCAGTTCAGTTCTGTTGGCCAACAAAATGTAATCAGTTAGCTCGGTTTTATCTGTGTTGACCAAAAAAAGTTTGATGTATTATTTGTTTCTGATGGTTTTATTGTATTGGAATCACGTAAAGTTTCTGGTGTTGTGATGTCTTTCTTCTTCTGCCTTCATCCAACTTGGACTTTTTATTTATTCCAAAATTGGACGTATACAACATCTCTTCCTGAGCTATTTTCTGTCAGACCAAATATCTTTAGAAAAGCAAATATAAAAGTTTTCTTAGCTTTTGTATTAGCTGGATGATTCACTTTTGAATGATGCCAGTCAGAAGCAAGTTATTATTTATTCATTAGTCATCGGCACCTAAAGCTCAGTCTAAGGTTGCCCTCGCTCGCTGTTCATACTGGGAGTGTGTTTCCTGTAAAAAGTTTGCTGAAAGGTTACCCAACTGCCTCTCCTCTGCTGTGTGTGCAGGCCTGAGACCCAGCAGAAAGCCCCGGTGACTGCCCCCCCTCCCCCACCTCCCCCTCCGCCTCCCCCCGAGCCGGCAGGGCCCCCGGAGCCGGAGGAGGAGATCCTGGGCTCCGATGATGAGGAGCAGGAGGACCCCGCAGACTACTGCAAAGGTCAGAACAAAACACCCACACACACACACACACACACACACACACACACATACACACACACACACACACACACACACACACACACAGTAAAAACTGCAATATTTGCTACAAAATGTTTTAGTAGAATAGCGATATAAAGAAGCATAAAATGGAAGTAAAGTACAAGTACCTCCAAGTTTGATTAAAGAACAGTACTTGAGTACATTTACATAAGTACTCTCCACCGCTGAAAATCATCAGCCCCATCCCATTACTTCCACACTCTACACTCTCTATGTCTTACATATTTGAAGAAGGTCTCACACCGTCTCCTCTCTCTGCTTATGTGATGCTTTTCTTCATCTCTCCTACCTTCTTGATGGCTCTGCAGCGCTGTTGGTGTAGCCATCAGTGTGCGACGCTTAGTAGTTGTGACACTGATATTTCAAGGTTGTTTAGATCTGCTAGGCTGGCTCCCTGCTGTGTCTCAGGATGCCAAAAGCTATTCTGTCTGCTAAGAGGTTCATTTTCAATACACTGCTCTGCTTCAAAATGCTGCGCCCTTTCTGTAAACACTGGCCATTACACTCACCATTTGATATCTTTTGGAAAAAGTACTGTCGCATGTTTTACATTTTACTTAGCTGAAACCTAAATATGCCATGATTTCCTTTAGGCATAATAAACCTTGATGTATCATAGGGCTGGGCAATTGTATTTTAATCGCAATTACGATTTTGGCCTGCCACAATTACGAAAACAACATAATCGAAAAAAAACATTATTTTGCTTTGCTAGGTGTGACAGTGCAACATATTTGATCTAATTTATTTTGGTCTAATTTATTTGTATTTATCATATTAATATATGTTTAGTAGCTTGTGCAGGTGCGCTCCAAAGTATTTGTTGATCTTGTTTATTGGTATTTATTATTTTGATATTATTTATTTAAATTTAAATATATCATTTATTTTTGTATTGGTTTTTCAGTTGAATTATACGTTCAGGGTAATCAACAGTTAGAAAGGTACTGTTCACATTATTATTTGTATTTGTTTTAAAGTTCAATAAATGGATGTTTTCAAAGTCAATGAATAATCGTATTTAATGATCGGGATATCAATTATTGACCAAAATAATCGTGATTATGATTTTTGCCATAATCGAGCAGCCCTAATGTATCATGAAGCTTTGGAGGAAAACTCTTGGTTTTTACGAGGTTGTTTTTGAAGCCAGACTGTCTGATCTCACTTCAGTAAGATGAAAGACTAAAAGAAAGAAGAAAATACTTTTTTCACTGGTTTTCTGTCCAAACAAAGTGACTTTCCTCACAGAGCCCTTTATGTTTTGGCCTTATTATTTATTCCTGAACATTTTAAGACATTTAAACACCATATAATGCATGTTGTACCTCTTTAGGAGAGGTCCATATATCGTATATTATTATATTATTATGATCAGTAGTAGCAATAGTAGTATTCATCGTGGTACTGTTCTGTCTACACATTTTGGCCTCTCCTACCTTCTTGCTATTTTATTCAAAAGTACACTACTCACCAAGTTTGAGTTCAATAAGCTACACCTACAACAAACGTTACCCTGGCAAGCAGGACCTTGCTCTCTGCCAGCTGGTGGTGTCATTGTAAACACAACAAAGAGAGTTCTGATGTCTCATCGAGGTAAACAGAAAGAATTACTGAATTCCTTTTTGTTTAACCTCCTTACAGTATACTGTATGCGCCACCTTTTTGGTACACAAACCTAAAGATAACAGACACAAAGAACAATGGTTATTGTTCTTGCATTCCTTTGATTAACCCTGTGATTCTAGTCTCTTATGAAAGGTACCTTGAATTTTTATTGTATATATAACTAATATAATATAAATATGAATTCCTGCGGCGCCACATCTGCTAAAAATGTGTATTGCTGTATTTTTACATGTATTGAAGACAATTCTTAACAATATTTAGTAATGCACAATGCTTACTAAGGCTTGTTTAATAGATATACATCCAACCTTTATTTTTTACTTAACTTAGTAATCTATTAACTGTTTTGGCTATCAAACGTTTGAACGAAAAAAAATCTATCTTCTCAAAATCCAAGGTCACACCTTCAAATGACTCCTGCTCTTTTCTGTTAATTAATCCAAAACACTTCTCTCCCATCTCATTTTCTATCAGTTTGACCTCCCTCCACTTCTTACTCACTAATGGATTTCATGTCACTGACTGGTTATCTCTAACAGTCGCCTGTAACCTTCCTCCTCTCTCTCATCATCTCTCTCAGGAGGGTACCATCCGGTGAAGATCGGGGATTTGTTCAACGGGAGGTACCATGTGATCAGGAAATTGGGGTGGGGCCACTTCTCCACCGTATGGCTATGCTGGGATATACAGTGAGTCACACACACACACACACACACACACACACACACCACACACACACACACACACGTGTGCACACACACACACGTCATGACCCAGAAAAAACCCTCAACACACCCTGTCACACACACACATATGCACACAGGCTCTTCCCACAGTCCTTCACTTCACCTTGATCTCTCTCTCATACACACACATATACTGTAAACCTCACACACACCACACATGCACCTGTTGACACGAGCTGGCACCTTACCAAGACGACGGTTGCAACCAACACCATCGTGTGCAGACACCAAAGATATTCATTTGCACTATAACGTTGTTTCTTATGTCTTCACGTAGCAACCGGGGTGGATTGATGACAGTATCATCAACCCAGTGTCACGTTTCCCTGACACACATGCACACATACACACACACACACACACACACACACACACACACACAAAACTCATTTACTCATGTCACTACTGTTAATTACACTAATGGTGGTCATAAAGTAGTGACTTGGAGTTAAGTTACTTCACACACACGATACAGTGAGTCAGTCCTTGACAAAGGTTATATTCAGTGTGTCTACAACTTTACAGTTTTGGTGTAATCTCGCCCTTCTCATAGCGTCGTTGTCATCTGTGTGACTGTACACTCTCTGTTCAGCACCCATATAGCAGATGAACACAGTTAGAGTGTAACTTCTAAACATAGTGGAGCATTTAGCAGCTAACTAATCAGATGGGAGTTGGTACAGACCAAAAACCGAGCTAAAAGAGAGTTAATATTGGATATGTATTTTGTTTGGTGGCCCCAAAGTACGGCGGCCGTCAGGTGCCAATACGCTACAACGGCCCAATACATTTCCATTAGGAGAAAAGTGCTTAAGAAACGATGCAAAACACATGCAAAATGGAAGAAAACATACCCACCAACTTGACAAAACATGCGCGGCGTTTAGAAAAAAGCGCTACATAAACAAAACAATGCAAACACAAAAGGCTCCAAATAAAAAGACGCTGCAAGAAAACCTGGGGACACTAAAAGTGATGCACACAGGTGGGACCTGGACAAGAACGCTTGTTTACGTTCGGGGTTAACAACGTGTTTCTTTAGCAGCGTTTTGTGATTGCAGTGTCTAGTGTATGCAGCGCTTTTTGTAAAGGCTGTGCATGTGTTGTCAAGTTGGTGAAGATGTTTCTTAGTTCGCATGTGTTTTGGCTCGTTTCTGAAGCTGGAACGCATTTCTCTTATTTGAAATGTTTCGAGCCGTTGTAGCGTGTTTGCACCTGTCGCCTTGCCACCGTATCCAAGTGGGCAAAAATAAATATCAGTTATCACAGAGAGCCTACGGGATTTTTAAACTTGAATATATCAATATTGTTATTTATTTGTATTAATAGTCTTGTGCGGGTGTATTGTTGTATCCCCTCAGACTAAATCAAATATTTAGCTTTTCAAAAAAGGTGATAATGTTTTATATACTTGGTATCCATGGTGATCTGTACAGTAGGTCACGTGACTGATGAAAGGAAGCTCAAACGGTCCTGATAGCTGCAAACATGTGGTGAATAAAGCATGGTGTGCTGGAGAAGAGATTTGATTGACGTCTCTCATTAGTATTAATGTTATTTAAGTTACAAAATGCCACATTTGCAATTATAATGTGGTTCGTGTGAACAATGGCTCAAAGATGTGTAAAAAGGCATCATAATATTGGTCACTGATATTTATACGATGCATTCATCAGCATTATTGGCTTAAAAGGTATGAAAATGAGTGCATGTTTCTGTGTTTGTCATTACAGAGTGAAGAACTTTGTGGCGATGAAGGTGGTGAAGAGCGCGCAGCATTACACAGAGACGGCCCTGGATGAGATCAAACTGCTGCGATGTGTGAGGATCTGAGCAATTTGACATTAAAGTGTTTGGGAACCTTCCTCTTTCATCTCCCTTTGTTCTTTTGTTTGTTCATATTTGTGTCTTTTGTTTGTTTCTTGACTCTTCTTAGGAAGCGTTTTCTACCAGTTTTTCATCTTCTTATAAATCCCTTCCCTCCTCTTTCCCTCTCTCTTGACATTCGCACCTCGCACCTCCTCTACTCTGGTAACAAGAAACCCTAAAGATACGCTGGTCATTTATCTTTCATGCTGGGTGCAGAGGACAGTGACAGTCCATTTTTCAGCATCTTTATCTCTCATATCCCTCGCCTCTTCTTTTCCTCTCTTCCCTCTACCTTTCCTATTCTCCTTCATCCATCCAAATCCCCCTTTCTTACTTTTTTTATCTTTTAGAATCAGAATCACAATCAGAAACCCTTTATGAGTCAGTGCAGACAAAAAAAAGGCAAATTCAAGTATAATTAACATTCTAGTTTTTAAGTAAACGCACGTTAATAAAATCAATAAGTACACATGCATAGTAAGACATTTTTTAATAAGTAGCAGCATTATGAAGTTAGTTTCATTTACTCTCTCTCTGTCCTCTTTCCTTCAGCCTTCTTTGTTTTCATACCATCTGTAATCAATCTTCTCCTCCCTCTTCCTGTCATGTTTGCTTCATCTCGTTGTCCTCTTGTCCCCCAGGTGAGGGAGAGCGACCCCGCAGACCCCAACAAGGACATGGTGGTGCAGCTGATAGATGACTTCAAGATCTCTGGAGTCAACGGCATACGTATCCCAATCAGAAGAGTGTGTGCTCGTAGTGTGTGTGTGTGTGTGTTGGCTCGTGACAAAGATATAGTAGTGTTAGTCCTTGACTGTCCGTCCCAGATGTGTGTATGGTGTTTGAGGTGCTAGGTCACCACCTGCTGAAGTGGATTATTAAATCCAACTACCAAGGTCTGCCGCTGCCATGTGTCAAGAGCATTATCAAACAGGTAAGGAGACACACACACACACACACACACACACACACACAACACACACACACACACACGCACACACACACACACACACACACAGCCTCCAGTGACTACAGAAACACTGCGTTGAAGGAAATGTAATGTGGAGAGAGCTAAGTTTACTGATAATACAACTGACAAATCTGTGCTTAATGCAACACATATTGAAAATAAAAAAATGCACAGTATATGACGATCAGAAAATCAGAAATCCTTTATCTGTGCAAGACCGCAAGCACATAATAAACATAACATAACTAAATAAATCAAATAAGTTCACATTCAAAACAGAAAAAGATTAGGGCACATATAGAAAGTAATGAAGTAGCAGACAGATAACAATGATGAGGACAATGATGATGGATCAAGCGGTGGCTTCCTCTTTTCAGTGTTCCTTGCCTGATTGCTGTCTGGAAAAACACATGCTCATCAAATGCGTCTTTCACAATATGACAACAAATTAAAACATCCAGCAATCCAATGAGTCATTTGACATAACTGATGAGAAAGTGTGTTGTTTTACAAATGGATTGAGTTTCTCTTTAAGAAGAAAGATGCCAGGCTAGCTACACTTTTATAGTTGGCAGAACTATTCTGTGAAGCTGTGGTACTTTTAAATTAGACAAAATGTGCGTTTGTGTATCATGATACATGTGTTTTATAGTACGGAAACCTACAGTATTTCCATTTGGAATTCATCGCGAGAAGAAGGTCAAGATCTTATTCACAGACTATTAAAGACTGATTTGAGAGGGAAGAAAGACACATGGTGTAAATATATGTATAATAAAAACAAGAGGCAAAATTCACACCCATTACTCGTAATAATACATTCCATTGTGCACTTCACACTCCAGTACCGCTGCCTTCATAAGACGCAGCTCTTTGAGGCATTTTCCCCTCGGCAACCTGATGAGGATGGGGAGTTGTTGATCCGATTCAGCCGCTGCCAGCCACTCGACAGCCAAACGGGAGATGAGTAGAAAATAAATGAGACTGTTCCCCGCTTCCATCTCAAAGCCTCTGGACAGCATCAAATGAAACAGTGAAGCAGAAACATCAACAGCCTCTCGTCTCTGCCCTCAGAGGATGACCAGCATTAGGAGAATGGATAATCTGGCTCTGAAAAAGAGAGAATGAATGAAAGGGAGATAGATGAAAAAGGAAAGCGCTGAACAGTGTTCAGGCCTTGTCTGCAGAGTGTAATAATGCCTGAACAAGATGTGTGAGCATGTTTCTCGCTGATACAATCTGTTTATCGGAATGTGTGTGTAGGTCCTGCAGGGTCTGGACTACCTCCACACCAAATGTAAAATCATCCACACGGACATCAAGCCAGAGAACATCCTGATGTGTGTAGACGATGCTTTTGTTAGGCGTATGGCCATGGAGGCCACCGAATGGCAGAAAGCTGGAGCCCCCCCACCCTCCGGATCAGCAGGTAGACGCACACACACTCAGTCTGTTTTATAGAAAACAGTGCAACATTTCGGAAGTGTTCCTTTATGCTGAGTTAGTTTTGAAGTGGCTAGACATGCTAGCTTTTTCCCATTGTTTCCAGTCTTCATGCTAAGCTAAGCTAACTGGCTGCTCATAGGTTTATACAGTATTTGGTGTACAGACGTAAGAGAGGTCGATATTCTATCTCTAAGCATATCTTTCATTCATATTTCTTAATGTTTTAACATACAGATTTTCCCCTCAAATGTTGCTACTAAGTTAGCATTGTTTCACTTTGGTACATTAAAAGAGAAAACTTTTTAGAGTACATCGAACTTTGGCCGAAGCATAGGATCGGTTGGTTTAGTGTTTTATTTGTGCAAGACGTGTAGCTTCTTCATAGACATTTTAGTTTTTAGGACAAAGGGGAATAATTCAGAACATCTGTAAGCTAATTTGAGTTTGGTGCGAAAAAACATGAAAGGCAAATAATGAAGAAAAATCTTCCAAGTTGAATATGGAATAAGTGTTCAGTAAAGAAAAAAGGGTTCACAGAGAAGCTTATTTTGCCTCCTCAGTTTCCAAACAGAGATATTTTTTGCTTTTTCATCTCCCGGCACCAAGTTCCCCTACTGAAAGAAAAATCCAGTTCTAAAAAAGATAACAGTCTCTACAAACTCTACATGAACCCTGTCCTCCCGGTGAACCCCCCCCCCCATAAGCTGTCAATTGCTTTCATCATCCTTCGGAGTCTCTCTGAGCCTTAGGGTAACCAATTATACTGCTTACATTTCTTCACAATTAAAGTGAGGCACATAACCATCAACTGTCAAAACACAGGAGCTTATGGTAATACAAACTGTCTCTGACTGAAGAGACAAAATAAATCAAATCATTTATCGTCATTTAGAAAAGTGTAGAAATGTTTATTCTAGCTACATTTATTTTATAAATGCGAGTTTCATTGGGGATGTCTCAGAAAAGTAGGTATGGAGGAGGAAAATGGCAGTAACTAGTTTTCAGTTTATTTAGGATTTATTTTTGGTGTTTGATATATAAGTGTCCTTCCTGAACAGCTAAGTAACACACCTTTAATCGATAACATTACAATGGTTCAGTCCATTCTTAAATGATTGTGTTGTGCCCCACTTTGCTGTTGAGTGTGCACATTAGAGAACATTAATGTACAATTTATTCAATTTGAAACCATCTTTGAAATTGGCCTTATCCCTAAGAATATTTAAAAATAACATTGATTGGTGTTAGATCATTGAGGTGAGAATAGTTTACCACATTCTCAGGCTTAAGAAGAATAAACCATTCATATTACAGACATCTGGGACAATGAATTAATTCTGTTGGATTCTGGAGGATCTATTTCTTCGTTGTGTGCACATCTCTCACTTCACCGACAGATTCTGTACGTATGAGGTCTATAAAAGGCAACAAACCTAACTCTCTCTTCCCGGAGAGTGGAGTATTGAACTCGGTGTGAACTTGGTTGTGTGGCGAATTGATGTTCATGAAACTTTGAAGCCTCTGACTGT
This sequence comes from Dissostichus eleginoides, assembly GCA_031216635.1. Lineage (NCBI taxonomy): Eukaryota > Metazoa > Chordata > Actinopteri > Perciformes > Nototheniidae > Dissostichus > Dissostichus eleginoides. The sequence goes on along the minus strand of CM062273.1, from coordinate 12,820,998 downwards.
GGTTTTTCTTTATGCCTGTCAGTTAGCACAGCCCCGCAGATCAAACCGGTGAATACCACAGATGTGAGTATAAAACAATTGGAACGCACACACACTCAAACATAAACGCACACACAGTCAGGCACATACAGCATTAAACACTGTTTGGTGTTGTTTCTCTGATGCTAGAGGCCCTTTGAGGGTACTGAGTGCAACACAATATCTGTAGGCAATCCTCAACATTTCTTACAACAGTTATTTTAAACTTCTACCACTACTTTAGCAACAATGTTCATTTAATGATTCCCCGATTAATGGGTTTGCAGCAATGTCAGACTTTCGAAAATACCTCACTAGATGCAGTTAAGCTATAAATTAGTTTTAAATGCCATCAGAGGAACTTGAAAATAAGTGATTGTATCATATAAGAAGATTTTGGTGCTGTCCTGTGAAAACCATGTATCTCCAAAAACATTAATTTATTATTTATTTTTTTGGTGACTGCTTAATTCAGAGTCTTTAAAAGGTTGTATTATTTTCTCAAACCATAAGACAGTGGTGATATGATATTTAAAATGTCTTTATATTTAATGTTATAAACATACAATGGAACTTTTAGTGCACTCACAAATCATAACACACAGTTCAAATACATATCAATACTTGTTATTCCCTGTCATGCCTCCCTTTCTGACTCTCCCTCTCCCTCTTCCTCTCCTGTCCGTTCTGTTTTCCTCCCAGGTGGGAAAGATCTCCAAGAACAAGAAGAAGAAGCTGAAGAAGAAGCAGAAGCGGCAGGCGGAGCTGCTGGAGAGGCGGATGCTGGAGATCGAAGCGCTGGAAAGAGAGGCCGAGAAGAAGGAGGAGAGATCCAAAGACGGGGGAGAGAAAGGGGAGCACGAACACACCCCTCGTCCCTCTCAACCGCAGCTGGGCCCCAGCATGGCTCTGGGAGAGAGCGACGATGACGATGATGATGAGGAGGACGGGGAGGATGAGGAGGAGGAGGAGGTGGGAGAGAGGGAGAGGGAGAGAGAGAGGGAGAAGGACAGGCCAATGAGATTGACCAATCATACATGTGAGTACTTTCAAGTGTTCCCAGGTTTAGTGTTTCTGTTAACGGCTAAACTAATAAATCACAATTCATTCAAGTGTGTTAAAAATGCTGTCTTTCTTTAAAGGGGCTCTTTTATGCACATTTTCAGGCATATATTTGTATTTTGTGCCTCTACTGGGACATGTCTCCATGCTTTAATGTTCAAAAAGCTCTTTATTTTTATCATACTGCCTGTGCTGCAGCACCTCTTTTCACCCTCTGTCTGAAACCAGAGCCCAGTATGCTCTGATTGGTTAGCTGGACGGCTCTGTTGTGATCGGTCAACCACTTAGAGATGTCCCGCCCCTTAGCCTATTACGTACAATGTGTTGGAGCGCTAGCCAATAGAAGCGCGATTGTTACATATAATATCATTATGTTACGAAAGTAAACAAATGTGTCCAATGGAGGCGTTTCAGGCAGGGGGGGGGGGGGGACTTTGGGATTTTAGCCTTTGCAGACCATTTACATGCACATACAACTATATAACACACAACAGGAAAGGGAAAACCCCAAAATCATAATAGGGCCCCTTTAAAGGTGGGGTAGGTCATTTTGGAGAAACCAGCTCGAGTGCGCTAGAATTTGAAAATACACAGCCGGAAAAAATCTGCCACTTCCTTACAGAGCCCCTCCTCCAACACACACGAACGCACACATGACCAATGAGGGCACGAGATAAGTTTGTGCACAGATGGAAGGCTGACAGGCAGGTAGGCCATCCAGTTATTTTAGCCGGGCCGGCTCAGATGATTGGTCGTGCTTTTTACAGTACTACGGCTTCCACAGATGACATTTTTTTATGGATTTTTTGTCAAAGCACTGAAGATATTCATTGCTATCGGGATGTTAAGAGCATTCCATGGAATATAACAAAAAGTGTATCTCGAGCCGGTTTCTCAAACTTACCTACCCCACCTTTAATATGATAAATAGCGTATATTGCATGTGATTTGATATTGGTTAAATATGTATTTTAGGGCAGTGCTGGTGGTCTAGTGATCAAAATTGTTTTCTTTTTTGCAAACAAACGTTCTTTTTCAAATGAGTCTTAATCACCCAAACACATTGATTCTATTCTTAAACTCATGCTTAAGTTACATACGTAGTCTTTATTAGCATTGCATGGCTTTACTTCATATTCAAACAGTGACATGTATTTTGTATGGCTGTATCAGCTTACAAAAAGCTCATATTTGGTTGAATCCTCTTTTTGATTCTTCTCTCCTTATAGGAATCTAAGCTTATTCTAATTTGCATCCATTTGAAGTCAGTTTGTTACCTTTAGTTCTTTACTGTAAACGGTGTGGTGTGCAATCCTCTCTTTCTTTGTGTGCGATACACCGTGAAGTGAAAGTGAGATACATCCTGTATGTAGCTTAGGCTGCTCTCTTTACTGTACTCTGGTTGTCAACGACTTCAAAGGTGATTTTTCAAAAGCGAGTATATCTTCAGCTTGAGTGAGTGTGTGAGTATGTAGTTCCCTGCCGTCTGTCAGTGAATGAATAGGCGGTGGATTGGCTCCAACCACTCTGCCCACGCTAGTCACACTGTGTATAGGAGACAAGGTTGATTCACAAGAAAGAAAAATAGAAACTCCGTCTCCCTCCTCCACCTTCTCCCTCCTCACCTTCTGCTTCTTTTATTCTCATTTTTATCTCTTGTGCCTCCTCTCCAGTCTCTTTTCATTGCTCTTTATTCACTGCCTACACCGTCTTTGATTGCGTCTCTATCTCCTTCCCACTCACTTCCTTCCTCTTTTAACAGTATTTCCTCTGCTCCTTCCATATAAGGTGCGGCGCCTCCCCAGGAGCAGAACGAGGAGCTCCACATCAATGAAGACGACCCGGATGAGGAGTTGGATGAGGAAGACGAGGAAGACGAGGAAGAGGAGGAGGAGGAGGAGGAGTCCACGCCTGTCGCTGAAAAGGATGATGCCACTCTCCCCAATACGAATGAGGGTAATGGAAATTCCACCAAGGCAGAGGTAGAGGAGGATGGGGAGGAGGAGGAAGAGGAGGATGCGGGGGAGGAGGAAGGGTTAAAAGGAGCCGAGAATGAGGAAGAGGAGGTGGAGGGCAAGGTAGAGGAGGAGGAAGAGGAGGACGAGGAGGAGGAGGAGGAAGAGGATGAGGACGAGGACGAGGAGGAGGAGAAAAAGACTGAAAAGGAGGAAAACAAAACAGAGGAGCCAAAGAGTGAGAGCAAAACAGAGGATGAGGAGGCAGCTGTAGAGGAAGAGGAGTCAAAGGAGAAGGAGGGGGAGGATGAGGAGGACGAAGATGAGGACGAAGATGAGGATGAGGATGACGAGGACGACGACACGACCACGGAACTCCTCACACAATCCACCTCGCCCATGAAACCCCAGAACAACAAGAGCAATTTGGCCAAAACCAACGGGCACGTTTCGTTGGGATCCGAGGGACGGAAACCGAACCCTGACAATCCTCCGCCCCGCCCCTCCTCCACCGCCGAGACCCTGCTCTGCCCCCTGGTGGAGTCGGAGCTCAGCTACACAGACCGGGACCACTCTCTCAGCTCCGGGTACGAGCTGTACAACGGAGACCTGGGCGAGCCGGGGCTGACCAACGGTGGCAGCACCCGCCTTCCGCCCATCATCCCTCTCTTCCCCGAACTGCCCCTGGATCCTCTGCCGGGAAACCCCATTTCTGTGGGAATGGTGGATATCGGAGCGGGCCCGTCCCCCAACAGCCCCACGGCTGACCGCAGTCGCACTGTGTCCTCCTCCAGCACGGGAGACACTCCCAAGGGTGAGACGGGTTATTATATTCACTGATTCACACACACAGAGATCTACATTTTCACACATTATTATGATTTACTCATTTAAGAAATCTATTTAGGAACTCTAAACTTTAAAGCGTTAGGGTTAAGGTTAGGGTTAGGGTTAAGTTTTGTGCTCCTTAAATGTAATATGGGGCGTTCATTCATTGTACATTACTCAGAGTTCGTTGGTGACTACACAGGCAGGGGTTAGGTTGTTAAACTGTTCTTGAAAATGTCTCTTTAACTTCTACTCACTCCCACCACATCATTTTTTTCCACTAAATTTCGAAAAACTCTCTCTTTTTTTTTTAACAATGTAACTATGGAGACCACAAAAAAGAGCAACCTGTAATATAAAAAGGCAGAGAGTTTTTATTTCCTTTTCTGTACTTTTTTACATTTTTGACACAATTATCACATTAAGACATATATAACGTGTAAGAGAAAGAGTCCAATCCCATTCAAAATGTTAAAATGGAGGCAATTGTAATCCCACTCTTTGAGTAATAAACTAGAGTTTGAATGGGGCTCTTCGACTTATATTTATTAAAGTTATTAGAGTTATAAAATATACAGTTATTTGCAGGTAGTGGATTCATGTATTGAGTGACACACAACAAGGCAAGGCAAGTTTATTTATATAGCACCTTTCAACACAAGGCAGTTCAAGGTGCTTTACAGAAATGAAAGACATTCAGAAAAAGGCATTAAAAAACAAAGATAATAAAAGAAACATTAAAAGAAAAAATACATGAATAAAAAGTTACAGTGCAGTTTAAGATATGAATAGTTCACACAGAAGTTCCACTTTACTGATGCCTTTCTTTAAGGTTTCTCCGAACATGAGCTGTGTACGCTTGTATGGCACATACGTCCCGAGCAGCAGACACACAGAAAACCAGCCAGGACAAAGTCAACAAAACATGCTAAAATGTATCAATAAAACAAACTACTGCACCATACATGATCTACCAATACCGCTAAATTCTGCTTTCTTCTTGCCAAAGTCTACTTTGCAAAGGTTATTTTAATTTAAATCTGTATGTAAAGATCTTCGGAAAGGTGACGAATCAGCAGAAAATAAATAACCATCAATGCTTTATTTGCATTATAGCTGCCTAAGAAGATAATCCAGTTGCTCATTATTATGTTTCAGAGTCCACGTAATGTCCTCTGGGTATTATGAATGACTCATCACCACCATTACTCATCCACCCACACCATTCATATTATTATCATTACACTTTGACACTCTTTCTAGCTCTAGGGTCACTTTTAGGATCACATCTCCAGAGCCTCATAGGGATTTTAAACACAAATAGTTGTGCGAACACCACATAAAGCCAGTGAAACAACACTATAAATATGTCATCACGACTATGCCAGGATTGGATTTGTTGTTGAAAAAAGCCATAGCGCCTCTGATCTTTCATAAATGTCAATTATTAATTTAGAGCGCACTCTTTTTCTCTTTGCTGAATGTGTGTGTTAACCCTGTTCTTTTCCTCCACCTCCTCCCAGTTAAAGCCCGAGCTGCAGATCTCCTGATCAACCCTCTGGACCCGCGCAACTCTGAGACTATTCGAGTCAAAATTGCTGATCTTGGAAACGCCTGCTGGGTGGTAAGACTGTCTTGAAATTGATATATAACTGGATTGAATGCACTGTATTTCAAGCATTTTTAGCAGCACAGTGGTACAATTATTTTGATTGTATATTATAAATATTGACATTCAAGCTTGACAAAATCCAGTTGGAAAAGTTTGTTTTGAGGAGTTTGAAATGGTAGCTTTGGCATGTTTTCATTGCATTCAGGAGTTTTCTTTAGAGGGCTGATCTTATGAACCATTACAATTGCAATCAAACAGTATCTACACACTAGAATCACAGATTGTTATTGAACTTTGACTATGTCTATGAAAAGGTGGCTTCCCATAAATTAACAGGACACTAGGGGGCAGCAAGAGTCATTGTTGTTAATGTTATATTCAAAACATAAATGTGGCTATAGAAGCACTATGGTTTGTTTTCCCTTCACAGCACAAGCACTTCACAGAGGACATCCAGACGAGACAGTACCGCTCCATCGAGGTCCTGATAGGAGCGGGTTACAGCACTCCTGCAGACATCTGGAGCACTGCCTGCATGGTGAGGACACATAGATACATACAGTGTAACTCAGTGGCGAACTGTGTCTATCACAACTGGACCTTCTGTAGACACACACACCCCCCGCCGGGGTTGAATTTTTTGTTAGTTTTATCTGAGTGTCCAGGGTATTCTCTGAATACCTTGAAGGCCCTGACGGTTCGCCACTGGTGTAACTCATTCCTTTATATCAGTATAGACTCGAGTAAAATACTTTATTTGATCTCTTGTAGACTTTTGAGCTGGCCACTGGAGATTACTTATTTGAGCCCCACTCTGGAGAGGACTACTCCCGTGATGAGGGTGAGTATTTAAATGTTCATGGTGTAAACAGACAAATATAGAAATATAAAATGTTCCCCAGGGGAAAGTTGTATTTAAAGACTTACTATTATTACATTTGAATTCTCTAGATGTGCATTTTTAAATGAAAAGGAGCTAATATTAATGGAAAAAGTGCAATGTACCACAGTAATACAAGGTCGCTAAATGTTTTTTAAAGTGTTCTTACTTTAATTTGAGGTATTTTTGTATAATAATGTGTCTGTGTGCTATTCAATCTCAATTTGCTTTACCGATTGAATCCATTGTTCAGATGCATTGATGCCAAGTGTGCCACAACGTGCACTGATGCAGTCACAGCTTGAAATTCATTCACTAAATTTAATTTATTGTAATTTAAGTTTGAAAAACGCTTAATACAAGTGCAGACACCAAAATCAGATCTGTACACTTTTTTCTTTTATAGATTGTACAGTTTTAAGCATGCATGTGTGGTTGTTTTGTCAGCATGTCGTCCACATAAAAGTGTGCTATTGTTTCTAACAATGCATCTGAACAATGGCCAAGAACTGTGATAAACCAATACTAATGTATTAATTATAAATTAAAAACGTATAAATTGATAAAAAATGGCCAAAATGTTTAGCTTCCCCCTTCCCCAAATCCCCCTATCCACTGTCAACTGTAAATTCTGTCCTTTTATTCTGCTGCTTTGCCTCCACTCATCTTCACCCAACCTTTCTTAGATATAGAGAGACATCACACATTGTCCTGTCATTGTTCTCAATCTATAGACTTTTGTAGCATACCAGATCTGTTTTGTAGAAACAGTTAAACGGTGACAGTTAGTAACAGAAGCATGAAGTCACATGTTCATTCATAAAGAAAAACAGACCCTGTGTTTGCACCCTCATCCTCACCTCATCTCTTTATCTCCTGTGAGCTTTGATCTCACCAGCTCGTCCTGTCATTGTTCCCATTGCATGCGACTCACAGTTAGCCTCGTTTGGCATGTTTTGCACAGGCAATAAGCCAGTGTCAGATTGATCATGATTCAAACCTTTCATCTCCCTCCATTGAGGCCAAATAGAAAATCTAGCTTCGGGTTTCACTTCATTCAACTCTGAATCTCGTGCATGTCTCTTTTATTCCAAGGCTGATTATTTCATTTCATCACCTCTGCTGTGGAGGCACAGCTCACTAACACAGGTTTTTCTCCTTTACTGTCTGTGACTTTCTCTTTTTTCCTTCCTCTCTCCTCTCTTTTTATTCCTCCCCAAACCCCTCTGTGATCTTTTGTATCTGTCACTTCCTGATTTATTTTCCTATCCACATTCTACCCTCTTTACTTTCATCTCTCCTTCTCTTTTATTTAAGTTTCCCCTTCCTTGTCTTTCTTCTTTCTCTTTTTCTTCTTCTTCCTTTCCCCCTTTCCCTCCCTCCCTCCCACCTCCCTCTCTCCTCTATAGACCACATAGCCCACATCATAGAGCTGCTCGGCTGTATTCCGAGGCACTTTGCGCTCTCCGGAAAATACTCCCGGGAGTTCTTCAACAGAAGAGGTAGCGATGGCTAGAGAGCTGGTGGGACTGGGACACACAGAGGCCTAAAACGTACAGACATGGACACTAGCTTACAGTTGGACCCATATTCAAATAAAGCTTATATTGCTGTGGATTAGATAGGTAATAACTGGATGTATTAAAGGTCACCTATTATGCAAAATACACTTTTTCATGTCTTGTATACATCAACATGTGTCCCCTCTGTGGAAAGACATTCTGAAAGTTTCAGGAAAAAAGATTCTCTCACTTTTTGTCCTGATCCATTTATATAAAAACCTGTCTGAAAATCAGCTGATCAGTTTTGGCCACTTTATGATGTCATAATGATTTTTTGGCTTGTGTAACTATTAGCCAATAACCAACCAAGGTAACCCCCCCCCCCCCCATCTTATCACCTGAATCTCCTCCTAGAGCACCATTGTGTTCTTTTTAACCAAATATCTCTCAGAGGGGCGTGGGGAGGGGCTCCTTATTTTCATCTAAAGTAACAGACAGAGAATCAGCACTTTTGAAACAGAGGGGATTATGGGATGCTGCAATGATCTGTTTGGTGTTTGGAGCCAAACACTTCAGAGACATGTTTTGTATATATCTGAGACCTATAATATATTGATGAAAAACAGTATCATAGGGGACCTTTAATTAAACATTTTGACTGAAATCGGTGGGAACAATCTCATAAAATCCCCACCACTGAGGGGTTAAAGTAGCTGTGTGTTCCGTGGAGCACCCCAAGGCAGCAGTGTGTGTCAGTCCCATACAGCCCGCCGTGTTGATGTGTGTGTGTGCATGTTGTAATGCTGAATCGTGCCTGTTCCCTCTGTGATGTATGTGGTGGTGGGCAGACCACATCGCTCTGATCATGGAGCTCCTTGGGAAGGTACCACGCAAAGTGTTCGCTGCCGGGAAGTTCAGCCGAGAGTTTTTCTCCAAGAAAGGTAAACAACACCGGGGTCAAAGGTCGTCAGGAGAAGGGCAGGGGAGGCCTCACGTAGCTGTGTGAGAGGAGGAGCTGCGTGGAGGTTTTGGGAAGTTTTTAGTGTCGTTACGTTTGTAGTACTGCCACAGTATTCTAAATGAAGGCGGTTCAAATCGTTTTCTCACAGCAAAAATTCCATAGCTTTATTGATTTCCATTAATATTGCGTCATTATGAAATGATCACATTGTATTTGAGTTTTAGGCTTCAGGTTTATGTTGTTTTTTGTTCTCTGGAAAGACAACATTTTCATGGTTTAATAGGTCAATAAAAACACATTCATAAATAAAGGCACACCTGCTGTGGCCTGAAGTAAATTACATTTGACACAAAAACATGTTCATTGTTAAAGTTACAAGCAATTCAAAGACTACATTACTTGATTAAAAAAAAGTCAAATCAGGTTTTGCTGATTTTGTTGTACATATTTGAAGTATTTTTCTTATATGTAGTAGGAAAGTGGTCCTATATAATATAGTCATAATAAAATAAAATGTATAATAATATTTTTTAATACGCCTTTGGACAATCGGCAATAGAAAATATAATTAATAAAGTCACACTAATTTCTACTTATGGAATGCAACAAAATGGTTCATTTAATTCACTGCCATCAGAGGAAAAATAAGACATTTATAGACATGTATTATCTTAATATAGATTTCAACGAACCAGCATAGATCGTTTATACCTTTTTATAATGATTTAATTTGAAATATAAATGTACGAAACAACCAGAATCAAAACAACAAATTGCACTTGAAGTAATTAATCTCTACAGATTGTATTTTGAGGGTAAATCAATAACTTAAGGGTTAGGGATAAAGAAGAAGGTCGTCTATTCTCGTAATAAGATTACAATGGCAGGATTTACAATAACAATGACAGTAAAGTCGTACTCTCAGAACAGTGAGGCTTTACTGCACCTCAGGTCTTAAATGTCTCTGACTGCTCCTCTATGAGCCCGGTAAGTGTCTGGATCTGTGTTTGGTACAGCCGATAACCCTTTGCACTCTCTCATTTATTCTCTTTTCCCCCCAATCTCCTTCCCTTTCTGCTCATATATTCTTTATAACGTGTCATGAGACCTGAATATTTTGCCTTTGATGTTGTCTCTATCTGAGGTCTGTGCCTGCACTTGATGTCTCAATGTTCTCTCTTTTATCCCCTGGCGCTCCGTTAATCTGGTCTGACTTTTCCTGCTCTGTCTCTCCGGGCTTCTGCTGTCTGACGTGCGGTGCAATCAAGCGGCTGCGTTTCCTTCATGCACATTGATGGGGGAGACAAAACAATTGAACACTTTCATAAAAACACAGGTGTAAAGATTATAAATACACAGTCATTTGGGACAGTCGATGTCTGTAATAATGCAAAAAAAACGTCCTTTTAGACACTCAAACTTCATCAATACAATAAAAGGAATCTCAATGGTTTCCTTTCTCCCATCTCATGTTCTCCAATCATTGTATAGGAAGGAGAGGTTACCATGGCAGCTGTGGTTTGAACTGACCCTTGGGTTTTGCCTCCATCATTAATCATCCGCTCCCAGACAGTCTTTTTTTTTCTCTATTTAATAAAGAACAACTTCCTCTCCTCGTGTGTTTCCATTACATCTCCACTTCTCTCTCTCTCTACCTGTCGCCCTCTGTTCTTGTGGTTTGCAGACAATAATTCTACAGGTTACTCAACCCCATCATTACAGCAGCTCACAGTGTAACACACGTTCACAGTGGCAATGATACCAGGGAAATCAGCTGCTGTAGTGTTTGGCTGGAGCCTGCAGAATTATGGCCTGCTTTGGCCAAGGATTTAAGAGTCAGTTCACCCAAATAACCCCAAAAATGACTTGCCTTTTGTGGAATCTGGCCGGGCAGATATTTTGTTTATTGGCACAAAACATTGAACAATTACAAAGTTAAACGGCAACATCTTTTTTTAAATGTTTCATAAGATAAGATAAGATGGTACTTTATTGATCCCAATTTGGGAAATGGTTTAATAGTCACTGTAGATGACCATGTCCTGTATAGAGTAACAACCTGCAGCTTTTTAAGAATAAATACACCAAAATACACAATCTGTCTCATGTAAGCTCACGTTCTTAAAAATCAATGGCTGCTTTTAATAATAGAACGGTATTGATGGTGATATCTGTAATTCTGGCCCTGGTATAATAAAGTTAGTGGTATCTCCCACCCTAACTCTGTACCATCTGTACATACTTCACTGAGCACTGTTTTTATTAGTGTGATTTTTGTAAAAAGATGTTGCTGTTGATTTTTTTCACATTTTGTCCTACTTGACCGTCCTGGGGTGGGGGCTGAGATATCAGAGATAAATGTCTTAAAGGTGGGGTAGGTACGTTTGAGAAACCGGCTCGAGATACACTTTGTGTTATATTCCATGGAATGCTCTTAACATCCCGATAGCAATGAATATCTTAAATGCTTTGACAAAAAATCCATAAAAAAAATGTCATCTGTGGAAGCCGTGGTACTGTAAAAAGCACGACCAATCATTTTAGCCGGCCCGGCTAAAATAACTGGATGGCCTACCTGCCTGTCAGCCTTCCATCTGTGCACAAACTTATCTCGTGCCCTCATTGGTCATGTGCGCGTTCGTGTGTGTTGGAGGAGGGGCTCTGTAAGGAAGTGGCAGATTTTTTCCGGTTGTGTACTATTTTCACATTCTAGCGCACTCGAGCCGGTTTCTCAACTTACCTACCCCACCTTTAAGTGAAGAGTCAAAACTAAAACGATCTGCATGGCTAGATATTACTAAGTGAAGTAAAATGATAATGCTGGTGTTTGTTCTTTTTACATCAACCAACATACAAAACAAAACCAACAAACCTGTCTGTCGACCAACCCTTTCTGATCTCAATACTGTCTGTGGCAATCTATTTGTTACTGCCTAATGGGACAACAATATATATATTTCTAAAATGGCTTATCTAAGTGTACTTTTTTAGCTTACATTACTTTAACAGGTGTAAATAGTCAGTTAGTAGTTGGAGACTATTTTCAGCCGTGTATTAATACAAATGTGTAGGTCTGTATTTTTACAGCAGCATCCAGCATATGTAGTGTTTACACAAAATAAGCCACAGTGCCCATGTTCCTCATAATGAATGAACATCTTATCCATTACAAGTTGTCCACAGACAATTCATTGTAGGTTTTGGATGATCCTTCTTAAAAGTAACCTTAGTATCACCAGTCTTTTGGGGTTTTCGAACAGAAACTACATTCTGGTGAACTGACCCTCTTAACTCCGCCCTTCTGTTTTATCTCTCACATCCTCATGCTATCATTGACTCTGCTCTCTGTCGTCCCCTGCAGGCGAGCTGCGGCACATCACCAAGCTGAAGCCCTGGTCCCTGTTTGACGTGCTGGTGGAGAAGTACGGCTGGGCGCACGAAGACGCCGGCCTCTTCACCCAGTTCCTGCTGCCCATGCTGGAGATGGTTCCCGAGAAGAGGGCCTCGGCCGGCGAATGCCTCAACCACCCCTGGCTCAACTCGTAGCCACAATGTCTGATCAGATGCCCTCCTCCCTTCGTCCCCCCACTGTTAGCCCAAACATCCCCCCCCCCCCTGGTGGCAGCCGGTGGAACAACAGCATGGAGAGAAGCTAAAGACAGTCGGAGTAGATGATTATTCTTTCCTGCCCTATCCCACACATCCATTTCATGCTTATCTGAGTAGGCTTAAATACCACACAAGCCCCTCATACATTCCGAAAAGGAATTCAAAGACAAGCTTATGGAGATAATTTGGCATAGTAGCTGTGTCTTCCAAAACATCTCCCAAAAAGACAATTTAAAGATAGATGCTGCTCACGTAAAAGGGACAAGTCTGGGAAGAGATGTGCTTTGTTCTGCCGTGAAGAGCCAGTCCCTTCCATCTAATCTCCTACGAATTCTCAGTTTTACCTTGTTTGGATCCAGTCATGGATCACTGAGAGCTGCTGATCTTTTCGATGACGTGAAACAAAAGTCAACGAGAAGCTTCATCTGCCATGACCTTAACGTAGCTTGGGCCTCAAAGACAATTGTGTTTATGAGAAGATAATGAGCGCTGAGCTTAAGACCTACCTAAATAGACCCTTCTTCTCTCTTTCCAGCCCTGTTGGCCTTCCTTGCGCTCCCTCGCCCTGCTATGGAAGGACGCACACCCACATCGTACTTAAAGTTTACACCCTGATTTCTTCCACAAATCCAATCCCAAGAAGCCCCTCCTAACTGTTTGGTGTCCCTTCTATCCCCCTTGTAAATGAGCTATATGCTCCTGCTGGGGGCCGCCTCAGAGAACTGGAGGGCAGCCAGTCCTCCAGGGGGCTGACAAAGACTGACAGAAAAAGTGCGGGACGAGCATTAAACAAAATACAATCAATTCAACACGGAGGAGGACTGCTTGGTCTTAAAAGACTATTTTTAAAATGCATGGAGAGACTGATGGATCAGCATGAACGGATATGACAAATGGACGATGGATGCGATATTTTATTTGTGCATTACGCTGCTTTCTTTCCTGTTTCATCACCTCTCTTGGACATTATGTTAGAAAGACTTATGTTAGGATATGTTGGTGCCCCCTCTGAGTGAGGAAACTATGTTACAACCTGTTCCCCTTCAGCTTTTGACATCCCTAATTCTTGGTCCTCAGCCATCATTCCTGAATTTTATTCCCAAGAACAATTCTGTTGATTCTGTCGTGGCACGTTTACCTAATCTATCTGATTGGTACTATTCCCCTTTTTTCCCTATAGAGGAACCCTTTGATCCCTTAACTATTCCAGAAAGGGGATGGTCACATGGAGGTTGCACTTGTCTTTGTAGATGTCCTTCAGGGATTTGAAACCTTTGTACATAGAACTGAGATCTTGCAACGCAGACAAGCGACCGTGGACAAAGTTTCAACACACAAGCATCATTCCAAAAACAGAGGCTGTCGTTGGTATATTTGAACTTCCTCTGACACAGTGGGCCATCGCTCCGGCCCTGGAGGGATGTTCATACTGAACTGTGCCACCTGGTGGCTGGATGAGAGTACTGCATTGCCACACACTGCTGCTACTCTCAGTGCCAACGCTCCAAGACGTTCCACTTTATCTCTCCACTTAATCTCTATTTCTCTGTTACACACACACACACACACACACACAACACACACACACACAGAAACACACAAGAGAACATCGTCACAATTAGTCCAGTTGCCTATTTTTCGCAATAAATGAAAAAAGATGAGTATAAGTAAATGGTGAGATATTTTTAAAAACTATTTAATTCATTAAAAAAAGAGGGAAAAAAATAAAACAACTTTTCGCTGGTTGTTGTGACCGTGACATAATCTCGTCTTATACTGAGGTGATTGTGTTTGTCTTTTAGAGATGTTTTGATTTTCTTTTGTCATTGTTATTAATTATTATTGAAAGATTTTTTTACACAGTTGTCACCTCTCCCCTCCCTCCTTACTTGAACAGTGCTGCTCTATCTGGGCTCTTGATGGTGATAAAAGAAAAAGTCAACAGTTTTGCAATAAAGGGTATGTGATGAGTTTTTTTGCACCAAAAACCTCCTGATTTCACTCTTTCAGCCATGCTGACTGTTCTTCCTGATGACATTGACAGAAACGCGTCTCTTGTCTGTGTTTTTCATTGACAGATTTAATAAAATTGTAAATTAATGGATACTGTGCCCATGATGTAATGAATGTTCTGCTTTGAAGCAGCACCAGTCACTAAAAGGTGAGAACTTTCACTTGGTAACAAAAAAAACCCATCAATTAACAGATTCCCTTTTATTGAAATGCATTTTTCATAAAAGTGTTCCCACTATTTTTAATGGAAAGTTAGAAGAGATGGTTCAGTTGTGTGCACACTTAGTCTAGGCTTCACAGAGCAAATACGGCCCATTAGACAACATTATCTCGGACGCAATAAAAGACATCTTGAGATCAATATTAGTCATTGAAAATGTAAACGTGCATTGGAGAGCAACAAGGGATAGTCACAGTATTTCCTCTTATATCTTAAATCACTACAAATGGTCTCTGATGCAATCTATGTCCGAGTCCATTAGCACTCAATAAACACGAGATTGCTTCGTGTAAAGCACGCTCTCTCCTTCATTAGGCTCAGTTAGAGGCGCCTGGAAGATTATTTTCCTCTAAATTAAATGATAGTACAAACACAGTAGATGATGAAAGGCATGAGAAGCAGAGATCAAAGTGGGAATACAACAAATAAAAAATGAGGTATTTAGGGCACTGCTAAAATTTAATGAAGAAACAGTTTTTGGCCCCCACAGTGGCATCTTGTTAGCTTGAAGACAACCACCACTATATCGAGAACACAGCACACACATGCACTCTATCTATAGATCTACTATATGTATAAAATATATAGAGTGTAGGTGCGTTGTGTTGTTACAGATGCCCAGTGTGCTTAAGCTCTTGTGTGTGTGTGTGTGTGTCAGAGCCTTGAGGTATAGTTTTTTAGCAGCAGAGGTTTGACAATATCCAGGATGTCCAAGTTCGGATCCAGTGTCCTGCCGAGACCCTCCAGCACCATGATGGCAAACACAACGGAGGCAAAGTTACTCTCCAGCTTCACCTGGAAAAACAATCAACATTGAGTTTAATAGCTGATCAAACACCTTTCTGCAACAGAGCTGGTACATGTATTAAACCAGCTCAAATGACACGTGTACAAAGACAGTTTGGAAGACCTTGAAGTATAGGATTATCTCTTTAAAAACTTGTATTTATAGATTTCTCAGTTAACAAAATAAAACCAAATATTCATTGACAGTATAATTATGTTTTAAACTACATTGCCACGTCCCATCAGGGATTCAAATTATGTTTCCACGTCCTCCCCTGATTGACAGTTGGCAGTAACGTAAGTATGGCATTTAAAGAGTAATTGAAAGGTTATTTTTCTGTTTTCTTTTTAACATAAATACATAACCTGATATTTTACCTTGTGCTTGATGAGTACACCAAAGACTCTGGACAGCAATTCCCCCACTTGGAACTATAAACACAGCAAACAAAACACATGAGAAATCGTAAGTGACTGTTATTCCCTAACACAAAACCAACCAACACCATAAACTATGTGTGCATAGGAATAAGTATAACACTGAGATATTTGCAATTCCAGGTAAGTACCTTTCCCAGGGAGAGGGTTTTGCTGAGAGCATTGTCCACCAGCTGGGCCATCTCCTTCTTAAACTGCGGCACATCTTGGCAATCATTGGCCCGAGCGTGAGTTCAGCAGCAACTCTGCCACTCGCTCGCCCTGAGAAAAGGAAATCCAAAACCATGGCAACAGTTAGTCAAAGCTGGAGGTTTTATGTGACCTACAGATTACATTCCTTTCTTGTTAGCCATTTTAAAGCATTTTTTGAAAAGGTCAAAAAGGGCTAATATAACTAAAACTAATAGTTTTTTCATATGGGGAAGCAAAAGTGACAAAATATATTGTTAAAAAAACTAAAAACTTATCTCTATGCATGAATTCAGTGAAACTAGCACTGACAGTTTGGTGTTAATTAAAACACTGCTTGAATCCCATCTTCTACATCAGGGGTGCCCACACCTTTTCAGCTTGGGAGCTACTTTTAATATGACCAAGTCCACATGATTACCTACAGGGCCGCCCCTGCCCAATCTGTGTCGCGAGCGCGGGGGGGGTGCTAGTGGACTACGAGCGCCGGAAACCTCGCAGTGGCGGATAAACTGTGGCGCGCTTACACTAATTGCACCGCATTAGCGCATAATAGCTTCAGATGAGGAGGTGAGGCCCCCCCATAACTGCATGAACCCGTATGGCACAATAAAACTCAGTACATTTTTGGTAATTGTTATACCCTTTCTTTAGTAGAATTGTATAAATTGGAAGGATAACTAGGTAATCAGCTCGTCGGTGATTTGCAGCCCATGCGTGGTGAACTGCGTGTTAGAAAAGATGAGATCTCAGACTGGCTTACCTGTACGTCGCGATCGACGTATTGGGCACCCCTGTTCTACATGATATGCAATAGTTTTATCATCTAGACTTCCCTGCTGTCATAGTTCAGCACAACACTTCCTGTGTGTCTCCTCCTCATTACCTGGTGCAGCACCACAGCAGTGAACACAGCCTTGAGGTTGGACAGGTCGTTCTCGCTGAGGTGGGCTACGATGCCGGCGTCCAGCAGCACCAGCTGCAGAGGACAGGGCTCCGGTCTGATGCTGACCACCACCGTGTCCCACAGGTCAGTGAGGGTGGTCTTACCCTGAGCCTCCCCTGAGACCCCAGCCCCGTCAGAGGAACCAGGAAGAGGCCCGGAGCAGTGGACCAGAATGTTCCCCGGGTGGAGATCACCGTGGACAAAGTTGTCAACAAAAACCTGGAAAACAGACATATGGATGGAGACAATAAGCAAACATACAAGCTAAAAGATCTTAATCACATTCACACAAGTCATGAAATAAGAGTAATGGTAAAAATAACATGCAACAGATATCCTGCAGGAGACATTTCTCACCATCTTCAGCATGGTCTCTATTCCCATTCTGGCGATTCTCTGCTTCACCTCCTTAGGAATGTCAGGTCTCAGGTAGTTGGATATGGGCTCACTCTCCTGAAAAACATGTTGAAAATACACAGAACAACGTGGGCTTCATGTACATCATTATTTAAACCACAGTTATTCTATATTTCCTGAAAATGAGTTATTTAAAGAAAGACTAACTTTCATTAGTTGTAGATGTTTGCTTTTGATATTCTGATATGTGTTACATTGCACATTTGGAGCTCAAACTACCACTCAATCATGTTTGTCAGTGTTTTGTATACATTTTGAATCCGTCTGTACTCACCTCAAAAGTCTCCACTAAAATAGACCTGGTGACAAATGGTCGTAACGTAGTTGGGAACTTGACATAATCCACATTGCGGAAATTTTCCTGGAAACGCTCTATGTTCTTGGCCTCAAAGCGGAGATCAATCTGAAAAAAGGGTGTATTTCTTTAAGTATCACAAAAGAGTAGACAGATAGGCTCATATGTGCAATTAAAGAAATCAGGTTATTGAAAATTCTGTAATTTTAAATGTAGGGATCTGAATATTCCCACCTGTTTTGTCATGAGCTGCTCAAACTCCTCTACTATCTCACATAGACTGAGCCACTTGAGTCCAGGCAGGCAGTGCAGGAGCCAACTGCCCATTTTCATCAGCAGGATGTCCATTTCCACCTGCCTCCTGACGCCTGGATGAATCACCTGTACAACCCCAGAAACTATTTATAAGCTTCTGCTCCTGATAGACAGTCTGTACCGAGAAACGGTTACTGAAGGCATGATTCTGGCATGACTCTATTGATGCTGTTTTGTGATTTTAACACTCACCTTGATAGCCACAGGTATCAGATGGCCCTTCTCTGTGCTGCTGTCCTCTAAGCGACCTTTCTCCTCACAGCCCTCCTCCTCCTTGCCCCCTCTCCAGAGCTGTCGCAGGACCCTTGCGACTCCTCCCAGCCCAGGGATCTCCCATGCCTCCAGCAGGTCTTCTTTCTCCATCTCCTCCACCAACAACTGGAAGGCTGGATCCTCCACCTGGTCTGTCCTGGCCCAGCCTCTGTAAACCTGAGCCACACACCCTGAACCCACCGGCTCTTTGCTGTCAAACATTAAAACTTTCCTCCAGCCCTCCCCAAAGGCCCTCCTGAGACACTGCTTGGTGTGGCTCCAGGAGTGAGGGCGCACCTTTACATGAAGCGTGGAGAAGCGCTCACAAAACTCCTGAGGGAAGATGTCCCGTCTGGTGCTGGCCCACTGCCCCAGCTTGATGAAAGTAGGACCAGATGTTTCAGTGACCCACAGAAGAGCCCTCAGCCAGCAAGACGCCCAGCGAGTGGACACCAGAGTCAGGGGAGAGAGGAGGAGCAGGGGGCCAAATTTGAGGAGAAGGACTAATGCACGAAGGCTAAGGCGAAGAAAAAATATTAATTTGTGCACTTGGACTTTGGCAAGGGACTTCCTGCCTGCGGGTGGATGTGGAAGAATGGCTTCCTGGCATCTGGCTGTACAGGATGATGCATTGACTGCACCCCAACATAGCAACGTCACCTTGGGTATCTGCGACAGTATCTGCCCTCTTTTTACAAAATATGTCCTGGAGCTATGGATGAGCCTGGTTCTGGTAAAGCAGCCTGCTTTATGGAAACTGTACCTCAGGTTGAGAAGGATTGCTCTTGCTCCAAAGTAGGTCATCATGTCAAAGGGCTGTCAGATCAGTCCAAAGGCGACTTGTCTATTCTGAATCACCTCTCTGTAAAATCATTAGTTAAATATGACCAGCAAAATCATAAATGCAGTCTACATGTCAACATCTTTAATGGCAGGAAATCCACCTTCAGAGTGTAATGCTACATTGACCAAGCTAACGCTACAAGAATGTTTTACTACAAATTCATTTAACTTACGGTCAGTCGTTACTGTATTTTCCTTTAAACGGAAGGGAACTGCATTGTTTTGGTTGTCGATAAGTGTCATGGTTCATCTGTCTCTACTGTAGCAGAAGTTTTATCAGGTATAAACATGAAGCATCATTGATATCACCTCAGAGCATCATGGATGTATAATAAGAACAAACATATCCATGACAGCCGATTCACTTCCGTGTACGACGTAAAGTGTAAAATCGACGAGTTCACGTTGCTCCGTCTTAAAGGCACAGGTCCTCGGATAAACGTCAACAAACTTTTTTTGTAAACATGCCATGGATGTATGATAAAGGGACATTTTCATTAAACATCTTTCCATATATGTTTTTATTTTAGATTTTTTGGTTCGATTTATTTCATTGTCCTTGCTTGTATTTAAATATTTAAATACTGATTTGTTATATGCTACCTACTTGTTTGTGCCTGGTGTGATATGTTCTTTTTGACAAATAAAGTTTTGTTTAAAAAAAAGTCAACAAACGTTTAACGAGAGGTTTGTGATTCCACGTGGATGCCTTTAAAAACATCTACGTTTTTGTCAGTAGCCGAATGTTAATTTGCTGTTGCTGCAAACACATTTTTTCTCGAATAAATGGATGAGAAAACCAACTGAGGAAACTCGTGGATTTACGGTAGGCCTGTGTGTTAAAACCATTACAACGCCTGCTACAACTCAAACTCTTGAACATACAATTGCTTGTAGCACACGTAGGATACTGTTGATATTACATGAAAGTGCCTCCGAGGACTGTCCTACAGATGGAGACATATCACACGGTATTATGGATGACAGCTCCGTTTGTGTCCTCTCTCTCCCTACCGGAGAGAAGAAAGGCCTGAACTAATGTCATAAACAAGTGTGTTTTAAGATGTTTTTGTCCAAATGTGCAGTGCATTGGCTTCTGTAAGACATTTTGGGAAGTTGAAGAGCAAACATTGAAGGTAACAATCCTATTGGGCTACTTGGGGAAACTAAGTCTTCTTGTTTTTATTATCCAGTATTTTCTTGATTCATTGATAAATTACTTTTTCTATAAAAAGAAAAGGCCATCAGAATTTCTTAAAGCCAAATGTGACATTTTAATGGCTGGTTTCCTCTGACAATTACACAGACACAAAAGCAGCATTTAAGCACCAATTAATTAAATGAATACTTAACTATTTTATTATTTGATCAATGGTTTCAGTTTTAAAAGATGCACAAATATATAACATAAAGAAAATGGGCCATAAGGACACATGTAGGCTGTACAATTATAGCAACCATTATATGATGTAAGTATACAAAGCAAACACCTTTTTTTTAGCTGTAGGTCAGTTGTGAGCTAATGCCACTGAGGAGCAGAGTTAAAAGCATGTTGCATTGGCACTAATGGAAGTGGCAATACATAGCACTTCCTGATAGGATACTCCATGTTTTCCTGAACATAATTGCTGAAAGATGACTTCAGCCCTGTATTGTTTTTTGAGTATTGTTATGGCTGGTGGCAACCTTTGTTTCTAGGTCATGAAGGAAACAAGGAGGCAGGGAACAAAACACACCCTGGGCTTGATTTCATTGTCATTTCCTCCTTGCTTAAACCAGAGATCTTGCAATCAGCCCAGCATGCACCGTCAGGGACTGAGAACTGGTCCCCGCCATGTTCCCAGTCACGGTGTGAGTCCCCTGGACAGTGGGCCCGGTGCACTCCCAGGGTCCCATCTGTAGCCCTGATAGAGGACTCTGCAACACAATAAGTTGGGATAAACGCCAAACAGATGTTACCAGCCCCCAACTCCCGCCCTGTTCCCCCCACAGCTATTGATGGACAAGCCAGGCTTTTTTAGATCTCCCTTGCATTTCAAAGGAGAGGTCAGGGTTTGGGCTCAGAGGTCAGCAGAATGGTTGCTCTGCAGAGGTGATGTCGTTAGACACTTTATGAAGGCTGAGATGACTAGAGGAATGTGGGTGCATTGCTATAGAGATATTGAGCTGCATGGCACATCTGTAGAGTAAACAATAATCTGATACCCAGTCTTTTGTGCTCCTATAGTTTTCATGCGCATATGTGTCTCTGCTCTTTTGTGTGCAAGTTTTCTTTTACTTTTAGTGTTTGAAAGAAACAAATTACAGTACAGCAATTTGAAATATACTTTTTCTGTTTAGAGGGATTATTTTGTACTCCTTGTCTACTTTGTGTATTTGGATTTACATAGTAAGCGGATCATATTTTTCACTATGATTCATTGTTAAACTACGGAAAGCTACACCACAACTTTAAAATGCTGCGTTTTTGTAATTACGTCTAACAATTCAAAATCCAGACATATCCAATTTGCAGCCACAAAATACAAACAAAAGAAACCACGGTTATGTCACACTGAAACTTCGGGATATTTTGTATTTCTGCATAAAAAATAACATTAAATAATAAGCAGTTTATAAAATCGGCGATTTATTTTTTCTAGATGGACAGATTGATAAAATGAACCAATGAGTTAAATCTCTCATTTCCATATGTAATATTTTGCCCTTACTTAACCAAAGATTCTGTATCACAATGTTATTTGTTGATATATTAAAATCCAGAATGTCACTTGAATGACCATGAAATAGGAAAAGTCTGCTGTGCAGCATTTTATACCCATGTCTTTATAAATCAGTATAATATATTTTTCATTCAAAGATTATAATATGCTTTGAAAACTGACCATAAACGTACATTTGTATTAATGGACTCGCCAAAGAGGGTCTGTGGGGTTGAACAGGTTAATTATTAATCACACTGGTCATCAGTATGCATGTCCAGCCTTGTTTCCTGCTCTTTCACTCACTTCTTTTCCTCCTATCTCTCCACAGAGGCATTGAGTTACTCTGGGCCGACGTTGAGCTGAACTCCTCGGTTTGTCTGAGCAGAGGTCGGCGGTAATCAAGCCAAACACTGCCAAACCACTTTCTGTGTGAGAACATTCACTCTCACCACACGCAGCACACACCACTGCTACACTACTTCTATTTGTTGTTGTTGTTGTTGTTGCTGTTGCATGGCACATGTGAACCAGTAAACAAAGTCTTCCAGAGATAAAACAGATGAACATTTGTTCCCCTCATTGAGAGAGGAAGAGATTGGGCATCTTTAATTGGTTCCCCAAGGAAGCTGTTATTTATGTCTTCAGTTGTGTTCTGCTTTGCCCCTTCCTGCTCCATTCCTCTTTCTTTTATTTTTTTTTAGCAGGACACTCTGTTTCCCCGCAACTAGGGCTCCAATCGGCCGGCCAGCTGCAGATTAGTTCAGCGGTGGGGGGTTTAGGTGGGTGGGAGTGAATGTGGAGAGGGGGGTGATGATGGAAAATGGAGAGGGAGGAGAGAGAGAGAGAGAAGGAAGGAGGAAGAGAGGGGGGTGGGAAAAGTTTGAGAAGGGGAGAGAGAAAGGGAAGGAGCCAGCGTCATTCAGAGATAGGAGTCTGAATGAGTGAGTGTGAGAGCTGAGAGTGGAGGAGAAGCTGTAAACAGTTGAACCCCGGAGGCTGGACGGGAGGAGGGATTTCCCTTGACTTTTGTGGCTTTTTCAAACTTGTTGTGTGCTTGGAGCTGCACTCTGTGTCTTTCTCTGTGTGTTTATGTGGGAGCTACAGAGAGGGGCTATGCAAAGTGAGAGAGGGGGATAAAGGAAAACTACTCGGAAGGAAAGGAACCATGCAAGTGGATGCTATCTTCTGCGGGGTCAGGTTACGCAAAATGAGAAACTACTCCAAGAGCACTTCATCAGGGCTCACCCAGCTCAGAAAGGTAATGTGCAGAGCAAGACTGTCGGTGTGTGATGTGTGTTTGAATGTCTTTTTTTTAATGATGTTTCCTCAATAACAGTCAGTACATTTGTATTTCTTTCTATACAATTGATTGAACACATAGTGATTGAGTCAATATACTCTTTGATCAGTTAAAGCGTAGAATAAACTGAGCCACAGTGATCTGCTCAGTCTGAAAATCACTGCTTCAGGATCCATCTTCATGCTTGTGCATCAACGTCCATGTCCATGCTTGCATGTGACCTTGAATGTGTCATCATGCATGTGTGTCCATGAACTAAATGTACGTCCAAGTATTATGGATGGTAAATGTCAGGATGTGGTTTTGTCTGTGTTTATTTGAGCCTTGTTTCATTCTGGATTGCTTTGGCTCCAGTTAAAGTATGCCTGAGTGTTGCTCAAGTAGCCAGTCTCAAACTGTCTGCACCCGGTCCATTACTGCTGCCCACAAGAGACCCATCTGTACCTCACTGACACATCTGAAGCTAACTCAATGGCTGTCAGCTCTCATCTGCTTATTAAATGAAAACAAAGTGTAGAAGATAGTTTTGTGAGCGTTTAAAGGATAGTTAGCGTGCACACTAAGACCGTCACATTCCAAACCGGCTCTGAGAGAGAGCAAAGAGGACAGGATAAGTGAGATGAGCATTCTTCCCTGTGAACAAAGGCACCTCTTCATTCAGTCCCAGAGCCTGTATTGTTGTGAGGAGGCAGGCAGGGGTGGAGAGCTCCCCAGGGAGGACAGGGGAGTTCAGGTGGCTCCATAAAGTCAGCTTTTCCAGGATTAGTTGAACATGTTTGTTTGCAGATTCATGATCAGGCAGGATTGAAACTGTGCAGCTGGTTTGAAAGTTCTACATTGTACCTGTACCTAAAGTTTTTGAACGGACAAATGTAATGCCAGTTGGGAATTTGAAAGAATAATATTAACCTTAAATGGCTGTCTAAGATATGAGAGAGTGTTTCAACGTTAGTGGCAGGTTTAACATTTTCTTTTTACCTTCTGCATTGTGAGCTTGTAAATATGCTGATGCACAGGAAGTGATGTATTTTGAATTTTCAGTAACAACAGTTTGTTTTTGATATAGAAATGCTGGACAATAATTATAAGCTGAGACAGCCACAGAGGCGTAACAGAGACACAAACAGCACTACCTGCAAATTCTGTCTTTCAAAGATGAATGAATGAAACATTTATAACAATTGGCCACACTGTTTGCCAAGTGTTTAGAGGAAGCAGCTGTAATGACCACAACAATGAACAATCCCCAATAAAGACACCTTCAGAACATAAAAATGGTGAGTCAGGTGATTTGCTGTTTGATTGTAACTTGAAATGAGTTGCTATGTTCAAAGAGAAATATATGTACAGTACAAGGATATTGACATATATCCCTTACTGAAAAAAACATGGTAAATGTACCATGTGGACCTTTCCTTGTAATCAAACATGATTTTGCTTCTGCACAATGCACTCTTAAGGCCTACCAAGGATATTGAATGTTTTCCTATCCTATAAAATATTTTTGAAACTTACAAGAGAGGGAACTGCAGTAAACAAGGATTACTTTAGCAGTCTTTTTCTTGACCCTTCCCATTAATAAATATGGCTGGACTAGAGATACAAACAATATAGGGCCGTTTTCATCGTCTCTACAGTGCCACCAGTGGTTTATTGCAGATCCATTTACAGTATCCGTGTGTAGTGACTCAGCCATATCACTCCATGTGAGATAACTGATGCTCTGTTGCATGTCATAGCACAGTGCAGCAGGAATGTATGCTCTATAAGCAATGACCCTTAAGAGATGGTTATCAACCAGCCAACATAATCCATCTCAGCGGCGTCCTCAGGCCTTTTAGTTCAGCCAGCTAAGCAATCATTAAAACCCGAGAACAGGATTGGAACATTTGATTTAATTTGCTTGATAGTAACATCAGTTAAAGTGCTCCTTGATTTAGGTCAGGAATTTAGGTGAGTAGTGCAGAAAGCACAGCCTCTTAGATTCCGTTTTATTTTTCATATTGGCATAAATGAGCCGATTCAGCACGTCAGTAGGAGTTTTACGGCCACAAATCAACATTCCTCTGCTCTCCTGTTTCTGTCTGTCCTGGCGTTTTATTTACTTAATGGGGTAAAGTTGGGAGTTTATTGAATTGAGACAGGCTGACTCTCTGGCGCTGTGAGGAGAAGGTTTATAGAGTTGGAGATAAAGACAGAGGGACCGTCTGTCTGCTAGTCAGCAAGGTAGTAATGAGTGGGCTGCAATCTCTTAAAGGGGCTCTGGTTTGGAGCCATTGTGTGTGTGTGTGTGTGTGTGTGTGTGTGTGTGTGTGTGTGTGTGTGTGTGTGTGTGTGTGTGTGTGTGTGTGTGTGTGTGTGTGTGTGTGTGTGTGTGTGTGTGTGTGTGTGTACCAGTGTTACTTTGACACACACACACAGAGGTCTGTCAGTTTGGGTCAGTTGTTTACATTCTGAGTAGCATTCTGAGGCTAACTTTCTGCATGACTGCCGTGCAAGACAATGTGCACTGTGGTAGAAAGAATAGTATTTGTGTACTTTGTGTTCACCACTCAGAATATCAACACTCATAGTCTCCTCATCCAGTGATTCATTTCTCAGACACTAACTTATTTCTTCTCAAGGCATTTTCTCTAATTGCATATTTTGTTCTTTTCACCATCAAAATATTGACATCCTGATATTTATAGCACTCACCCAATGCCCATCTATCGTTTCCCTCTCTGGGACTCACAATTGTTTTAGCATAAACACAACCTGGCATATCAACACACGCAGCACAAGCAGTGTTTTACTTATTAGCAGGCATGTTTAAAAAAGAAAAAAGACAACTCTTGAAAACACCAGATGTTTAGCATCATGACTCAGTCTGTCATCTCTCACAACTGAATCAGCTCTCTATTTCTTTCTTGGAATTAGCTGAAGTGGAGAAAAGTCTTGATGATTGGTATGAGTCACTAGAGTGCCAACTCGTCCAGGAAGACAGTGTTTAGCTTCATAGTTTCTATGGCCTTCATTTGAAAGAGCGATAACTATTTGATACCTGTTTACATTTAGACTTAATTTACATGCAATGTACAATAAGTGTGTGTGTGCTCTTTTTGTGTGTGTTTTTGTGTACATTAATAAGTGTGTATACGTAGCCTATATGTTGACAAGTCTGCATTTATGTGACTGTTGTCATGTGACAATATGATAACATTTCTGATTTGTCACGGTTTACATTTTCTATTTGATTTCTGTCCTGGGTTGCATGGTTTGTTTTTATGTGTGTGAGTGTGTGTTAATGTGTGTGTGTGTGTGTGTGTGTGTGTGTGTGTGTGAGTGTTTGTCTGTGTGTGTGAGTGTGTGTTAGCGGATGCAGCCAGTGACATCTGTCTTCCCTATTCTTTTCTGCTCAGCGAAGTGACAGCAGGCCTTTAGGAGGTTACAGCCTGTGTACCCCTCCTCTTACAGGAACTGGCTTTTGACAGGCCCTCTGCGGGGGTGGCCCGCAACTTAAAGACCCCACCGGGCCAATCTCCTGCCGTCCCCGAGCTGCTGCTGTCACCACGGTGACGCGCTCTGAAAGAATGTGTCCTGTGGTGACGGTGAAAGAATTCCTCCTGTTTCAAAGATATGGTGTGGGACGCATTGTCTGTGATGTTGGTATATGGCCATGGATTAAGTCATGATCAAAAACACCCCCAACCCCCTCCTCACAATCACACATACAGATACATTGATAATGCATTCCATCTTAAACACCCATAACCCTGTCCTTATTAGTGTCATACTAACGCTCATACATACATATGCATACGACCATCACACTTGATACTGGAAGCACTCATCCAGTTGGCATCTGGCCATGTTTTTTTTCATTAGACGCTCCCTTAACCTTACACACATGTATGCACACACTCTTTGTCTTACAGCCTTTCACTTGTTTCTCTGTCTGGAAGTATCACTCTGCTAAGTGTCTGTTTTGGTATTGAAAAGTAATTTAACCATGGCTTCAAAGAAAAGTGTTTCTGCGACTCTAATTGGGACAATATCTAGGACACTGCAGGCAGAATCAGTGTCTTGCTGCGTGGTTTGCACAGAGTACAGTATCGATTATGGATATTTAGCAGAGTTCAGTCTCAGGGGCAAAGGCAGAGGCAGCTACAGTTTTAAAATCATCACAGAAAACCAATGCTTATCAAGACTATCCAGAAGTCCCGGGTTTCCATCTTGGCTTGGCTTTGCAGATCGTGCCCACTGGCAGCGTGCGTTAGTTGCACAAACCCAAACACACACACAAACTACAGAACACACACACAGCACAGACTGACTCAAACACAGAAGTGGAAATATAGAGCAGAAAATGCACAGACACATGGAGACAAACACATGCCCACACACAGATGCTTGAACATTTACTGACATGAACATGCATTTACCATTCGTTTGGCATCACCAGCCTGGAAAAATAACTTGTATTTGGGGAAAGCTGCTGTCTGGAAAGGAATGCGTCCATCTGGGTTCAAAGTCTAACTCTAATGTGGCTGCACAGCTCGTTGATTTAGGCTCCGGCTGCCATGTTATAATGAGCATTCCAAGAAAAAGAAAAAGAAAGGTTATTGCATGCTTTTTTAGTTTAGTTATGTACCGCGTGTGTTTAATATTTGAGATGGAAAAACTCTAAGAGCAATGACCTTTAAATCATCATTCTACTTCTTTTCGTATTTCGCTTGCAGCAATGACTGAGAATGAGAAGAGTTTTGTTTACCTGTCAATTTAGGGATCCGCTATATAATGAGAATCAAAACATTGTCTGGAGGTTCATCCAAGTATAACAACTTAATGAGTAGATAGTGCAGGCACAGTGCAGACACAGAGGAACTTTGATCACACCAAATCATATCTAAACACTGTCTTGTTAAGCTCTAGAGCTGGGAAAGTAGTAGTTTTCTCTTTGTCTGTCTCCGGTGTAAAGGGGGTTGTAATAATCTCATCATCCCTACAGTACAGTATAGCCTCAAGTTGTATTGACTTTGATTGATGTTAGTCTACATCAATCCTTTTTAGCTTCGTAGAGATGTGTAGTTTGGATATAAATAGGCTCAGTAACATTACCCAGATTAAAATTTAGCTAAATGTTATTATTTTCTTTGTTATATTTTCCTCACTTTTTGCATTTTCTGAAATATTTGTTTAGGCTGATCTGACTAAGTAAAATACCGTACTCTGGTAACTTAGTACACGTTCCTAATGCCATTTTATTAAATGTACACTGTTAATCTTTGGTGGAAACGTTTTAACACCTAGTGAAACTGCAACATATATGATATGGAGATACAATTAAAGAATGCCAAAATAACAAACAAACAAGCATGTTGAAGTTGCTCTGATTTAGTCCTTGCGTACTGCAACCATTTAAACTACAGAGTATATTTGCCATGTGTAGAGTACAACTTGTCCTGAGGAGATTGGAAACGCACACCTTTGGATAAGTTTAGTTTGGCTTGCTGTAGCGGTGCTAAACACCCCTCTCCATTTCACTCACTGTTTTGTCCACTGGCGCTCTTGGCTCAGCCTCAGTTGTCGGTCACAGGGTGTGTGGAGGTCAAAGACGTCGGCTCTGACTCTGACTCTGGAGTTTACACTCCGGAAGAGCACTTTCCCAAGCTCTCGCCTTGCTTGGCTCCCCCGGGGATTGGCGGGTGAATTATAAAAATGTGTTTCTGTGCAGGCATGCAGAGGAGCAGGGGAGCAGGGATGGGACGGGGGAGCTCTGCTGGGAATTTTCAAGCGGAACCCTTAAAAGTGAAGGGGGGGAAACAGGAAGGAGAAAGAGAGGAGTGGATTTGGGCTTGGAGCTCAGCTCAGAGACTGTGGCTTGGAGGAGAAATCTGATCCGGAGCCCAGAGGATAATGTTAGTGTGCTGAAGAAGGCAGGTTATTGTTGAAAGGATCTGTAGGTCCACTCAATGCTGCACATAAACTGTGGCTGAGCCTGTTTTACAGAGAAAAGGTTTAACCATTAGGCTCAAAAATCCCACATTGTGTTTCAGCACAATGTAATATCAGATGCTGTAAATACTGCTCGATGTTGGGAGCCTTTTTTTTCCCTGTGAATGATGGTGTATTCAATGACACTTCCTCAAGTGTAAAACCCAGGCCCTTAGGGTGTTGTTAGCAGCAGAGACAGGTATTGTCTGAGGTGTACGACATGCCATGTCTGTCTCCTGTGTTAAACGGCACAATGAAACAAAATACAGCTTTGGCTGCAGACGACAGAAGGTGTGTGTGTATGTGTGTGTGTGTGTGTATCACCTGGCATATTACCTGTGGCTGTTTATGAATTACCTCATACATTGAAATTAATCACAGTCTGCCAAGCAGCGAGGCTCAATGCCAGGAAGAGCTCCATGGCTTCTTTTGTTTGGCAAGTTTTACCGTCAATGGCCTTACTTACTCTGTCAGTGTTGATTTATGCTTGCGGCACAGTGCTCCAACCGCAGGTGCATTTACACCAAGGTCTTGTTTCGTGCTGCCAGATGAGCCAGTGGTGGGTTAAACTGTGGGTTTTTCTCTGGAAGTGTGTCCTTGTACGATGTGAGGGTCTAAGGACAGAGGGTGTCGTATTGTCATACTGATATTCTGTACAAACTGTGAAGTCCACTGAGACAAATGTAACATGTGATATTGGGCTATATAAATAAACATTGATTGATTGATTGATGGTGTGCACTAATTTGTCTTTGGAAGGAAGCGAGCAGAATACAGAACAAATTAAAGGGATAGCAGTCTTTTGAAACAGGGTTAATTCTTCTACTCAATTTTGACCGGTAAATATCTTCAACATTGTCATTCAGTGTGTAAGCATGCTTATAATTCTTATTTGGAAATGAAGAGCTATTCATCTAATAGTTTCCAGACATTACACTCAAAATAAAAAAATGACAATTTCATGGTGGCACTATAGGAATAGTCGGGGATCATCAAAGTCGTATAAAATCATGTGAATGTTCACATGTCGTGTAAATAATGCTTGACCGGACGACTAGAAAGGCAATAAGGTTTTTTTACCATTGGACCAACCAGTCACCAGTCACTAAAGCATTGAATAGAGAACACATCCTTAAGTTAATATCTGTACAAATGTTCATAGCTATCCATCCAATAGTTGTTTTGGGGGGATTTGGGATCAAAAGTGTTAGTTTGTTTGAGCTACTTACTGATTGACGTCCTCCATCCCTTTAGCCTGTGCTTACACGGTTTAAAACATCATCGATATAAGGAATATAATATGACAGCGCAGTAAGTAGCAACACATTTTCAAATAAGCCATTTAGCATCACTTAATCCCTAGATGATGCTGAAGCTAGTGTAGTGTTTCAGCTGCAAATACCAAATGTTTGGATTTCACAGAAGCACTATTGGATGTGGTGGTGTAGACCAAAGTGAGAGCTGGTTAAAAGCCGGCAGTGGGATGTGTTGGCACGGACACTGGTCTGTGGAGCCAGCGGGGTAATTGGGAGCAGACTGGGGATGAGTCAGGGTCTCTGCTGATGGGAGCTTTCTGTCTGTGGGGAGGAGGAGCTGACATGTCTGTGGGAGTCTCCGGACAGATGCTCCGACTCTGCAAAGAGACGTAACACGACACCCTCACCCAGATGGGGGGATAGAGAGAGATTTGTTTGCTCTGCCTCCAAGACAGATCCATCCTCCTCCTCCACTTCTGTCTCTCTTCTCATTGTGATGATTGTGTCCTTTTCTCTGGTACATAGGCTTCTCTTCTCTCCATTGAGCTAGTTAAGGCCTCTTTGTATTTGTTGGCGAACGGTAAGAGCAATTGTTGAGATGGAAGAATTCATTTCCAATTTTCCACTAGGTCAGTCCAGCTTTAAAAAAAACTCCTCTGTGCTTTGAAAAATGCACATATCTTTTTCAATTATCCACTTCATTTTCACCTCTTATCAGGCCAACGGTGTCAAAGGCTCCCCCTCCAAACTTGTATTTCTAGAAGGGCTTATCACTTTGAAGACTTTAGGGCATCATTAGCTTGCAAGTCGCACCATTTGCAGTCAGTGGAATGTGGAATGGAAGCCACGAACTCCAAAGGAAAAGGGAGACCTCTCTTTAAAAGCCTGTGGTTAAACAGTTATGGGATGGTCATTTGTAAACTCTGACAGGTGGAGCGAGTGAGATGGACTTTTTTTGGAGGATTTTGCTGAGTTCGTATGGCGCTTTCCTTCCTTTTGCTGCTTTTCTGACCTTGTGGTAGGCTGCCTCATTTATCAACCACATGCTCAAGCTCGTACTGTAAGGGGCGAGTTCTTAAGCAAAAAAACTTGCTTTGCAAAAATTTGGATGACTTAATTTCAGGAGGAACAGCCAGTCAGTCTTAATCCAACTTCCTGCAAGTGTCACCGCACTTCCTGTCAGTTTGTGTGCAAAAACACAAAGAAAACAAACAAGAAAATAACTTCATTTCATGGATAAGAAACCTCCTAAATGCTGTAGCATACTGTCTCTTAGTTGTGTCTGTGCACCATAATTACATCCATAGTGGCTTCCTCTGTGGCCCTTTTTATAATTAAGGTTTGTTTATACAGTTTCTGAGGTAATATTGTGACCCATTCTTCCAGCTCTCAGCGGGATACAATGTACACACCCAGGCCATCAGAGTCTCAGTTATAAGCAACAACCACAATAACAAGAAGTGCTATATGCGTGACTTTAGAATTACAACAATGTGTTATATTAAGCATAGATTGATAAGAGAAAATACATGCAGGGAGAAGTGAATTGTTTGCGGTATCCCCCGTCAGTTCCTGTCTGGTTATGTTGCTAACCCAGTTGCTATGCTGTCTCACATCCATCCTCTGCTAACAATGGAGGGATCAGGGGGGGGGAGACGTGGAGGGGCAAGAGGACACAGCTCAGCAGGGCAGGAGGACTATCATTACATTTGGACAGGACACTGGGAAGCAGGATAGCTGGTGCATGTTCTGTATATTTGTGCTTGTCTTTTGCCCCTGAAGGCCAGCTGATACGCATCTGTACCACTGTACTTCATACAGCGCAGATCCCTGTGGTCTGTGGTTGGATACAGAACGGGAAGATAAGGGTGGAAAAGTAATGTCTGTGAAAGTAGAGAGATAAAAAGATGGAGATGAGAGAAAGGTCAACATGGCATGCAAGGAAAATTGATCAATTCAATGAGTGTGCGGCTTCTAGGATTGTAAAGCTGTTTCTGGCTGTCAATCACATACACACACAGATACAGGCACACATAGTCATGGATTTGGCCTGTTTGGCTCATCTCCAAGACCTTGCTATGAAATCAGCTTGGGAAAGCAACAGGGGCCCTGAACAGGACACAGAGACAGAAACAGAGAGAAAAAAGAGAGAGGGAGAGACTGCCGAGCCCAGATAAAATTCCTTTGTTTATTTGCCCGTCCCTCTCCTTAACTCTTCCTCTCCATACATCCTTTCCTTTACCATCAACCCTTCCTATTCTACTTTTTCAGGAGCCAGTCAGAATGTCGGTCATTGTGAAATCCCCATATCACTCAAACCAAACACTTTATGTCAGATATGTCAACCCGGAAGTGCTAAAAAATAATTGGTTTTGCGTAAATAGTTTCTGCTCCAGGTCTGCAGAAGGTAAGACATGGTGCATATAAAAGTATGAAAGGGAACGAGAGGTTGAAAGGATTAAAAACAGTGCCCCACCATCATTCCCTCCTATCCATCACTCCCTCCTCCATCCGACTTTTTCCTGCAACGCCATGACAGATGGGAATGAAAGAGAGAGAATGAAAGGGAGAAATAAAGAGTGAAAGACGGTGGGGAGGAAAAAAGCAGCCAAGTTTGCCATTCCAGAAAGAGCAGGCTAAATGTGCAGTGGTGCGTTAAATTGATTGCAGGCAGGGCTTTGGCACATGTGAGCCACATCTTCCAGGGGATAGGGTCCTCAACTCAGCGTGGGTGCGGAAAGAAAAAGAACAAAATAAATAATCTTCCCTTCGCAGTGTATTATTCCCATTTTGAGCTATCGTTTTCTCTACTTTCTGTAAAAGGATGAGAAGCGATTAGGGCGCTGCCTCTTTTTGGTTGCCTTCTGTATTCTGTGTGACTCCATGTGCTGATAACTGTGAAATGCAGTGTGGGCCGCGAGCAACTTTGCCCTTTTTAGGTATTTTGAAATGACGGAGAGAAAAAAGAGAGCAGTTTGGGGAAGAACAAGCAAGGGATGGTGATGTCATGGTGTTAGCTTTTTGGCTGGACAGAGGGATGGAGGGACAGCGATAGAGGGGAGGATGAAATCTTTATGAGAAGCAGCTGTTGGGGAGAGGCCGGCCTCCAGAGCGCTGTAGCAGCAGCCAGAAAACAGCCAGCAAACAGCCAGCAAACAGCCCGCTGACAACAACCCAGAGGATGATAAAGCTACGAAACTCTGACAGCACCATCTCCATACTGTGTGATAAAGCTACAACTCTACAGCAATAGTTGGTTTGATTATCATCAACAGTCAACACCTAAAGATACAAAGAAATAAACCAAAAAGGCAGGGATATTTTCTAAAGACAATTTAGACAATATCCCTGTCTAATTGATGTTGACTAACTCATAACTGCCCCATCTTGAAGAACAACTCACTTGTGGAAAATGTGGTGTGTGTGCGAATGGGTGTGTCATCACATTGCCATTGAATGAGTCCAGGCTGATTTATTTTTATTCAACATCTTGTGAGTTCACTGTAAAACCGATAGGCCAAGTGTAAACTATTAGGGGGTCTGCATGCCGTAGAGTCATCGGTGTGCTGGCCAACATACTGTACACAAATGTGCCAAGTCTTTGTGAGTCAGGGATTCATTTACAACTCTATGACTAGATCAAGGTCAGTCTTTAGTATGTAGCTCACGCAGGGTGCCAGATGTGTGGAGTGTGGAGTCAATGTAGTTGCCTGTCCTGTGGAGAAGTGACCAAATGCAGATCTGACATCTGGGGGATAATTAGTCTGTGAGCCAATCGGAAAAAACATGTTTAAATCTGACATTATCATTATAATCTGGATTTAAATGGCTTTTCAGAATTAAATTATAATTATTTGTGAATATTTGAACTCGGTGTCTCAGATCTGTTTCTTTTGCTTAATTTCCAGGTAACTTAACTTACCTGGAAATGTTATCTCTTTTGTCATACCAGATGCATGGCTCTTCTACTACTAGCATTGTCATTCAATTGGGCTGATTGTCTTTTCATCCCTTTGTTCTATGTGTTGTTGATATTCTGTCTCCTCATCCTTTGCTCAATGACCGGAAGCCTCTGAGGCTCATTGAATTGATAAATAACGATATGATAACATTAGCCTATTAGCAATGTAAAGTTACACTTAGCATGAATAAATGCTGAGCCAGCTGTGCTGTTAAACCTGATGGAGAAGCTATTCCTATATCTACAAAAGGTTGATCAGATTCTGAAACATTTCACACTCACTGCACACAGCTCTTAGCAAAAGGCCATTTGTTACAGAAGCCTATCAACAAAGGTCAGAAAATGCAATGCTGGTTTAATAATAACCACTGTATAAAGATCAGCCCATTTGATACAGCTACTGTACAGTCCTCCCAGTGTTAACCTCAGGTCAAAAGTTGCACAGTTTGCCACACATGTGATACAAATACCACAGTTGTCTCCAGTCAGTATCACACTTGCTCACATATAAACCCTTCAATGGTTCCCTTTCTCCACTTTCCACTTTGCTGTACATTTCTAGAACAGGTGTTGACCCTTGATAACTGAAATTGTAATAATTGCAGCGCTATGGTTCATCCAATAGTCTCAAATAAACAACAGCATCCCTCTCTCAGTGGTTTATACGAGTACATGTTTATAAGAAGAATCGGTCTGTGTCCATCCACAGATAGAAATCTTCCTCAGTGTTTGTTATGTAACTGATGCTTGGCTCTGATGGCCTGCCTCTGACCCTGAGTGTTGCTATCTCTAAAGGCCTCAAGGCATTTAAGATTGTGTGCTGTTCCTGAGCACCAATCTTTTATGATTTAAGTCCAGGAGTGGAGGTCATCCTTCAAGGAATATATTGGTGTTTTCTCAATCCCAACGACATTCAACAGGTGTATTTCAGGGTGAAATTATGTCTAATTGAAAAGGTATGAATGTCTTTGAATATGAGTTATTTCCATTCCAACACACTCTCCACCGCCACTTTCTTCACCCAGCTGCTGAACAATACCACTTCCTCTATCCACGTTCTGTCACACCTCACAGGGCTGGGGCTGAGGGGGGGGGCAGTTTCCCTGTGATGTTTTTATTGGCCTCAGCAGATGGCTTCCCTCAGCCTCTGCTTTGTTATGGTGGCCATCTTGCTCTGAGGGTCAGGGTTAACAATAGTTGCCAATAGCTGTAGGACACAAAAGCTTTCGCTGCTCCCCAAAAAAGAGTTTCCTCAGTAACCAAACGCTGTAAAACTAACAATGCTGTACAATGTAGTGCTTTTACGAGATGCCAGGACACTACCGCGTGTCAGCTTCAGGCACAATTGGGGAATCCTTGTCTTGTATGAGTCAAGTTTGGGATGTTTTCAAGCCGAGTAAGTCAGCATTTTGTAGAAATACCAAATAACCTTTTAAAACCAGCATCTACACTGAATAGCCTTGGGGCTGCACACAATGAAATGGGACAGCCTAAAAGCCTTCCCTATTTTCACAGTGCAACAGTATACTTATATTATTCTTTGCAATATCCACTTTCCTCTTTAGTTTTGACAACCCCTGTCTCCCCAACCCCCCTCTTCGATGCTCCCTCTCGTCCATCTTTCCCCCCCCCCCCCGTGATATCCAAAACCCTTCCCAACCTAGAGAAAAATTAAACTGTAAAACTAGGAGGCTCTATACATTCTTTACAGCCCCCCCACCCCCCTCCCATGCAGGATTTCTTCATTTCTGTGTTGGGTTTGAGTAAGGAGAACAGAATCAAGAGGGGGAGGACGGGAAAAAAATTGGTTGATGTTTCCCCTCAAACATGTGACCTCTGCTCGGCTCACAGCTGAAAATAATTTGGGCCT
Organism: Dissostichus eleginoides; assembly: GCA_031216635.1. Taxonomy (NCBI): domain Eukaryota; kingdom Metazoa; phylum Chordata; class Actinopteri; order Perciformes; family Nototheniidae; genus Dissostichus; species Dissostichus eleginoides. The sequence continues at coordinate 12,784,789 of CM062273.1, read as the reverse complement.
ACAGCCCAGTGGACGTCTGACGCAAACCCTCCCCCTCCTGTTGACGGGGGGGCTAAAGACAAAGCAATTGATGGATGTAAGTTGAGCAAAAAGAAGTTGAAAAAATGACACATTGTACTTTAAGTAGACATCTTGTCAGACGAGACCACAGCTTTTCCGCCGTGTCCATTTGTTCTTTCATTCTGCAAGAGAAAAAAAAAAAGGAAAAGCCCAGAGCCGTTCCAAAACACTGGACCCAGAGGGCCAATTATGTTGTTAACTCAGGGAAGAGTTCAGCTATTTGGCTGCATTTTTCTACGTAATCTTCTGAAATTGTGGCATTTTTTCTGACTGCCAGTTGGGACAACAATTTGTGGAATTTGGCTGAAAAAGGCTCACATTCCCTCCATAGTCAAGGGAGAGAAGTGTCAAAGTTAGCTAATGCAGGTTTATTGGGAGAGGATTGAAGGGGGGGGATTGGGCCCAGCCGTGCTCAGGAAATGTTTAACGGCCTACGGATACCCTAAAGTATCCCAGCACATCTGGTCTAATTCACACACATCACTGAGTTGGTCTGCAGTCAGGACTTTTTGGCGGGATGTGTGGATCTATAGGTGTGTTATTATACGAGGTTTTTTGTGTGTGGGTATGCAGCCGGGTGGCAAAGCATGTATCGGTGTCTCTGTGAATTGACTTAAGAACACATGTGAATATCTGCCAACAGAAGTTAACCCTGACCCCCCTCTCTAATGTTAACCACATCTGTGTCAGACTGATGCTAGGCCCATGCCAACCCTCCACCAGCATTAGCAGGCCAAGTCATGTGCCTGGTGCCTTGTGCTAGCGGCTCTCATTCAATGGTTACTTACGGATAGTCTTGCAATGGCTCCAAGTGGATCTGGTTTTATTATATGGTGACAAATGGACCGAATAATAAGTTCCCCCCTCAAAGTCACCTTGGCACCATTTGTCCTAATGAAGAACAGAGGGAAATATGCAGTGCTGGAAGACTTTAAGGAAGTGATATCCTAAAATGAAAGGAGTTTGCGGAGAGGATCCGAAGTGCAAAAACAAAACGTGTGCGCAGTACTTCAAATAACTTCTGACGAGTACGAAAAGCCTGAGTGATAACCTTTAAAAAGTTGAACTCAGTGCCCTTCTTTGTCTTCTAGTTGCCAGTGATGTTTTTCTAATGGGGCTTGTTACAGTGTGTCTTTAGAACATTCCATACGTTTTCCATATTGCCACATAGGAGCTGCGGTTTACGCCTGTGGGCTTGCAATTGTTAAAGTTTTGTTTTCATCTGTTTCCTCAAATTCTATCAAGTGTGGGGTTTTTTTCTGCCAGTTTTGGGGGGATGGCGTGCAACCTGTGAGGTCTGAGTTTTTCTAGCCAGAGAAATGATAGGTTTGAGCCTTTTGGTAGTTTACATTCACACACTAGAGTTAGATTTGTTTTCTAACCCTAAGGGAGTACTGTGGGAGTAGCTCTTCTTTTCACTTAGATTTAATTTGTCTGAATATCAACCTGTTTTTAAGTATCATCTGCATATGTATAGGTGAAAAATACATGAGCCTGAATATTTCCAACTCTCCTGTAACCGTTTGACTTTTAAATGTTTGTGATGGCAACCTACAAACTGAGATATTGGTCTGTTTGCATTCTCATTTGTTTAGAGAAACTTTTACCATCCACACAATGCATTTAACACTTCAAATAAATATATTGTGCTTACTGTCGGTGTCTTTCTCTGTGTGCAGGATGCCAGCTGCTAGCACCATGACCGGAGGGAGGGCCCTGCTGCTCTGCACAAACACTGACAACTGTATCTACCAATCAGTCAACGGGTAGGTGCCTCAAAAGACTATCAAATATTTAAATCATTTCTGATTCAGTAGTTGAAATAATCACAGTCCAACATATCAGTGCTTCAACCAATACTATGGGGATGTCTCTTTTTGTAAATAATCAAAGTTTCCTTGAATCAGGTTTTCATAGCCACCACTTAGAGTGAAGCTTTTTTAAACATCAGTCTCTCATTGCCATAATTACTGATTCTTCTAAAAATGAGACAATGGTCTAGACAGAAAGAATCCTTGCAGCACTGGCTGGTATTTCTTTTGTTTCTGTTTTATTTTGTGGGATTCTCCTTGCTGTTGCTTTGCATTGCAATTATTTTATTTTTAAACTTGAGGGAAAGCAACAGTTCCTCCTGATTTATACCAAAATGTTATCCAGCGATATGCAAGGAAATAAAATCAGCTAGTGGAGTAGGAAAGTGGTGGTCTTTATTTGTTTATACTGTAGTAAGAATGCAAGGTTATATCGGATTTGTGAAAGTAAACGTCCTATCCAATTTATATATTGACCAGATGACTTACGGTTTACACATTTGCAAAAGTTGGATGAAATGTAATAATAATTAAATAATCAACCAATAGGATAAATGCTTAGACTAAACGCATACAAAAAATATATATGATTTTGTTGCCATCTCTCATTCCAAGCTGTCCACAGACATGCAAGACATGAAGATGAAGCCATAACATATACTTACTGTATTATATCTAATGACCCTTTTGCTTTTAGTTGGAAACTAGCAGATTTTCAGAGTTCTGAAGGATGCAAAAAAGTGTTGCTTGGGCCTAAATATCTCTTTTCCCATCCTGAAGCTCTGTACTGCTCTGAGGCAGGCTGGAGACTCCCCTCTCCATGCGGGTCAGCAGAATAACAATAGCAGGGCTGGAGTGCAGGGCAGAATTGGCCATCTGGCATCTAGTTACTGTTCCTGCCCCCCCCCTGCTGCCACTGTCTCATGCCTCTTTGACCACTCTCCATAGTCCCTTCTGTCATCCTTGCAATATTCATTAGTTCTATTTTAATTAAAATGAGGGGATTTTGGTTTGTGACAATAACAGGGATTGTGGGAGGTTTTAATGTCTGTCGTTTTGTCTGTACCCTTGCTCATATGTTCTGTACATTTATCCCTGGAAATAGTCAAAAATGGATTTGCCGGAACATTAAAATACTCTTTATCTCTGTTATATTGTCCTCCCCATTTCCAACCCTTTCTCATATCCTCTGATCCTGTGTTAGCTCAGCTGGTTGGAGAAGATTTTGTGTCCTTGTATCTCCTTCCGCCCTCAATAACACTCATCTTCATGTTCCACCCATACTTTCTGTCCCTCAATCTCTCTTTGTCTCTTAATCACAAACAAGTGTTTTTTGAGACGAGGTGAAAAACATTATTAATTTCCTCCTCCATCTGCTCGTATTTTTCTTTAACTCCTTCGCTACACAAGCCCCCTGCCGACTCCTGCTTTCCTTTACCCTGCTTTTTATTTGACCTAGTTTTTTTTACCATCTGTTGCTTCATGCTTAATAAGAACTGCTGTTTCAACCGAGGTACTCAAAAGGAAAAATAAAGGGGGAGAGAGGTCAAGATAATAAAACCCAGAGCAATTTAAAAGAAAATTACTTGGTTTCCTTGTTGGCCATAGTTACAACATGTTTTGTTTTTTCTTGTTTTAAGGGTCTCTGAGGAAACTTGAATCAGTAATTTCCCCCTGAGATTTCCTTTAGATTGCATGACTGTTGGTTTTCACTTCCAGCAATGTCATCAGAAGTCACCAAGGCCGCGTTTCCTCTGTTTGTTGGAAATTCAACCATTTGATGAATGGTCTTAGGGCCAAAAAAGAAAGTTTTGAGCAGTAGAGAAGAAAAGATGCACGTCTGCACTTCGGCCTCTTCCCTCGCCTGTGTATACATTCATCTCCTCTCCAGAAATAGCTGTGTGCGTAGCTTGTAAACTTTGACCCCGAAACCCAGAGTTCAAACAGTCGTGACCCAGTAATCTTCCAGGAGTGACTCACAGCGAAAACAGATGCACCAAACAGACGTCCGAGCCCTCTTTACAAGAATTCTTGTTTGCCTCATAAAACAAAGATCTATTTGGACTTAATTGTAAGTGCTTGCGTTGTGCAGCCAATTTGAAGAGCTATGGGGAGCACGGTTCTTAGCTGTGTACACTGAAGGCAGCACATTACATTTCTATGGAAATAATTGCACTATAAATTATTAGAGTTGACAACAGTTCAATGTACTTTCTCAGCCTGTTTATCCAGTGTGAATAAGTGCAGATGTGGTAAGCAATGCCCCGTTGCTAAGAGAAGACTCTTTTCAAACGTTGTCTGATTGAGATTATTTTGGTACGTTTGCCCCTTTCATTCTGCGTACATGAATAACTTGAATATTTGAAATACGCCTTACTGCGAAATGGACCATTCAAAAAGCTTCAATATATTGATTCAAGAGGATGCAATCACATATTTTCCTACCAATTATAAATAATAATGTCAAGCACCATTTCCATTAGACTATTAAGCTAAGGTTCGTCTGAATTCTTAAATTATTGATGTATGGCAATCTGTATTTCAGCTAGGTTTTCAGATCTTACTTTGTCGCCCTGGTACTAACTAATCTGCTTTCAAGCAATAATGTATTGAATTGCTTGAATTGAATCTATCGTATACATCTTTTTTTGTAAAGACTAGGGTCGCATTTTCAGAGGGAACCAGTTTGCTACATCAAAGACATCTTGATTGTTTTTTAATTATTTCTTGCAATTTTTGTGGATCGCTTCCTATCAACGTATCAGAGAGTTGTGTATTTATTTTATAAGTTATAAAAGAATAACGTTTTATTCTAATACACTATGTTTTTTGACACATGAAAACAGAACCATACATCTACATGTCTTTCCTTCTGTTTTGTGTTGCCTCTGTCTATCATTGAAATACTTTCTTGTGGGCTCATGTTGGCCGGGCAGCTTTTGGTGAACATGTATGAAACTTGTGGTTTGCCTTCAAATCTTGTTAGCAAGTATGTCGAGTATGTCTGTTGACATTTCTGTGTGTGGTTCTTCTCCAGGCTCCAGTGCTGTGGTCTGAAGGTCGGGGAGGCTCCGTCGTCTGCGGTGCCCCAGCGCCAAGAGGTGTGCGGGTCGCCGGGGGACAGAGACAGGAGGGAGACCGCTGTGTCCACCAAGCGTCCCCTCTCCCCCTTACTCAGCCCTCCTGACAGCCCTCCTGACACCATGCTGGCTCACAGGAGAGCCACCGACCCGCGGACTCCCAACATGGAGAACGGGCTGTGTGGGAAGCTGAAAAACAACAAGAGCCCGGCAGCAGCCAAGACGGCCAGCATCAGAGATAAGATCTCACAATGGGAGGGCAAAAAGGAGACTGCCCCGTCTTCTACAGGGACATGTCCACTGATCACGGCAGAGAAGGAAGTTGAGACGGTGAGGAAAAAGGAACCCAAAGCTTCAGAAGTCCAAAGGACAGATAGCAAGAGGTTTGTTAGTTGGGACAGACAGGACTCAGGGAAGGAAAATGTTGGAAAGCTGGCGGATTTGAGGCCTAAATCTCCAGACGGCCCATCAAACAAGGACAAGGAAGTGATCTTAGAGAGGGGATTTCGGGCCTCAAAACCAACGGAACAACCTAAGGACAAGAAAAGTGTTTTAACTCATGTTAAGAAACTGGAGAAGGCAACAAAGGATGTTCCTCACAGACCTTCACTGGCATTTCCAGGGAATTACTTCTGCCCTCCTTCAAAGGAGGAGCTGGAGGAATCAGAAAAGAGGGCTGGCGAGCCCATTTTTGGGACTTTGGAGGTTGTTCGTCCTGGCAGCTCGCGGAGAAAGAGGGAGGGGGATCCAGAGAACGTGTACAGTGAGCCAGGTGCTCCCTCTATAAACCCTGTACCTAAACCTCAGAGGACCTTCCAGCATCACACCCCTCCCACAACCCCAACTTCAGGCCTCGGCTTGGGGAAGGGAAGGAGGAACTTGCCCCCTTTGCCCTCCATTCCTCCTCCCCCTTTACCCACGTGCCCCCCACCTGGAGTGTGCAGGAGACCCTGGGCAGACAAAGCCCGGGACAGTAATAACAGGTAGGGAATAAGAAGATAGAATGAAAACAGTTGTATGCTGGCTACTTGGCCAACACATGCATTTTTGCTCAGGCTTAGTATTTGCATGAGTTTTTTACAAGTAGAAACATGCGACTGTATAAATAAAACCTATGATGAACGAGTTGTGAGAGATTTGTTGAAAAAACGAATTTCTCCTATAGTTCTATTGTTGTACGCAGCCTCCATTCACTTTAATGATTGAATGACTTCTCTATGGAGACATACGGGGATATACCTAGAAAAACTAGTTATTCATATACTATTGGTCAAATTGTGGGGGAAGTGATCCTTTCACTATTGTCTTATTCCAAAATTCACAACAATTTAATATTTAAAGTTGCTTTTGGAATCAGATTCAACCAGTGATGGCTCTGGTTCTCCTCTGAACCCTTCCCCCACCGTCTCTGAGCAAACTCTGAGGTGAACAACATTTCCCACATCTGCTGTAAATCAAAACCACCGGTGACATCATCCTATTTCTAAATATCCCAAAGAATGAGCTCATTGGTTGGATCTGAGGAATGTACACATCAACTCAACTCATTACTCTTTCCAAAACTCATCTGGAGGAGGAGATCAACATGCAGAGTAATGAGTCATGTCAAAGAGGGCATTCGCTTTTTCAAGAATTCATGCCTTGACAGTAAAAACGGTTGCGCAAGGCATTTGGCTTTTATTAGGCCTTTTTCGGGGATTTGTAATTACAAAAATGTGTGTACTGGTAAAGTGTAAAGTCGGATCCAGAAACTGAGTCGCTTCTCGTGCCAAGAGCAATTACCATGTTGGAATTTACCAGAGTCTTCTTAGTGAAATTCAGCGGGGTTACACTCAAATGAACACGTTTCTGCAAGGAAACACAAAAATGTGTGAGCTCTGCGTTATTGGAGCACATCTATTGTTCACTTTCTGCAGCGGTCTGAATTCTTGTTTGGAGCTTGCCTTGAATCTGTTACATTCCATACCATATGTGGAGGCCTCACTCTGCTCAAGTGTGCTGTGTCAAGCCCTTTGTTTGGTCAGGCTGTCTGTCTCTCAGTGTCCGCTGCACTGTGCATTTTTGTGCATGTGAACGAATGCACTGCGTTGCCAGTTCATTAGCTACACTTGGCTTCATCTAATTCCATCCAACAGCTCTGCTATAAATCATACTTTTGTAAAGCGTGCAATGTTCAGTTTATGTTTCACTCTGTCAGAAAAGGGTTTATTTAACTTCACGTTCATTTACTTTCCTTATATATCAAGGACTATGCATAATAGTTGACATTATTATAATGGACAGATTTGGCTAAATTGTTCATTTTTACATGCAGCTTCAAAAAGTGAATGTTAAAGTTAAAAAAAGACTAACAAGTTTTCCTTTCCTGTAGTGTGTGATATAGGTTTTTGTGCATGTAAATGGTCTGCAAAGGCTAAAATCCCAAAGTTCCCTAGAGGGAGTTTCTCTCCCCACACACCCCCCCCTGCCTGAAACGCCTTCTTGGACTCCTTTATTTACTTCTATAACATATTGATATCACTATGTAACACTCGTGCTTCTATTGGCTAGCGCCCCACAAATTGCACGTGATAGGCTAAGGGCCGATCAATCTCTAAGCAGTTGCCCAATCACAACAGAGCCGGCCAGCTAACCAATCAGAGCAAACTGTCTCTGATTTCAGACAGAGGGTGAAAAGAGGTGCTGCAGCACAGGCAGGATGAGAAAATAAAGAGCTTTTTGAACATTAAAGCATGTAAACATGTCCCAGTAGAGACACAACATACTGATATGAATGTGGAAATGAGCAGAATAGGGCCCCTTTAATTGTATGTGTGCGTGCATGTGGGAATGAAGTCAAACCACAGATTCTTGTGAGCACTTCATTCTGCTTGACTTTAATCTTTGGCAGTGATGAAACACAGATGTGGTCAGACAAATGTGTCAACTATCAAATGGTAACATCAGTTTTCCTGCTTGGCCTATTAAACATTCTGAAAAGCACCAACGGAAACTATCAAAAATCCATCCTTCCTCCTCTTTGCTTTTATATCTGCCGTGCAATTTCTAAATCTCTGTAATGCTCTGTCCTCCAGGAAATCCTATGAATTTGAGGATCTGCTCCAGTCGTCCACAGAAAGCTGCAGGGCGGACTGGTACGCTCAGTCCAGGCTGGGCCTAACACGCACTTTATCAGAAGAAAATGTCTACGAGGACATAATAGGTAAAAACAATACATACCAACATATATCACTCCATTTCTTTGTCATTAACTAAGCAAGTCGAAAGTCACCTTTTAGATATGTGGTTTCAAAGCGTTCAACTTTATTGTGTAAAACTGAAACCATTGTTGCATAGTGTACTATAGGTTGGATGTTGTCCTATTTTCCCTACCCTTCATACACTGCATGACCTTGTAGTTTAATTTCTCATATCAGCGTGTGTCATAGCAACAGAGGTGATGAGGAGGCCAAGCTGTCTTTACTCTGCTCAGGTTTTAATTTAGAGCCACGCTGCTTAACTTTTATTAAAAATGATACGGCAAAATGTGACCCACGTTCCTACCTTATTGTCTGCAGCGTTATGCCAACCCCACCTAGAGCCTGCGAGATTTCATAAGGTACAATAGTGGCGTTGTGTGAGGTTGTAGCAGAGGTCGGCTACTGGGGGGGGGGGGGGCGCATGTGAGGCACATTACTGGCAATGGCTTCAATGTGTCTTTGGTTTTCATCCAAGAGACCAGTAATGAGTAAACGCTTGTTAGCAACAGTCAAATTGACTTTAATTATATCTGAGTGATACCGCAGCTTGTTTTGGATTCTTTTTTATAGTTTCCTTCTTTCAGACACCGATCTCTCAGCGGTGTCTCATGGGTAAAGTAACTCAAAGAGCTGTCGACACAAAAAGCAGCTTTGGGAGTTCCTAGATATAGATAGGGATGAAACGTTGTGATATCCTCCCTGGCATGTCATCAACACGCAAACCAGGTTCTCGTCAACACGCTTTAAAAACAATCCACATGCCTGACCGTGTTTTCAGATTGAGAGGAAAGCTACTGTCACCACATGTTTTCAGACACACACATTGATGGCTGATGCACACTCACATCTGCACAGCTGACGGAGAGCGCTAACACACTGAAGAGATAAGTGTGTCACAAGCTGGCAATGTGAAAAACAGTACACTGATCCCTTGTTTTTGTGAAGGGAGAAGGAGCTGCTCCGACTCCTACAGCTCACATCTGGCGGAGGAATTGATAAAGCACAGGAGAAGAGAGACAGATACAAAGGGAGAAACAGGTTTTTGAAAATGAAACGTCCTCACTACTAATCTGCAGGGGAGGACTGGTGGGTAAAGTTAGCATTAGCTCTGCAAGCGTCTTATCACAGTGAAATATGAGCTGGGTAAGCAGAGTCTGGAAGTTCTCCATCAGCACATCTGGAGTAGGATGAAACTGGCAAAACAAATATAACTGATATGGAAAGACAGCTTTATCAGCATATTGGAAAGAGGTTGGAAGCTTAATCAAAGTTGCTTAGTTTTGAAAAAAGAAATGTTTTTTCTTCTGAAGATCCTCCCTCCAAGGAGAATCCCTATGAAGATATAGAGCTGGAGAGAAGTTGCTTGGGAAGCAAATGTGTTTCACCTGCCTCCTCATCTCCTGTCCCCGACACGCCAACTAAGGTACCAATTTGTTGATAAATCAATATAAAAACATTTAGATTTAATTCAAAATACTTCGTACTAAAAACAATGTTCTCATGTATCTTTTCCCCTCCCCAGCTCTCCTCCAAACCTGGCTTCTTCAGACAAAATTCAGAACGGCGAAGCTTCAAACTCCTGGAGCTCCGTAAGACCGGCAGGGACACTGGCTTCTCCTCTCCCTCCCGCATCAGCCCCCCCTCCACCCCCAGCAGCCCTGACGACACCCCTTGCCTCTCCGGAGACCCGTACAATCGCAGAAGGAGGAAAATCCCAAAGGTACGGGAGTCTGAGAGGCATTTTGCTGAGCTCACTCTGCTCTGTCTGTGATTTATGGTGCCGGGAAGTTCAGAGCTGGTCCACTCATGCTGCCGTCTGGGGATGAGTAAGGCACGGAACATTTTCTGACGGATATTTCCTTTGAGAAGTGTGCTCAGAGGAAGGCCTCCCAGAAGCTGTATTGAATTGATTTTATGTAGAGCGTGGCCAATTTTGTTTATTAGCTTTAAGAAGTTAAAGATGGACATTTTTCCCCCCTACTCCCGCAGATGGTGCTGAAAATCAACGGCATCTTCGAGGCACGGAGAGGGAAGAAACGAATGAAGAGGGTGTCTCAGTCGACAGAGTCCAGCTCAGGGAGAGGTGAGTCAGGCCACATAAATATCATTTAATTCACATCATCTGTGAATTTAGAAAAACTCATTGGAGTTTTTTTTTACTTTGCTTCACTAAAAATCATGTCCTGCTCTTCAATGCTTCTATCAAGACGGTAACATTTAAAGGCAATTGACATCAGCTTTACACAACTGTCATGTGATGCGGCACTATTCTGCATTCATCATTGTGGCTCATGGAGTCCATGATTTGCTGCACTAGAGGTATTTTGATATGGAAGGAAGCCGTTTCGGTTGATGATGCACATAAAAAAAAACACAGTAGTTAAGCAAATCGCGAAACATAAAAGACATACCACTGCATTGCAATACTAGTAAAAACCCGCACTAACAAACACATGTATTAAGAGTATATTAGTATTAGTATTAATTTGCATATTAGTTGAAGTTAAAAAGCAAAAATAAATCCTAAATCATGCCAAACTACTAAATGTGCAACACGTTCAATTTCAGATGCCGTTACAATATTTCTAAACGTTTCTATTAATACAATAACAAATAAAAGTAGTATAGTAGTGTTTTCTGGGCAAATGGTTATTTGGTTATGACTAGAAATGTAACTAAAATGTATACACTGATCCCTGAATCCCCATCAAAACTCTGCAGACACTTTTATTCAGGTTACCTTTATTACAAATCTCAGTTTGACCAGAAAGACTTTACAGGTCTACCCCCATAAAAGGGACGATCACATGTATCCACTTAGTTTTATGGGCAGAGAAACATTCTGTGGTCAGTTGAGAGTGACCCGTGTGTGTGAGAGGAGTGTGTGTTGGTGTGTGTTGGAGGCTGTAATGAAAGCAAGGAGAGCAGATTCCATGTGCTTTTAGTTTCCTGAGATATTTTTTTGCAGTCTGCTCACACTCTGTTTTCCTTTTTCACTCTTTCTTCGCTTTTATTCAGTGACGGATGAAAACAGCGAGTCGGAAAGTGACACAGAGGAGAAACTACAAGGTGAGGACAGTAAATGTATACTTGCCCACAGTATTGTGCTTAAGTGATGCTAAGCTGTATAGATATGAAATAGTTGGGTTGACACAGCTGCAGATGTACATGGTGGCCTCACGCTGACCTGACATGCCATGGATGTTTTTGCATAATATGTGTCTCTCTTGTCCTCAGCTCACAGCCAGCGCCTGGTGTCGGTCCAGTCCATGCTGAGGCAGACGGGGCGGTACCGGACCTTGGAGACGGATCTGATGGAGCTGCAGGAGAGGAACCTCTTTGAGTATTTTATAGTTGTTGCGCTCCATAAGACCAAGGCTGGAGTCCCATACCTGCCTGAAGTCACACAGCAGTTCCCTCTCAAGGTAAACAGGGAGAGGCATTTTAGCTGTTGCAAAGTAAGACACCTGAAATGATGTTGGAAGAAGGAGACATTATTGTAGATATTATTATCTAAAGAAATGTCCAGTTTCCCAACAGACCAAAGGCAATAATTCAACCTATGGTTTATGAGCACCTGGTTTGAACTCTTCTGGGAAAAGAAAAAGGGATTTTCTTTGCTTCTGGGAACAGCAACAGCAGGTTTCATGCAGTAAAAAAAGAAATAGCCTCATATATTTAGAGCAGTGTGACTGCTGTGCTACTGACTAAAAGAAGATGGAAAATAACTTCAATTTCATCACAAAATACAAAAAAAAGGAAAGTGGTTTCAGCTTCTTAACAGTGACGTTATCCAGTATGTGCAAAATACCTCAATATTGTGGTTTTAACAATGTCATTAGGCATTATCTTATCACATTGAATTACCTTTGGCTCTACTCATATTAACTTAAACAATGACACTACAATTTTATGATAATGAACATTAAGGATTAGGAAAAGATTAACACAGATCTTAAAATATTTGTAGGTTTTGGCATTAGAAAAATCTGCACTTTCAGTGGTTTTTTCTTATCTAATTTCTGTATACAGATGTTTCTGTTTAAGATTGACCTCAGTTCAATATTAGACAGCAAGATATCTGTCTGTGTGTGAGTGTGAAACATGAGTTTAAGACTTAAATAGTATTATACTTCAGGTTTCTTTGAATATAATCCTTTTCACATTTCCTCTCTCTTTCCCATCCAGCTTGAGAGGAGCTTTAAGTTCATGCGGGAGACTGAGGACCAGCTGAAGGTCATCCCTCAGTTCTGTTTTCCTGACGCCAAAGACTGGGCGCCTGTCGACAACTTCCCCAGGTCAGTCCCAGTCTGACCGCACCTCACAAATAAAAGAGTGAAACAAAACAGGGACACAGGAACTTCCCGGCACAGTGTTAATAGCTCAGCTGTTGCTAATAGCCACTTGTTAGAGAAGAAGCTGAAAGCCCAAAATACTAAATGACCTCTTGGCTTGTCAAGAAGTCTGTTCCTTCTTTAATGATTAGGTGCTGATGGCAGCGAATGATTACAGGGAGAGAGGGTGGATTTAGCACCTTACACCTGGTTTGTTATTACAAAATCCACCCTCTTTGTGTAATGTTAAGAAGTGTCTATATTACCCAATACCTCCTAGCTTAGCCTCTCAACGTGTGCATTGTTCAGAGAGGTGATGAAGTGTGTCCTGGTTAATAATTACCTGGAGGCAAATGTTCGATGAGTGTGGGGGGGGGGGCACCAAACACACACCTGCATTGAACTTGCTGACACTCTAGCCTGTCAGGAAGGTTGTCATCCGTCAATAAGTACCTGTCAGGCAGAGAGATAAGGGAGATTTGTGTGGATACTTGCGGTGTAATAAGCTTGTCCCGAGGCTCTTCCCTCCCAAGTACAAAGTCATACCCTTGTTTGCCTAAAAACAAAGTCATGTTCAAGAGTTTCTGTTTCCACAACAGTCTTTTCTGCACAATTTCAACAGCTATACATATTTCCTGCAAGTTTGAATCATCTTTTGTTTGTCTCTTTTTTTATTTCCAGCGAGACGTTCTCATTCGTCCTGACGGGTGAGGATGGAAGCAGGCGGTTTGGCTACTGTCGGCGATTATTGGTATGTTATCGGTATATGGTGTGCTCTTATAATGCTGCTAGATAATCCTTCATTATAGACATGCTCATCCAAAGTTGGCTTTCACCCTTTTCTTTTTTTTGTTTTTTTTGTGCAATGTAAAGTATTTCCCACGTATTTTTTACATTTTTCAAAGTGAAAGTCTACAAAGTCTCTGCCAAACAAAGGCTTTGCTTTGCTCCAGTTGTCTAATCTGTCTGGTTATACTTGGGTGAGCAGTCTTGTGACACGGCGGGGTTTTGAAGCTGTCTTTTTCCTGTTCACAGCCCAGTGGTAAAGGCCGGAGGCTTCCTGAGGTCTACTGCATCGTCAGCCGCCTGGGCTGCTTCGACCTCTTCTCCAAGGTAGATATACTGCGCTCAGCATGAACAGAAGTTTGCCCAGAATCACGTGTTATACCAGTGGTGTCCAAAATACGGCCTAGGGGCATTTTGAATCGGCCCTCAGCAAATAAAAAAAGTATAATGGAATATGGCCCACAAATGAAAATGTTGCTTGTCTTATATTGTACTTCTTAAATATATATGTAAACATATATTACACAGTAGTATTCATGTGTTATAAGCCATCTTTTCAAATAAATTCAGTCTATAAAGTTGAAAACATTTTCTACCAAATCTTAGTTGATAAGAAATAAGCACAATAACTTATTTACATAACAAGCTTGAAATGTACCCTTCATATTTCTCCTTATAATCAATCTGAGGCTTCTCTTTTAAGGAATGAGCTGCCAACAAAATAAATGAAACCTCATGGTAAGCTGTGATGTAGGCCATTTCTTTCTTAAAGCATTTTCAAGAATCAAGCATAATTTACCTACATTTGATTGATTTTGCTAACTTATAGCTTAACTTATGACGCAATATACCTCATCTCTAGTAAGGGGCCCAGCCCTTATTATATTTTTCTGTATGTGGCCCTCAGTGAAAAAAGTTTGGACACCCCTGTGTTATACCATACCAAAGCATACATACAACCCCACCCCCACTAGAAGAGTACAGAGCTACCACCCTCTGTGCCCGCAGAGCCCCACCCACCCTCTGCCGGCTCTTCTTTCCCACAGAGCGGTGCAGTGCTGGCTGCAGTACAGACGCACATGTGAAGTGCAGCTGATGTGGTTACCGCAGTGGAAAAAGGTTCCCTGTATTGGGCCTTAGATTTATATGCATGTGTTCTTATAGATGTGCCGTGTACATGTGCGAATGCTAAAAGTGGGTTTGTAAGGAGAAGGGTAACTAACTACAGTCTATCTTCTATTAGATTAAAATCTGCCTCTACATTGGCCAATGTACATTGGAAGTACTCCTTGCTGATGATGTTCTGAATGTGTTTCATCTGTATCAGATCAGCTTCATTAAAGTGTAATGCTATACAGATGTGTACTCTATGCATGTAGAGGAGTACACATGATGGTTTCAGGCTGTTTTTTGTTTTTAATTTGGGACGTTGTACTCCACTGTATCAGTAAGACGAAAAAACGATATATAAAAATCGAATTAAGGCCATAATGAATTCCAATAAAGTCGTATCCAGTATAAATAATCCCCCAAATCTAAAATAGAAATAGTTAAATAACACAAAAAGTTGTCATCTGTAGACTCATAAATATTTGTCCTTTCCCTGTGTTCTGCAGATCCTGGATGAAGTGGAGAAGAGGAGGGCTATCTCCCCGGCTCTGGTGCAGCCTTTCATGAGAGGCATAATGGAGGCTCCCTTCCCCGCTCCAGGAAGAACCATCACTGTCAAAAACTTCCTACCTGGCTCTGGGACAGAGGTTTGTTTGTTTTATTATTAAGGGAATATGAAGGAGGATTGCCTAAAGCTCCAAGGGCTTGGAAAGGGACATTCTCCAGGCAGCACATTACATCATCTCCAGGCAGCACATTACATTCCAGTATTCTAAAATACACCAAATGGTATCTATCTAATAATAATGAAACCAAAAGACTGTGGGATGATGGTGGTGTTTCAGTGGAAAACCAGTCGTTTTTTCCCCTTCTCTTTTGGGCAAAACCCATATGCAATAAAGATTATCTAAATAGTCATACTAGTGATTTAATGTGTATGTACATAAGTATCTAATATAATTTTTTCTCTCCCTTTCCTACAGGCGATAGAGCTGTGTAGGCCTTCAGATTCTCGACTGGAACATGTGGACTTTGAATGTCTCTTTTCCTCCTTGAGTCTACGTCTCCTTCTCCGAGTGTTTGCCTCTCTGCTTCTGGAGCGCAGGGTCATCTTCACTGCCGACAAACTCAGGTTGGCTCCAGCAGCAAATATTCTGAGACCCAGCAGGGTGTTTTCTGCTTTCCGACCTATAGATGACATTTCCAAGCGCAACAGGCATATCGTTTAATATATCTCCTGCGATTGAATTATCACTGGAAGTGTTTTGATGCTGAGAAAGACCAATAGTATAGAGTTTGAAGGATGTGACAGAGAGACCTCAAGTCGACAAACAGTCTTAGGAAAAGAAGATCCCGACCGAGTGTGAGAGGAAGGAATGCTGTTATGTTATACAGTCGCCTGGGGAACAATCACTTCTTCTCTGGAAAACTGTCATGGACGCCAGATAGAAGGAGCTAGGCTTCAGAGCTTACACGTGTTCACATCGACGTCATCACACCCACACTGTCCACTTAAAACTTTAAGTATTGCAGTACTGTGTTCAAGCAGAATCAGTTCAGATATAGGTTAAGATGTTCTGTGTATCTCATACATACATCTCGTACTGCTGTTTGAAAGGTAGTATAAGATAATTTCTCACCAGAGCTCAGCAGATCACGAGTCGTTTGCACATTCTCTACTGTGCTGTGGAAACTTGGCCCCATCAATCAATTTTTTAATGAATTAACTGTGAGCAGATGCACACCCGGGAGACATTAAGTCAGCAGCGGGGGGTGAGTGTGTTTGCTGCCGCTGTATAGTTTTTATAAGTGTTACATCACGCTCCCCGAAGAGATGCTTTTTAACATTTCTCTCAGGGTAACAACGGGTTTGTTGGAGCAAAAGGAATTAAGTTTTAACATAATGTTCCAAATTAAGAAACGATGGCAGGAAAGATTTAGTCCTGGAGGAGTGGGTTAGCACCATCTTGTGGCAGAGACTAGACTTTAGTATTTTAGATTGTTAAACGATAACACACAGACATTATAAACGACCTTCAGGGATGTGCTTTTCGCTTTTTTATAGATTTCTGAGGCTTTCTATACTTTTTTACAAAAGTACAATGTTACCTTTTGTTGACCAGTGTCTTAGAATCAAAGATCAAGAAATACTCTCTCTTTTGAATCACTATTACTCTCTTGACCTGCTATACTTAATATCCACAGCTGACTGCAATAAGTTCCCTATAGTAAGGTGCTAGATTGTGCCTGCACATTAAACAATACTAAACTGTACATTATATGTATGCTACGTTACAATACAGGGGTATGAGATAACATAATATACTACCATGATAAATAAGGATAATATTACTAGGGTTAATAGTTCATTCTTGAACTTAGAAGCAGAAGTTGACAACAATCTCACAACAAGGTCGTTTTAAGTGGTTATTTTGCCATACTTCCTTATCAGATTAATTTGAGTTGCCATGACATTGTAGATATTAACATTTTATTTTGATTACCCTTTAAGGACCTGTCATATATGTTAGCTTAAATACTGCGTCTGACATGCAATAAATGATACATTCAAAAGCTACTGAATAGCTACATTATGGTTTAATGATTTAAAAACGTCCATTATTACATTTTCTGCTGAAAGTCGATATACAGTACTCTTTGTAGTTTAATTTTTGATGCCATACTGTATTATCCCCCAATGATTTGTCGTTGTTGAATAAGCATTTACCTTTTCCTTTCCCTCTCATTTTCTCCGCAGCACATTGTCTCAGTGTTGCCATGCAGTAGTGGCTCTACTCTACCCCTTCACCTGGCAGCACACGTACATCCCCGTGCTCCCACCCTCCATGTTGGATATTGTCTGCACCCCTACCCCCTTTATAGTCGGCCTCCTCTCCAGCTCCCTGCCTCGACTCAAAGAGCTGCCCATCGAAGAGGTGCGATTATTATTCTTTGTTGGTGAAGTACTGACTGCAGTGCCCTTGATTCTGGGGCTTTCATCCTCTTAACAATAGCTCCAGGAAATGACTTCACTCTCCCTCTGCTCTTCCCTCAGGTCCTGGTGGTCGACCTCGGGAACAGTCGCTTCCTACGACAGGTAGAAACATAAGGAAAACTGTGAAAATCTGTCTATTACCACATGGTGTCCTTTTAAACATATGGTGGTTCTACCAGATGTTATGTAAGATATGTTGATTGACTGCAGCATGTTTACTGTGTTAACATCTGTGTCTTCACTTCACAGCTGGATGATGAGGACTCCATTCTTCCCACAAGCTGCAGGCGGCTCTGGAGCATGTGCTGGACAAGAGGAAGGAGCTGGCCTGCGATAAAGGAGATCTGCCCAATGGTGAATAATAGTGTAAAAGGCACACTAATAACAAAAGAGACACTGTCTTTTTATGTATGCAGACAACTTATGTATTTCTGAGAGTGTAATGTAATTTGTAAAAAGTGATTTGTATGAGTAGGGGAGTATCTGTGAGTTTCCAGTTAATAGGGAGTTTATTTTACTACTTGCTGAGTAAGACGTTTAATTTGAAATGACTTGGCAAAATAGTCTTTGAGTAATTGCTATTGATCAATCTTTGGCAGATACTGGATGTAGTCATCATTCTTTTGTTTACGTCAGTGAATATGTTGTGATTTAATCTTTTCTAATTCATTTATTATCACTCCTTTACCTCCACTCAGACTCCAGCTCCCTCAGCACGGTGGTGTCGGAGGCCTTTGTGCGTTTCTTCGTGGAGATGGTGGGTCACTACTCCCTCTTCATGGGAGGAGGGGAGCGGGATGAAGAGTCTGTCTCCTCCCAAACTTTGCCCAGCCCCTCTTCTTCCCCCTCCTCATCCTTTCAGCGTGAACAATTTCGCAAAGCGGTCACGTCCAAGAGCTTGAAAAGGTTCCTGGAGGTGTTCATGGAGACCCAGATGTTCACTGGCTTCATCCAGGAGAGGGAGCTGCGCAGGCAGGGCCTCAGAGGTACTGATGTTACATCACCTGCAGTAGTGTTACAGTACAGGTTATTATAGTGAAAGTATAGATATTTGTTATAAACTCTTACCTATATGTTAATATGAAAAAAAGTTGTATCTGTCTTTTTACTAACTATTCAACAGTGATCAAGTTTCCTTTTTCTAGGTTCAGTTCCTTGAAATTGTCTCAATTTAGTTGTAATACGTAGTTGTGTATTGTTCTGGAGCCTTCAATCACATGACATGGTCTTCCTCAGCAAATGTTTTAATGGAACCGTAGATATTTCAACTTTCAATGGAAAATAAACTAAGAGAATGCACAAAATAAACAAAATGGGGAGCCACTAGCCACTAGAACAGTGGTCTAAAACTCCATAACTTGTATTTGATGATGACGACTGTGTGACACTCAAAGGCTCCAGAACAAGTGAGGAAGGAGCAAGGATCTAGTTATAGTTTTTAATGTTCCTTGGTCAAATTGAAATACATTTCCGATCCATCTTAGTTTGTAATTTCATATGTCAAAATGTATTGAAAATTAAAAATACTTGCATTCGACCTGTAGGCCTATAGATTCTTGACCTGTAATATTCACTTTTTAATTTATTTTGATTAACAGGTTTATTTGAGGTGAGAGCACAGGAGTATCTCGACTCACTGCCGGGGAGCGAGCAGCGAGGAGTCAACAAGTTCCTCAAGGGTCTAGGTAAGATTGACTCTATAGCTTCAATGTATTGCAACTAGTTAAACAGTTAACATATACAGTGCAACTGATTTTGGCTATGTTTCTGTTAAGTTGAAATCACATCTGTTCTTATTTTTTTCAGGAAACAAGATGAAGTTCCTTTCAAAGAAATGATGCTTGGAGTGTGGATGTCATGTGTTAAAGTAGAAAAAAGGCAGGAAGAGACAATGCTTTAAGAAAGAAGAAGAAAGTCCCTGGATGTGGAGGATGAGGAGAGGAAGAAGTGTCTATGGTGTCTAAGTGTCAAAACAAAGGAAGACCCTTGAAGTGAACTGGACTCATACATTGTGAACATGAGGAAATGTGGGTAAACTTAAGGTTTACATCCCAGTTTCATTTGTCATTCCATAAGTGTTGTGAAGGGTTTACTCAACGTGGACCAAAACTCCCTTCCAACACCATAAGGCAATGTCTTAGAGTGTCTCTCTAGACCTTTGCCTGGGTTTTCTGTCTATGTCAATCCCTGCAGTGTGTCACTGTTTAGCACAGCAAAGTGTAAATGTTTTTATGAACATTGTTCTCCCTTTCTCTGTCAATAACCCGACCTATAGTATAAACCTGCATGAGGAAGTGTCACTAAAGGTCCCATTTTGTACATACCTTCCTATACATTCCAAGTATTTTCTATAGAAGTTTTTTTAAATACAATAGTACAACTTCTTCACCAACAGGAGGCTTTTAAGTTAATTTATATTCTTCTTAGATCAACTTAATCTCTTTTTTTAAATGTCCTTCAAATGAGTGCAAGAAAAACTCCTGTAGTTTGTACAGTAATAGGCTTTATTTAACAGAGTCTACTCCAGACTGTTTGTAGACCACTTTGGGTTGTTGGGTAAATGTACCACTGTTTTAAGTAAATTAATGTTTAATGGAAAAGGAATGAGCACCAAAAGGAGGAACATTTAAAGAAGGAAATCAATGTGAATGCATCTCTCACTTGGGTTTGAGTACATGGTTTGAATAGACTTGATGTTGAAGGAAGATGTGTATCTTAGGCCAATCAGAATCAATGTATTTCACTAGGTTTCAAACTTGATTGCAATTAAACTTTTTAAATAAAGTGATTTGAATGTTTTGAATTACACATGTCTTTCTGTATTTGTTTTCCTTGTAGCATACAGTTAAAGTGAGGCCATGTACATTTAGTTGTTGCTGCTGAACCATAGTGCGTTTACTTCTTGAAGCCTACATTTCCCATAATGCAACGCAACAGTATCTCCATGGGTTCGTTCATTGGGCCTTTACGAATTGTAGTCTACAAGACAATAGGCATTTTGGACTTGTCATAGTAGGAAAAGGACAGGTAATTGTAAATCAGCTACCATTCATTTCAATATTTACATCTGTGCTTGTAAAGGTCAAAATGTTGTCTGTGAAAAAAAAGTACGTTTTTATAGGAGTAATTGCTACAATAAATTATACATCACAGATTGAGTAGTTCTCTCTGCCACTAGTAAATTGACTCTAACATTTAAAATCAGTGGTGCTCCTTTATGTGCTCACAACACTTAAGTCCCTTCAACTCCAGAGGGCGCTGTCCCCATTTCCAATGCCCTCTCTGAAGGGTGGCGAGTAAAAGACAACAGAGAAAATTAGAATAAAAAAACAGTTTGAAGGTACAAACATAAACGATATGTTAGCATAAGTACTTTACACCTAATGTCACACAGCTACATCATCACTGGTGCGGCTAATTAGCTAATTAGTTAGATTGGAATCAGCTGTGGGTCATGAACGGGTCTTCATTGAATGCAGTACAAACGCACCTGTGTCACAAGGCCCAGCTTTCGATGGGTCAGTATCGCTGGAAAATCAAACACCATGAAGTCGAAGGGAGACTCCAAGCAACTCAGTGAAGAGATGATTGAGAAAAACAAGTCAGAGGATGAAAACAAGCTCTTTTCCGATGCACTAAATTACATCCACTGGAGTAAATTCATCCGTGATTTAGAAATGGAAGGAGTGTGGCACTGCTGGGAATTTCAATTGAACAAGGAAGTATCTCCATCTGAGCACAACGGCGAATTTCAACAACTGGTAAGTCTTAAAGATGTATTTGTGTGATAAATATGGTTCACTGGCACGTAGCTGCTGTCTTTTTTTAAACAAAGATGATAAGTCGATTCTTAACAACTGTAGAAAAGTGTGTTGTGTCGAAATTACTCAATAATCAACTAGGCTGCAGTAAAAAACTTCAAACCAGATTTTCAAACATAAACATAAAGACAGATAACACGCTCATCACAGACAAGCTGGATGTGGCCAATTACTTAAACATTTTTTTCACAAACATAGCCACAACACTTGTAAATAAACTACCCTCCCTCTCAGGGCATTTTGGGGTAGAACACATCTTAGCCTACTGCAATAACCTAGGGGTCCGCAAAGATGATTTCAAACTAACAATGGTAACAACAGCTGAGGTGCTCAAAAAACTGAGCGCCCTCCAACCTAACAAGGCCACTGGTCATGACAATATCCCCTCCAAATTCCTTAGAGACTCAGCAGCCGCCATCACCCCAGTCATCACACACATAATAAACCTCTCCATAAAACAGGGACACGTACCCAAAGACTTCAACATTGCGAGAGTAACCCCCCTGCACAAAAAGGGCAGCAAATTGGACCCAGGCAACTACCGCCCTGTTTCTATTCTTACCTCCATCTCGAAAGTCATGGAAAAGATAGTGTACGAACAGGTCGAAAAGTACCTCGCGGAAAAAAATCTAATCTACGAATTTCAATCTGGCTTCAGAACATCCCACTCCACTGACACATGCCTTCTCTATTTGAACGACCACATCAAACAAGAGGTGGACGCGGGCAAATACTGCGGCATGGTCATGCTGGACCTACAAAAGGCCTTCGACACTGTCAATCACTCCATTCTGATTGACAAGCTAAAAGCAATTGGTTTTGATAGTCTATCGGTGAGCTGGATGCAATCCTACCTGGAGGGGAGAGAACAGATGGTGGAGGTAAACGGTACTCTGTCCCCCCCCTCCCAGTGAGCTGTGGTGTTCCACAAGGAAGCATACTAGGACCGTTATTGTTCCTAATTTATGCAAATGACATGTCATCAGCATGTGACTGCAACTTGTTCCTGTTCGCGGACGACTCAGCCCTGCTGGTCTCTGGCAAGAACAAGTTGCAGGTTGAAAAAACCCTCAGCTCTGAACTCGGCAGAATCTGCAACTGGCTCGCCGATAACAAAGATCATTACACCTGGGTAAAACAGAGCCCATTCTCTTCGGTTCAAAAATCAAACTCGGCAAGACCGACGGCTTCTCAGTTACAGTGGGTGACAATATTGTCACAAGGAAAGATGAAATTACATACCTAGGTTCCATACTAGAGGCAAATCTCTCCTGTGACAAAATGGCATCCAGTGTAATCAAAAAAGTCAACCAACGAACTAGATTCCTGTACCGGATCTCCTCTCTGGTAAACAAGAATACCCTGAAGACTCTGGCAGGAGCACTCATTCAAGGGTACTACGACTATGCTTGCACCTCATGGTACCAAAGCACCTCATGGTACCAAAGCACCTCAAAGGCGCTAAAAACAAAATTGCAAACATCACAAAATAAACTGGTCAGACTACTGCTTGATCTTACATCTAGAACCCACCTCACCCTTGCCCACTTTGACAACCTAGGATGGCTTAGAGTAGACGACAGAGTACAGCAACTTGCAATGGGCTTGGTCTACAAGATACACTACACCACTAAGGTACCCATGTACATGTCAAAATACTTCCCAAAGGTCAATGAATACCATGACAACAACACCAGAGGGAGCTCCACTAATCATGTTAAACCCAGATTTGGCTCAAAAAAGGGACTAAACACGTTTCGCAATTATGCCACATCAATGTGGAACGCCCTACCCACAGCTGTAAAGGAATGTGAATCACTACTCACCTTCAAAACCTCTCTAAAAGAGCACCTACGGGAGACAGCAATTCGAAACTGGCCCCTGTAAATGTCCAAACCCAACCCCCTACAATGTACAGTTTCCCCCCCCCCACCAATGTATATACTCTCTTTTTAGACTCTTGTACTCACAAACAGTGCTGTATATTTGTAGATCTGGTATGTCATAAATGTCCAGATGTAACAGTACTGTCTATCTGAAGGTCATGTATGTCATATATGTTATGATGGTTTGTATTTGAATAAAATGAAAATGTAATCTATCTGTATGTCATATATGTTACGATGAATTGGAAATGGGGGAACCTGATGTAAACAAGACGAAAGTCTTTCTCTGGTCTGCATCCCCTTAACAATTGTGTGTATTGAGCTGTACTGTACTGTACCCATTCTACAATCTGTTAATACATTTTTCAATCAATCAATCAAGTGATGTTAGCATGAACCAGCAGCATGTCATACCCACAGTGTCCACTGGAGGTCTCTGTTACCCACATGTACTCATGTGTTGCCTCACCACAGGCTAAAGCTCAGAATCACATCTCAGATCAACTCTAATGACTTGCACAACACGCCCATGTAAAGAAGCAGTTATATTGCTTTCACCAGCTGGAGAATAAAAGCAACATGTGTTTGAAAACTGGGACTCCAAAGAGTCACAGGGGGAATCTCTTCAAACATTGTAATATAAACTAATTCAATAAAGCATAAACTAAATGATATCTTCTCCTTACTAAAACACCTGACAAGAGCATTTTCCTGAAGAGGGTACTACAATTGTTTTTTCTATATTCAATATAATGTGTTATAGGGCATAAACAAATTAATTTGAGAACATTAAGCCAAAAAAAGGTTATAAACTGGCATGATCTGCTGGAGAAAGTTGTTATGAATAAAACAAAAAAAAGCATTAAATATGAACTCAAATTATTGCTCATAGGCAACAAATTCTTTAGTCAGATTATCTTGTTCCTTTTTTGTCTTTTTAGATAACAATACCAAAAAAAGATCCTATACCCTACATCTTTCAAATTGTATTACACTATTATCTGGACAAACTTGGATAGTTGTTCATTTTAAACCTAGATAAAGTTCAATAGACTTAATTCTAACATGAGATGATAAAAAGGTCAAAGCAAGGCTTATAATTATGTATTTGATACAGTATATAACATCCGGACCACAGTCTTTTGTCACCAATTGCAAGTCATTGTAAAGAAGTTGTTTTCTTATTATCCTGTTTGTCCCTCATAAAAGCAGTGACTTTTACAGTCATACTTTATTCTTGATATTTCCTTCGCACTCCCCCCTCTCACAACCCTTTGCTTTCCTTTCCTTTTTGGAGCCCTCCTCCCCTCCTCTCCTCCCCCTCGTCATTACGTGTTGACCGGTCAGACCTCCTCCCTCACCTCCCCTCCTTCTCTCCCTCCCTTGGTCTTTTCTCTGGCTTTTTCCAGGCTTCATGTCATACCACGGCTAATTCCTGAAATTCCTGCCCTCCTCTCGCTTCAAACAAGCGGCTTCAGGAAGGAGACTAGGCAGCAGAAAACAATCAAAACAATAGAAAAGCATTAGACTGAGTTATTCTTAATAAAAAAAACAAATTATTGTTCTACCTGCCTGTGTATCAGTCCGCTGACAGTCCTCCCAGGTAAGCTCAACAAGTGTTTTCTAATATTCAAAGTGCTGCTCTCATGTTCACATTTAAACCGCGTTTTCTACCGGAGTGTAAACTTTCAGTTTGTAGAATATCTGGGTTGTGAGTATTTCACGCTTTCTCTCTCGATGCTTCTCTCTCTCAATGCTTCTCTCTCACTGTCGGAAATAACATTCCTCAAATATCTGGCATTTCTTCGCCCAAATTCCTGCATTTTTTGTCTTTAATTCCAGCACTGGAGTGTGTGTGGTGTAACTTCCTGTGCGAGCAGCCGGAACTTTTCTTGTGTTTTTGAAGGAATAACGTCACAGAAGTGCAGTCAAACATTAGCGTCTGTCCGGGTAAAGTTTGACATCTGCAAACCTGGGGATATTCAACTGTTTATTATTAACTTCCCAAGTGTGTGCAGTGTTACCGTTATTGTTACGTTTTATATTTGATGTCATGATTTATTTGTCTTTTTCGATAATTAGAATAACTGTGTTTTAAAGACTTGCGATTTTATGATAGTAGAAAAACGTAGTCTTTTTCTCGAGTACAAAGTAATTAGAGCACAATATGAAAATACTTTGTCAAATGTACTGGATTTGAAAATTGAAGTAATACCAGCAAAATTGACTTAAAGTTTAAAAGTAGGCTATACTCAGCATGCTGGTAAATGGTCTGTCAGAATTGTTATTACATTAGGAACATCATTTCATTATTGTTAACATGTGGTTGATAATTGCTGTTTTATATAATTTAATCTTACATTATTTTAAATCACACTAAATAACTTCAGCTGTCAGATAGATACAATTTGCAGTAAAAAGTTGAGTTCCCTCGTTAATATATACAGCGCTGTAGAAGTGTACAGAATCAGGACAGAAGTGGAGGACGCAAGAAATGAAAATGGACAAGCAAAGTATAAGTTCTGATGAATTGTACTTCACTTAAAGTAAAGATGAGTAAGCCTTTGTCATCAGCCAAATAAAGCTTAAAAAGCAAAGGTCCTTTTCCAAGACATTATACTGTTATCCTGAATGTGTCCTTTGATTATTAGTTTCATTCATTATTTAGTATTAAGATATTGTTGATTTGAACTGGAGCTCATTGGAAGTCACTGGTATCAGTATTGAGTATTTTCATTTAACAACCTTTTAGAGAGAAGATCCCCTACATTTGACAGCAGATTCGTATTTTACATGAGGAACGTGATCATCTTCAAACATATGATTAGAAATGAGCTACCTCAACCAAGGCACAGCTTTCACTGTTCAGCAACAATCAACAATATGAAGTAATTGTAATATATAAGATTTAATATAACACTGACTGGGGTCATTCAGCTGCATAATGGGAACATTTACTGCTTTCACTTCAGCAAGGTTCGGGATTATTCGGTAACTGTAATATCTCGTGTTTCTGCTACTTTAGTAAAAAAAACTGGAATTAAGACAAACTGTAAGTGGTGCTATGAGGTGTTTCTTCATGTAAGTCATACAGTTTTTCAAAAAGAAAGATATAAAAAGTTAACTTAAGATAAATGTATGAATGATTTTATATGCTGGTAATCCACAATTAAATAAACTTAAATTGTTGATCTATATGATTTAGGCTATATCTTGTACATGTGCAGGATTTCACATTATTCAAATAATTCAAATGTACTATTCAATAATGTGCAGATGATTTTGTTTAACAATTGCTGAGTGAAGAGTCTATACAATCACAGAACATAGAGAACACCCATTACTAGTTTCCAAAGCCAATGTGATGTATTTAAAAATTGAAAAGCATAGGTTTGTGAAACCAACCGTCTAAAATCCTTATATATTCAGATTACTATCATAGAGGTGAGGAACACCAGCAAACATTTGAGGAGCTGAAACCAGTGGGATTTTGAGAATATTGCTTGACATTACTGTTAAAGATTACTTGTGAGATCAAAATGATACTCAACTTTACAGAATTCATTTATCTATTGTGTAAATACTGCGTGTGCTCGCCATGCTTTGTTGTACTGCTCTGTAGCATTTTAGAGCTGAAAAGGCAGTGTTTGAGTGAATATTTTCGGTCAGGGTTCGATATGACTAACACAGGGCATGCCAGGATGTGTGCGTGTGTGTTATGGTGTCCCGCAGGGCAGCTGAGGAGTGTGTTTTCCAGAGGGGCAACAGGTGGATCGGAGCATGGTGACAGCGTGACAAGGGGGTGGGGGGCGGGGTGTCAGAAACACACCTGTCGAAGCCTCCTCTGAAGTGTCTGACAGCCAGAGGAGTTTGTGTTTTTTCAAGGCCTTGGCCCTTTTTGTTTTTCAGTGCATTGGGTTCACTATTGTCTCAGATGAGTTATATCGTAACGTGAACTCTTGTATCGAATGCACTGCAGTAGCATTTGTGTGGGTGGGTGGCTGGGACTGGGCCTAGAGGTGTGTATTTGTGTGGGTGAATGAGTGGGACAAGTAAGGAGGGAGGTACAAAAAAAGGTATGAAAAGGTGTGTGTGAGCAAGCATTTAATTTTGTTGTGTTTCAACCTTGTGTATGTTTGTGTGTGGAGTTGCCCTGAGACAGGTCCACAGTGCAGGGATTTTTTTCTGCTGTGCTCATCCCACATAGTGATCATTCCTCCTCCGCTCGCACGAGAGAAACGCATAATGCCTCAGATATGAGCCTTGTAGAACAAAGACTTTCTGCACCCCCCCTTCTCCCCTCCTTTTTTCTACCAACAGTGCTCCTCACCCACAGCTCTGTGCAGTGTGTGTGACTTTGTTGTCCATTGATTCCAGCCAGTCTGCTGGATCTCTCTGTTGGATTATCTGCTGCTGATCTGATGGACCCTCAGTCCTCTGTGGCTCCAACTCTTTGGTCAATGACAACAAGAGGACGGTGTCAACACTCACCTGGTCCGTTAGATAAGGATATGCAACTTTGAGACGTGTAAAATATATAAAATTGCAGCTTGCGTATAATTGTCAGAGGCTGCTTCTTTTTTCTTTCTTTTTTTAAATCCCCCTTCCTCCATTAAAACATTCACAGATTTTTGTTCCACCCGCTTTGGGGTTGCAGAAATGAGCTGTTGGCGCAATATTGTCATGTGAATTTTGTATGGCAATATTCTGGTTAAACCTACTGTATACAGATCCAGATGGCATAGAGTGACATTAGCAATCATTTAAAGTTAGTTTTTGACACCTGGCAAATGTCAGTAAAAATGTTTCTCTTTTTTTCACGACATTTTATATCAACAAAATGAATCAGAGGAAAGCAGTCTTTATATTTGACATTGGAAAACCTTTTATTTTGCCATTTCTGCTTGAAATATGACAAATTATTAAATCGAATATCAAAACATTTGCAGATTATTTAGGTAGACAGTCAACTAATGCGTACTTGTCTCTTTTGTTAGGCACTGAGCAGGTAGTGAACTGAGGCTTCTTAGGACTTTGTAGTGTGGTTTTTCTAAATAGTGTGTGCACGTGTGTTTTATGGAGGCGTTTCCTGCATTTTAACATCAAGATGAATCTGAAACAATTACGTGTGTGTGCGTGCGTGCGTGCGGAGCTTGGAGACTCACACTCGTGCAGCCCAGTGGGACTAAGTGCCAGAGAACATGTGCTCTCAGCAGAAATCCAACAAAACAACAGTGTTTGTCTCCGCCGGCTTCACTGCGACTTTCCATCCCATAGCCTGATCCTCAGACTGCTTCCTGCCTTTACATTCCCCACCTGATTAGTGGAGATTGTGACCAGTTGAGAACACACAAACCAACACTTATTAAATACACACATAAATGCAGGTCCAGACATAAATGCAGTGTATACGTATTATACTGGAGTTTTTGAGCTCTGCAGACAAACAAAAACCCTCCCGATTATTTGTTTTGAATGATCTTAAATATTGACATGCACAGCCATATACCTTTGCTCTACTTCCTATTGATTGCTGATAATGATTAAATACCAAAAACAGACAGTTTATATCCGTGCTATCACATCTTTGAAGATGTATTCGGTCACTTGAGCTATTTCCAAACGTCACAATGCTAAAAGTCTCTCTGCAACAATGCTTACACACCATGGTTGGTTTAATGTCCACCGTGTTTGTTAAGAATATTAGAGAGTAAAGATATGTCTAATGGGAAAGCTTTGAAGAGATTTGGTAACATTCTGACCGGATGATGGTGCTAGATGAAAGGTCAGCTGGGGAGTACAACCATTATCCTGAGGGGACATAAATGTGTTTGGGTCAACCACATTTCATGCAATAGTTGTTGAGACATATCCCCCAAAACTTTAAATGTCTCCATGCCTGTGGCACTATAGTTACAGATGAGTCACAATCACCAAATGTACGAGGACACGTTGAATGGGGACCATTAATGTCAGTAACAATGTAATGGATATCCATTTTATATGGAGTTGTCTTTAGTTTAGACCAAAGAGCTGGACATTGACATCCATAGAGCCTTAAATACCAACAAATATCAAAGGCACTCTGAGCATCTTTGGGTTGCTAACCTAGATACCTGGAAGACACTGGTCGAGGGCAAAGGTGACCTGAGGCTCAGCGACCTGCAGCGTCATGTGGTCATGTGCCTCTGTGTTGGTGTGTTTTTCAGGTTGAGGCTTTATTGTTTGTTGGCTAATTGTGTGAGATGTCTTTGAGTGTTGCAAATGATGCTTGGATTGTTTCAGTGAGTGTATTTAAGCGTCTCTTTTTACCTCATAATTTAATGCCATGAGTGTGTGTCTGTTGGTCAGTGTGTGTGTCTGCAGTTGTGTTGTGGGGGGTTACGTGGCCCCCTGACCGCAGCACCAGCTGGGGGATTATCCTGTTGAGCGGATCCAGGGAAGAGGGGCCTGGCTGGGGGTGGCTGAGTGGAGGGAGAAGGGGGCAATGGGGGAGAAGTTGAAGGGGGGGTTAAAGGCATGGCTTAGGTTAATTAACCTCCTGGACACTTTGATGAGGGCACAGAGCAGCTCACTAATAGTTTACGGCCTGCACACATCTCACAGTGACCTACAGTGGCCCATGGTGCAGTTCCTTAAAGTTCATTAATGAAAAAAGAAAAGTGTAAAAGTTGAGTTCATGTTTTGGGATTTTACAAAGTTGTGGTTTTAATGCCATTGGCTCCCTGTCAAGTAGCCGGTCGGCTCGTGATCAAGATTAGGGCTTATTGTATTGTGCAACAGAAAGATTAGCTACTTTAGTTTGTGGGATTTATTTCAGAAAAATTGCATTTAACACCACTTTTATTTAGGATAAGAGTAATGAATTGCACAATCGCACATTTAATATAAAAGGAAAAACTGTGATTTCTTGAATTTGATATATCTATTATATTATAGATATATTCTTAGGTTTTCTTTATGTATTTGTTGATTTTGATATATTTCTTAATGGCAAATGTCTGCGTTTACAACAAAACTAAATATGTACAGCAACATTTCAGATCGCTAAATGCTTTTTGGTTTTATCTCATTATCTGAGCAGACAATTTGCTCTAAGTACAATTTTTTTTTAACAAGCTGTAAAAGCAATCAGTTACTAAAAACTTCACAGCCTCGCATCAGAAGAACTGTTAACTAGTTGATTATAAACTATGTCACACCCACTTCAGTGTGGTCCTGATATGTATCCGGTCAGATTTTCTTCTAGGGTCACATTAAGTTCAAAGCAACAGATGTTAATTGACTAGTGGTATGTCTAAAGGAGGATCCTCAAGCTGAAAATGTCCATACTTTTACAATCTTGTCCAACCAATGGACAACACCCCAGAGATATGCAACTGTCAAGCGACTTATCAATCTAAGTAACTAATTGTTGAGAGACTGAGAAAACGACATATTACTTCTTAATATTATTGTCAAAAACAATATCTATCATGTTTATCTATTGAGACTAAATGTAGCTTTGAGTTTGTCCAGTCTGCTCTCTAAGTTTCTGTTGGTGTTTTGTTTCTGTGGACATGAGTTTCATTTATCACCGTGTGCTTTTACGTCTACATCTGGAAATAAGTGTTTGTGAAAGAAAGGGAGGAATACATGTGGGGGGGGGGGAGGCTGACTGACCGGACGCTTTGCAGGAAGTGGTGGGAACATCAGGGACTCAGAGGAAGAGCGAAGGAGGGGGGGGGGCAGCAGACTGGCTGAAGAGTCTTACTCACTCCATACAGCACACTGACTCATTAGATCACTACGAGCTTCTCAGCTGTAGCCTCACAATTGTCGCTCCCTGTACTGCCTTCACACGTAACACACACACTCATGTTTGGGAGTGTAACTGATGTAATCGTCCCTGTTTCTTTCTTTTTGTTGCCCTAAATGGACATGGAGGTCTCTTAGTTTCACAGTGGCAGGAAAATGACAAACACAAGGCTCTGTTTGTATTGAGGCAGGAGTTTTTTTTACTTTACCTTGTCCTACCATCTGTGCCCGTTTCCATTTCTCTCCTGCATATCCACCGAGAGGAAGTGGTGGAGTCGACGTCTGTCTCGTACTCTCAGCCGAAAGTAAAAGCACTGTGTGCACATCCTAAACAAATTGGCGTGGAGAGAAAACAGGAAATCAAACTGTTGGAAGACAGTCTGTGGATATAACTGCGTGTTCTTTCTGTCATTAACAGCCAATGGAATTTCAAGTTAAACCTTTTAATGAATGAGCTGGTTATTGTTTTACTCCCACACCCAAAACAATGCACAAGCACATTAATTACAATCTCAGCTGAAGATCTCCAAGTTTAATAATATAGTCAGCCGCAGTATACTGAGGAAGAAATGGGCAACCTAAAAAGCCTCCTGGCCTTAATATCCTGCTATGATCCTCTGCAGCTCAAAGTGTGTGTGAGGATGGTGATCCCTCTTTTGTCTCCTCATCTTCTGACTTCAGGACTCATGTCAGGTCCCCCTGCTCCTGCTTTAGTCCCGACACTAGGGGCCACATTATTTGTTTTCACTAACCTTTTTAATTATGTGAGCAGCCTTTTCCTAATCAAGATTAACTGCTGTGTGGCTGATTGATCTTGTACTATTTCATATGACTGCCTTTATGTAGCAGCTTGGTTGTCACCTGCTCTTGCTAATATTAAAGTACTTTATGATGACCTTGCAAGGCTTTATTGTTTAAGTAAAAGATGGTCTGCAAATGTTAGTTTCCTTGAGTTTATTTGTTTTATCACCACTGGAGAAACTCCTCAGTATAGCCCACCGTCTCTAAGGCAGTGCTTTGCTGTTGGTTGCACAAAACATTACATTTGAAGAAATGTACTTGGATTCATTTAGAGAAATTCTCTGATTGATCAAACAAATGTGGAGATGAGTTGATAGTGTTGCAGCCATATTAATTAGCCTATTTAAAGGCTAAGGTTTTTTTGTATTCTTTGTCCGGTTACTCTTGCTTTGTGAAAGAGTTCATGTTGGTCAATATGTCAGACCAGTAGAAAGAGCACATTAGAACTACTTGAGAAGCCTACAATGTTGAAGAGTCACCTGTGAAACCCTTGTCAAATGTTGCCTGACTAATATGATAAAAAACAACTTTTTACACCATGTCAAATTCATCTTCCTTTCTTTTCTTTCCCAGGACTACCCTGCCAAAAGTAGACCGTCATCTCCTCTGTGGATTTCATACAAGCTGTGAGCACTGGTCTCTCCCTTTCTGCCGTCATCTCCCCCAACCCAGACCCTCCATCCCCTGCTCCTTGGTCCCCTTCCCGTCGTCCCACCACGTCTGCGGAGTGGGTGCCCGCTCCCTCCCCCAGGGGTGGGAGTGAGGAGCTGGGAGACGGACTAGACAAACCCCTGGAGAATGATGCGGAGGGCGTGTGGAGCCCCGACATCGAGCAGAGCTTCCAGGAGGCCCTGGCCATCTACCCCCCCTGTGGCCGAAGGAAGATCATCCTCTCGGACGAGGGCAAGATGTACGGTACGCCCATCTCTATCCTCCTACTATCATGTTCCTTTCCTTCTCTAATGCCATGAAAAACATGATACTTCTTTCTGCTCAAAAGACATTTTAGGACTTAGACATTACTCTGGATATATTGGTCTTCTTGACATTGAGACTCGTCTCAGGACAGCAGTCAAAACTTGAAATCTGCAAAACAATAATCATGAAGGAATCTCTGTATCAGATGTGCCTCAATAGACAAAACAACTCTCATTCGTCTGGAATGACAAGATCTTACACTAGATCAGTTTCAGCAAATGTTTTTTGATTAGTTGAAAAGGCCGGCACACACTGCAATATAAAATTGCAAAACATTGTGGTAAAATCCAGTTATTGCACCGACCAAACTGACTCGCTCCATAAATAATAATAAAAGTGAAAGATACATTTCCAAAATGAAAGAAGCTATTGTAACTTTATTTATTTAATCGTTTATTTGGCAGGGACAATGCACAGTAATGAACACTTAAAACATTCAATGTATCAAGCGTAACAGTGCCAGATTTAGCTTTGAGCTAATTTCCATCTCTACATTGCAACAGTTACTTTGATGTAACCTCCTCTGATGGAGTGAAAACTGTTCCACTGTAGAGAATGGTCTGCAGACAGAAGAGAGACCACAGTCATACTGTAGTAAGGGCTTGTTAATAAGGTGCAGCGAGGGTGCTTGGTGCACCTCATTAAAAAGCTCTCACTTTAACTGTGACCTCCAGGTCTCATCATTCGAGTTTTTGACAAATATTTCTCAAACTTGTGGTATTAACTGATTATCTCTTATACAATGTTTTCTTTGATAAACTTGATTTGCTTGAGAATAACACGTTTGGCTAAAAAACAATGATCATACTAAACAAGGGGGAAAATAACCACTCCTGCTACTTTTAAAGATGTGGATGATCAGTCAAGATTCTACTCAAATGTTAATAAGTAGTTGATCAATATTATTATGGGGTATTTTTCTGATAGACTTATGAGAAAACAAAGGTTTAGGCTGATAACTTAAACATATCTGCTGTGGTATGGGCAAAAGAGCATCACAGCACACACACAGAGCCATTCATCACCACCCCTGTGTTTATGCTTCACATCACTGCCGTTTCCTGCACAGCTGTCAGCTACACTTGGTCCCATAGTGGACTGTGGCATTATCTGAATCACACACTCTTAGCAGTCATTCTTATACACATATGTGCACAATGTGCTTCTCATGCAGATTGCAGTCTCAGAAGCTATGATATCAAGCTGCGAAGGAAAACGATACACTGACATGTTCACAAAAAATGTCTTCAATTAAAAAAGCAAGGCCGCATTTCTGTCCATTCCCTTAAGATCTGCATTTCATTTGTATCTGTCTGTCGCCTCAACATACATTCTGGCAAGCCCGATGTCCCATTGTATTTCTGGCAGTGATAGTGGAGAGTGCTTTGCAGTATTCCTAAGACCAAAATTAGCCCACATCAAACATGTTCAGAGGAACGGGGTTAATTCTCACTTCCCAGTTGTGATTAAATGGCTTGGATGCTAACGTTGTGTTGTTGCCTCAAGTAATCTACCAGATATTTTGCTGGGATTTTCCACACTAACTCTAGCTAGGTATCACCCTGTAAATGCTGTTTGATGTTTGATTCTTTATTTGTGCCCTCCTTATTTATTTTTTTATTCCTTAAATAGTAATGGTTTGGAGTCTTAAAATAATTTAACTGCGGGTCGTTTCTTATTGAATCTTTGGGTAATGTCATTGTCAAACAGGTGTTTGGAAGGTAAAGTGACATTCCTCCACAATATCTTGCTGAAAGATGTTTGGTAGCAGATGGCTCGTCTATCATGTGCCTGACTGTTAGATAGTGGATCTGGTTGGTGGAAAACAGGCGGACAGAGGTAGTGGTGCTGTCAGACAGCCTCTGTCATCACCTTGTTCTGTATCCGTGCCAGACAGCTCCTTTAACTGTTGGCTTTGCCTTGCCTAGCTTAGCCACCTATTGAGGTCACGGCCATCCTCTGATCAACACTTAAACCCTTATAAAGCCTGTAATAATAGTTGGAGGGGGGCAGGTGGCTTATTCTGTGTAACAGGGAGCTGGATGTGTAAAAGGTGGTGATGGTGGTGGTTTTTTGGCAGAGCAGGCACTGAGGTGCCCCTTCCTCCCTGCGGGGGTCAGGGGCAGGTGATGCGCGCCAGGGAGCGCGTTGGCCCGCCAGGAATGGCATGTGTGCTTGGGAGCCCGGGGGTTCAAGGCAGCTCGGCTGTAACCTTAAACCAGAATAGACGTTTACCCTTTGAGCGCCTGGAGGGGAGGAGGATGGGTGGACAAATAAACACCAAGGTGGGCAATGGTGTCTTGCATGGCCTCGGGCTCAGCAGAACTCTCACACCTGTCCCCAGTGTGTGTTTATGTGTGTTTCACTGTGAGAAAGGTGGAGGTTGTGTCTCTCTGCTATTTCTGTGATTTACCTCCCTCATATCTCTGTTTCAGACGCCCTGTCTCTTTGTCCTTTATGAACACCCTTTTCTCCCTCCTGACAGTTTGTCTGTCTGCCTCTCAGTTCACCTCCAGCTGCTCTTGGTTCAACCTGAGAGCCTTGCGGCAAACCCAGATTTATGACTTGATAAATGACGCAAGCATGGGACCGTGCTTGGCCCACTGTGCCCCGTCATCGGCCCGAAACAGCCCCATCAGCCCTTCTCCTGCAGCCCCTGCAGCGCCCCGTCCTCCGCTTTTATCACCATCCCTGGGGTCACAAGTGGCCAACAACTCAAGTCATTCAAGCAACCACAATCAATGCAAAGCCACTCTAAAGGTCTTTAGTGTTAATGTTATTAAAGAGCTGATGCGGGGGGGGGGGGGATCCTAAATCAGGTAGCCAAATCAAATATCAGCTGAGAATATCTTAAAAGCGAGAACTTGATGGTTTTAGAAATGCTATTTTGTCTTCATACATGGGTTAAATATGGACACATAGACAAAACAAACTTCTAGCAAAATAACTGTTGGCCTAGAGCAACATACTGAGGATTTTAGTTTGAATTCCCCACTGAGGCATGAATGCCATTCTTTGCTAAACAATATGATATTGAGTCTCTGAGCAGCGAAACCGAGGGAATGTGTGCTTCTTTCCATTGTAAATTCCTCAATTGAATGGAATGTTTTTAGCCCATATTCTTTGTACATTCATCACATTTCTTTCCCATAATGCTGTGCATAGCACTGGCCCTCTCGCCCATTACTCAACAGACCTATTAGCTCGCTTATTAGGGACGGTGTCACGGATATTGTGGCGGTTATGTGCTCCAGCGGTAATTCGTCATGCATCTGCCAAGGAAAACATGTCCTGCCTTGTTTGGCTCTCAGCGAGAGGCATGCCCTGTGGTCTGACCGAAGGCCTCATGCTGCAATAATGGAAAAAAAGTCCCAAACTTGTATTGCAGCGTTGTGCTGACGGCTCTCACTAGAAGAATGTGGCACTGATTATATTTCCTCTTTATTTACTGCCATGTAAATGCAACGTGAATTTATGTACAGCTTTCGCAACTGTAATTGTTTCATTTGATGGT
Source organism: Dissostichus eleginoides (assembly GCA_031216635.1). Taxonomy (NCBI): domain Eukaryota; kingdom Metazoa; phylum Chordata; class Actinopteri; order Perciformes; family Nototheniidae; genus Dissostichus; species Dissostichus eleginoides. The sequence goes on along the minus strand of CM062273.1, from coordinate 12,748,577 downwards.
GTCTTTGAAGTAATTATCCATCTAGCAGCATTACATCTTGCAAAACATCCTGTTTTATGCAGCTGTTTGGTTTCGTCACACTTCAGGACATCTGTACGCGGAGCTCTATTCTCACATTATGAAAAACATGTTAGTTCATTGGGCGAAGTCAATGTTTCTCTCAGTGCTGAACTAAGAATACCCGCAACATGAATCATGTCCCCACTAAGCTTTGCTTGTGCAACATGTCAACCCATTGTCGTTTTTTTATCAGGCGATGTAAATATGTTTTCGCCTCAAGTCATTCTCATTAAGAATGTGAAGTAAAGGTCAGCGGAAAGCAACAGCGAGTCCTCACCCGGGTACAAACTCTGGCAGTAAAGTGAGAGATTCACCAGTGACCTTGACCTCCTGACCTTTTGAAGAAGCCTCTGGGGTGTGTGTTTCAAGTATGTTTCCTCTGTAACCATGGCTCAGTTCTCTGCTTGAAGGGGTACACTTCTGCTCTATGTTTAGCTAATAAATGGCTTAACTAATGGCATTGATACGAACAGGTTATTGTATTATGTGTTTGTTGAAACGGTTCGAGAGTCTTTAATGTCAACACCTCTATAACACAAACCGAACATTAGTTTCATGAAGTTAGGATTTATTGCAGGACTTTTGTAATAGTTTGGTGTACCTAATAAACGTACATGCGAGTATACTGTATGCTCTGCATTGACTAGCTTAACTCGTAATCATAGCTTTGTGATGTTTAGAAATGATTAAAACCATGATTTTAGTGCTCCACTGTACCGTCAAATGCCAATATTATTGATTTCTTGTTCATTTATTTATGCTTTCAAGGAAAATATCTTCCTATTATTAGAATGGCAGAAGAGGGGTTAGTGTTCAGTGTGAGACGACACAGGCCACATGAGCAGGAGGATGAAACTGTTCCTCCATTTACTCGTGACGCCTGACTTTCCGTCTCTCTTGAGATCCGATGCTCTCGGAGGGTTTTCGAGGAAACCTCCTGCTGAAGATGAGCTTCATCTTCGTCTGTACTCGTCTTCTCTGTATCTCCCAGTGTAACCAATACGACTTGGTGAGCAGTGACAGCTGTCTGTTTATGTAGACATCTCGATAAGCAAGGTGAAAGGTAGAAGGGTCCTAACAGGTCGGACATCTGTTGATCTGTCTATGCTGTTAACATAGTGTATGTTGAGTATGAGACCAAATTACCTCTGCATAAATCTCTGTAATTGCAAATACACTCGTGGCAGGTTATGTTAATTTCAGAATACCTTTATTAGTCCCACAGAGGGGAAATTTGCATTGTTACAGCAGGAAAGAGTCGCAGACAGCATATGTTAAAAAAAAGTACTAAGTTATGATATAATAAAAAATATAATTAAAAGAAAGTACTTTTCAAAATACCAATGCTGTAACAGTTCTAAGGATTTAGCAGCCAGGTATATATTACACAGTTGTTAATGGCATATGTATATAATGTGTATATATAGCACATATTGCAGATAGTTTGATGGTATTTAACAGCAGCAAGTTACACAATTTACAAAATACAAAATGCAACAAACACACCTTGTAACGGTTCTAAGGATTTAGCAGCCAGGTATAAATTACACAGTTATTAACGGCATATATATATTGCACATATTGCACATAGTTGATTGCCATTTAGCAGCAAGGGGGTGATATAGTCTGTGTTGTGGTGTGTGTGGGGGAGGGGTGGTCTACTAGGGGCTGTGTTGGTTGTATAGTCTAATTTAACATGACATGTTAAATGTACTCGTCTGCAAGAAATACTATACTTGGCTAGAAATCAAGAGGAAACTTCAGATTTGGCTGGGACAGTAGCGCCACTGATGAGTGAAAGACTCTGATTATCTCACAGCTGTCATTAAGGCTTGCAAAAAACACAGCTTCCTGTCCTTTTCATAAAGCAACTGCTCCCATAGTGTTATTATGTATTTCTTATGGAAGCATGAATATACAGTGTATGCTAAATTGTTTGACAAATGACATATGTTTGTATATTCAGCTGACATTATGTGCACGGACAAAAAAAACTGTGATTGTGATTACATTTTTTTTTGAAAACGCATTCAAAAACCGCTGTTCATTTATAATTCAGAATGGCAAGAAAATGTCAATTTAAAATATCATATTTTTTAGTTTGACCCTTAATGCTGGTGCAGCAGAAGTTGCATCATTGGCTCTATACGGCTGTAGTCTTTGACTTGTTGCTGGTATGGAGGCTTGATAGAGGTCTTTTCAGAGCTCAGTACGATGTGTCCAGGCTCTATCAGAGGGGAAATAACACCCAGCCAAGACATTCCTGAAGCCTAAATGTGACCTTTGTTTTCCAGAGCAGACACAGTGGGGCATATGTTGAGGGGAAATGTATGGCTGGCAGGTGTGTCTTCAGAAAGGATGGCAGTTTGTACAGTAAGACATACAGGAACAAATGTACTCGGGAACACACAATCAAATTTAGGCCTTGAGAGAAACTATAGCTTGCATGTGGTAAGAACACATTGTAGCTTAAGCTGTATACACAATATAACTAAAATACAGCCGCACACATACAAGGAACAGTGTTGTTCTATAGAGATGGCTGAATCATTAGTTATAAATTGCTTTTCGGATTGATAATTCTAGTTATTATAATTAGGGGCATCATTTTTGAATAGTGTTGAAATGTGTGATTGACTAATCACTGATATGGTTGTCTATAGGTTCATGCAAATATGTGGTGTTGTGAAAACAGGACAAGGGGTGATTTTAGAGCAGCAAATGCAGGACCGCTGTGGACCAGTCAGTATTTAGGAATGTGAGGAATGCACTGGGCTGAGATGGAGATATTGAGAAAAGAGAGACAGGGGCCAGGCCAGTGATGACCGCAGGCCATGCGGGAAGGGCAGATTTACGACCATTCAGACCCAGGGGTTGACTTTTGGAGGGAAACATTAGGCTCTCTCTACTAACCTCGCCCACCTCTCCCTGACCTCTGCCAACAGGCCTGGGGAAATGAGCCAGGAGGGAAGTTGGTGAAACAGTGTTTGAAAAGCTTTTAAGATCACTTTGGCTCCCAAACCAAAATCTTATTATTTTTAGATTTTCTTCAGGCTGTATCTGTACTGAAGTTTAATTCATCGGAACTGAAGTAATATTACATTTTTTTTAATCATAATAATAAAAAAGTTATTTAGTTAAAATGTTTAGTTGTGAACCCACCTATCCATAGGAAGAACAATAATATTTATTTGATAAGCAGAGACATTATGGCGATGTTTTCTCCCCTGTGAGATATGGTTTCCCAAAAATAATTGTCTCTGCTTACTTCTGAGACAATATGTACCTTTACAGAACCCAGCAGTCTCCCCTGAACTTCACTTTGAGTTTCCGCTGCTGGGGTCAGCAACTTTTCATGCCCTTAAGAAAGGTTTCCAGAATCATATTTCCCCCAGACAAGTCCGTGACTGCAGGCCGTGTGATAAACAACATCAAACTGTGGACTATGGTATAATGTTCCTACCAACTCTCCTGCAGCTTTGGCTGGCACAAGTTCACCGTCTGTGCTGCTCTCATTGGATATCATGATCTCATCGCAGTGTGACTGAGTCCCCTCTCTGATCTCATGGGTGTGTTGGAGGATATTTTTGATGGGGCCCTTCCCCAGGCACTCACACTAGGAGTGGCAGGGCATCTGATACGAGAACCTGAAGCAAAGCCCCTTTGTCAGCCCATTAATGAAGCTGTTTACATCCTTTCAATACATACCAGGCTAATTTAGAGCAGGGATACCGTCCTATTGACAAAACTGTTTGTCCTTTGCTCTGTTGTGGTGGAATACAGTTTGGAAAACCTTTTAATGTAGAATGTGAACGTTTTTTGTTTATTCTGTTGGTATTTCACAGCTTTTACAACTCTTATTTTAGCGTCTTTACTGGTTGATCCAGTAAGACAACAACTTAGGCCCGGTAAAAGCGTACAAATCCATGACAGTTTCAAAAGTGTCTGGCTATCAAAAGAGAAAGATGGACCGGTTTTCTGTATTCATGAATAGTTTGTATTCGTCTGTGGAGACATGCTCTCACATCTGTGTGTGCTACTCTGAAAATCCCAATTGGATACACAATGTACATTTGACTGTACACACAGTGAAGTTTCCTGGAGATAAATTGCTGGGAACTGGAAGAACTTACTGCTGTATAGTGAGGAACACGATAGAGGCAACTTAATGTTCATTTGAGGTCAAGTACTGTGAGCAATTTGACAAAGCTCTCTGTTCGTCTTTTCAAGAGTTTGATTGTGAGGAAACGTGGAACACTTTCTTAATCCCTGGGGAATTAAAGAAATATGCATTTATGGGCTCGAACAATCAGCTGCCAAGTGCACCTCCCGATAAACACTCAACGGTTGAGGAGTTACAGCCCTGAAAAGAAAATAAGATTGAGACAGAATAAATGCTGCGACTCAACTGAAGTGTGTGTGTGAGTTTATGTCTGTCTGTGTGCCACTGTGTGTATAAACTGGAGTATAGGGCGTCTTAGAGAGAGAGGTTAAGTCCACAGAAGCCTCACACAATGGCAGTTCCAGTGTGTGTGTGTGTGTGTGTGTGTGTGTGTGTGTGTGTGTGTGTGTGTGTGTGTGTGTGTGTGTGTGTGTGTGTGTGTGTGTGTGTGTGTGTGTGTGTGTGTGTGTGTGTGTGTGTGTGTGTGTGTGTGTGTGTGTGTGTGTGTAAACTCTCTTTCTTCTATTGCTCACCATACCATCACTGGTTCATTCTCATATAATGTCAGTCTGTTTAAATGTATATGACTTGGATGGATTGTTTGATGCTGCATAAGAAACTTGGCCGATGACAAAGTCCATATTACAAACAATCAAAAGGACTAGTGTTGTACTGCAGACACGAGGGTTTTTCAGGTGTAGAGACAATTTCAGGAGTAGAGAGACAAACTGGATAATCCAGTTTATGACAACTTGCCTTCCTTGAACTAGAGAAGTATTTCCCAAATAACAAGCATGTGATTGCTGTAAGCTGACGTGCATAATTATTGGCTGACTTTCTAATCTTAAGGGAACCAAATTAAGAAGTTATAATAAACTGGACTCATCCATTAAGATTCCTCTAAATATCCCCTGTTGACTTTCTAATCTTACTCTAATATATTTAAATAGGTGTACCCTGGTTTAAAGAACAGATTTCTGGCTGATAGATGTCCCCCTGCTGAAAATATCAATTGGCAACTATCAAGAAGCATTACATGGAAATTGTTTGAGCAAACTGCGGTTCACATGAGCATTGGTAAGAAACATCTGATCACTTTTATTGCCTGACAAAAGTCCTGAACAGGGTTCAGCCAAGTTTCAGGTTTCCACTTTTCACCGTATGGGGTCGCATGATTGGTTGGTTTATGAAGTGTTGTGAGGTCGGACCCAAGCGTCACTATGTAAGGGAAAATGTGACGGGTTTGTACCAGGTTGTGTGTCGTGACTGATCTCTGTGTTAATTCACATGGAGATGCTCTGCCAAGGGAAAAATGACCGTGTTTAAGAGGTGGTGCAAAGTCAAGCCAACTCTTGATATGACTGTGTGTGTGTTTGGTGCATGATAAATCTCCTTTGAGTGATCTCATGTATGCGTGTTTAGCTGTGTCCTCCCTTTTTATTAGTATCCGCTCTTAAACATGCTGTTCTCTATAAAACTAATGATTATTTTCATTTAAATGTATAAATTCAACATTATATACAAGATTAATGTTATTTTCTGTCTACAAAATGACCAACTATTTAAAAAATTGCCTACAGCACTTCCTCAAACACAATATGACCTAATTCTTGTCCAACCAAGATTCAAACTCAATGATATTTCATTAATAATTATATTAAATAAAGTCAAACGGAAACTGACATTACAGAAGCTGCAATTAGCAAGTTTAGCATTTGTTTTCAATACATGACTTGTCAATGAACTAATTAATGTATTGACTTAAGGTTTCAGGACTATCTGAGTGAAAAAGGTTTGTGTATTCCTTGTATAATAACCACTACCCTTTATACTGTACATAATATAAGTACAGGGTACTAGTACAGTAAGAGACCCCCCAATCTACATCCTATTTGTGCGTTCTTTACAATTACAATTTAAGACATTAAACTAGAGCTTTAGTTTTTGGGTGAAAGAAGCTCCATGACCGTTGGCCTCCGCTGTAACCGGAGACTCTGGATGGGAGGGAGGGGGAACGAGCCCAAGATTTACTGCGTGCGTAAAGAATTATTCCATAAACATTGACACACACACCAGCTGCCCCACCAGACTGGGCCCCCTTTGGTCAGTGGCCTGTGCCGAGTCCAGTCCCAGGATCTCCACCTGCTCAGTCAGTGTGACCTGTCTGTCAGCAGCGGCCCAGCGCAGACACACACTCAGTGTACAGATAAGTTCAGTGTTCACTCAGAGGGTCAGGCTGATGCAAGCTCTGACACAGACACATGTATACGCTTAAGGATATACTTACAGTTTTCAGTGTTGACACTCTTGAATCTTGCATCAGGCACGTTTGCATGTCATCTGTACGTGCATGCATGCAAACTCTTCAAAATATGTGCATATACAGACATGAGAACAAAAATGTTTTGAGCAGTTTATTTAACCTAATATACGGTGACTCCAATGACAGCAGTGTATTTGCATACATATGTGCACAGACATATACAGTGTGTATAGTATAAATATCTTAATTCCCACCTAAATCATGCAGAGCAGGCTCAATGTGATGAGTTTATACTTAGCTTCGGTAAACATTTGAATCCCTCCACACCTAGAACGTGCTCCTTATTAGCCCCCGACTTTCAGTTCAAGTTCAACCACCAGAATGTGTTGGAAGTGGGATAAGATAAAACATGAAGGACATTTCTTCATTACTTAAGTTGTAATGTTGTAAAGTGCCAAGATGAAAAGATTAAAATCCAGAATAAATACAATGCCAAGTAAGACTACCAGCACAGCTGAAAACTGTACAAACTTGACAATAAACACACTAGTGTATGCATATTCTAATATAAGATATTGATAAAAAAAATGAGCCCAGTTTCACTTCTCTAAAGAATTTTTTTCCTGCTCCAAATAATAAAAAAAAAAAGACCTTAATTGTCTTCCCCCTTCAAATGATCACTGATTCTAACGTGCTGCTTTTTTCTGGTCCCCTACAGGACGAAACGAGTTGATTGCACGGTACATTAAACTTCGCACAGGGAAGACGCGGACCAGGAAGCAGGTAAGTTCTCTGCAAATGCCATTCGAAGCAGCCTCTATTTTTGAACCCCTCCAGAAAAAGTATTTTGCTGCTGAGTGATGCCCCAATATCCTGGGCACCCCCACCCCTGACTTCTCACTCCCTCTCTACATGGAGGGATAGAGATGACGATTGATTTAGGGCCATGGCCCAATGCACAGATGCTATAGGATCATGTGTCGGTGTTGTTTCTTCACCACCTCGTGGATCTGTGCTTGTTAGAAGGGAAAAGAAGCTGGGGAATACGGGGATCTGGGTGGGAGGCTGAGGCGGGTCGGGCCAGGGATTTGGAACTCTATCCTCACTACGGTATCTGATACGGAAGGACTGATGTAGGGTCAGTGATGGATGTGGAGAGAAAGGGTTCCTGCTAAGTCATCTGGCAGACAGTGTGTGGGAATGAGAAGAGATGAGAGGAGAAAGGGGGGCAGTGAGGGATCAGAGATGGATGATGGGACAGGTTAGAGGGATAGAGGGACACCTGCTGGTCCAACAGCAGTAATCTGAGGCACTCGAGAAAGCTACAGGTACAAAGATATTACCGAAAAGCGTCATTGTTATATACTTACAATGCAAATGTATTCCAGTGCATAATATGAATTGTGAGATGGAGCTATGAATTTTAAATAATAACTATATATAATAATAAAATTGTTGTTTCAGAGGGTTAGAATCAAGATCAGTAGGATCTCCGTGGTCATATCACACATATTCACCCAATCCAATTAGCCAATTTAAGGTCTCAAATCATCTGTAAGTCTTTCAACTGTGGAAGGAAACAGAAGCATCTGGAGGAAATATATGAAAAAGCACAAGGTTAAAGAGTTAAACACTGCAGAAGCTGGATACATGTCACATAGATACACAGTTTAACTCTGTGTCTATCTGTCTTTAGGTATCTAGTCACATTCAGGTTCTAGCCCGGCGGAAGGCCAGGGAGATCCAGGTGAAGCTGAAGGTACGCTACGTGAGTCAACCTCTTTTTATTCTTTTATATTCACTAAATGTCTTGATGTTGTTCCATTTTAATGCACAAACAAAGGATATGGGGATTTAATCAAAACAACAATTGCAAATCTTAATGTGTGGCATCCTACACAGATTTCCCCTTGCTCACTGCCAGAACAAAACATGCTAAGGGTGTGATTAGTATGTTGCATTTTGTCGATTTTATTTTAATCAAGTAAAACAGCAACAGATGGAACGAGGGTGAACACATGATTACCCCTATATTGTTCCCCCCTATAATGAAGTTTCATGGTTTGTTAAAGGTATTTCAACATCCTGTTCTGCCATGTACTCACACAAAGGCATAAACGATTGGATATTTTTAATTGCGCGCTCTAAATTGATGCTAGGTTTAAGTGGGATGCTGACACGTTTCAATGAAATGTGAACGTATTTCAGGACGCCTAAGGCTTAGTGTGCAGGATTATGAACACGTTGAACAAAACACAATTGTCAGGCTACAAATGAATCCCTGCATTATTCCCTCCAGGTATTACATTTGATAAGTACCTCAATAAAAGTTTCCCCGGTGCGCTGAGAGCTTACACATCCCTGTCCCCCCAGTACTTTCTCAGTTTACATTTCTCGTCCACCCGCATACTTGCAGCAGGCAACAGGACCCTCCCTCACTTTGGACGGCGGCCACCAGGGTTCAGCTGGCAGCCCCGGCACTGGTCACAGGGTTGGCCTCTGTGACGGGCCTTTTTAAATTTGTCTTTGCTGTAACTGAGATCCCTACCACATCTACCCCCCCATATTTCAGCTATGCCCTTGTGTTAGCCAATTCTGGGAAGAAGAATGCGAGTGTGAGTGCGTGTGGCCTTGCCCATTAGGGCTGGGCGGCAAGTGCTTGTAGTTCTCTGTGGTTTGGAAACTGCACAAGGGGTGGATTCAAAAACAAGCGGTGTATCGCTTTACAGTAAAGCACAGGAAACACCATTTTGTAGCTCACTATTTTAAACTTAATGGCATTAAGCAATTTTGATGCAATAATTAGCATATTAACACATGACCCGGTTCCCTGCCTTCTCTGCCAGTTTGACCTCAACAGAAGCTAGTTGTCATCACAGGCTTGCCCCTGCCAAAGCAATAAACTTAACTCTTGACCAAAAGGCCGCTGGCTTTAATATCACCTTCTCTTCAGCTCTCTTCCTGGCGCTGATTCACTAATGATGCAAGCTGGCCTCGGCTCCCTTCATTTCCCTTTTATAGAGCTCTGCTTGTGTTACCAGTAAAAGCAGGAGCGCTTAAATGGAGTCAGAGTGCTCACCCTTTGCGTAACTGTCTCTTTGTCTGGCTCTCTGTCCCTGTCCATAGGACCAGGTTGCCAAAGACAAGGCCCTGCAGAGTATGGCCACCATGTCCTCAGCCCAGATCATCTCACCTGCGGCTTTCCAGAACAAGATGGCTCTCCAGGGCCTGTCAAGGCCTGCTTATCCCACTACCGGTGGGGTGAGTCCCTGACCATTGTCCCCTACATTAATTAGATTATCCTGAAAGACAGAGCAGCAGCCACTTTTATAGAAAAAATACCTGGGGATAGTGGTTTGGGCCAATACGTTCATTCATTCTTCCTACTGATATGTCCATTGTTTTCCAGAATGTTGGTACTTGAGACTGTTGTTCCTACTACTCAACCTATTTATGTGTTCATTTTACACATTTTTGTCTGCTTCACCTAACTATTTTTGTGTTCTTTTAAACCCATTTGTTGGATTTTCCTGTAATAAGGAACACCTCAGCTCTGCTTCTGTTTTGAAAATCAAAACAAGCTCAACCAAGTTTGTCTAATATTTTGTGTAAAGGTGGAACTGTGTAAGAGTTTGTACTTCCTTTGCTTCCCAGTTCTGGCACGGGGGACTTTCAGGGCAGCCAGGAGGACACGAAGAGTGAGTATCCATTTTTTCTGTAGTGCTACAGTATCCAGCAGTAATTTATCTTGTGAACATCTTAATAATAATCAGAGCAATTTCAGACAGGCTCTTAATCTATTAATGAATTATAACACATCACCATAATTATAAAGAAAAGTCTTCAGCTGTCTACCATTCAGCATACCACTCTGCCCCCTGAGTCTATGGAGGTCAGGCGGTCCAATTAGTGTGTGAGGTGGGGTCATAAGGCCGAGGCCGTGCATAACATGCCTCTCCCTTTTGTCTGTCTCTTCTCTCTAGCATTAAGCCCTTCTCCCAGCAGAGTTACGCCATGCAAGCGTCCGGCCCGACCCCTATAACAGGTGGGTGCTCCTTCTCCACCCTGCTGTGTTGACAGAGGGCTGTCATGCCGGCAAAGTGATGAGAACACCCGGCTCGTGATGAAGAGCTTGCACAAAGTGCAGTGAAATTGCTGCAATATCGACACATTTTCTAATTGTTGCACATTTTAAGCACTCACTGCCCTCTTGGCTGCAGGTTATGAAAGCACAGCCGGGCTGTCAATGTCTCCTGGTGCCCCCCCTTGGCAGGGTAGAAGTATTGCCGGCTCCAAGCTGCGGATGCTGGAGTTCTCTGCCTTCCTGGAGCAACCTCAGGACCCGGAAAATGTGAGTAGACAAGACAGGATGGTTGTGATCAGAACAAGGGCACCAAAACATTTACTGGTAACATTATTTAGTATATGTACCTTACTCAGCACCTCACAAAGATCACAGGATCATTTTTATTTACACATGAAAAATATACAAACAAGCACAGCACATGATCATGAATGGTCCTGTGGAGAACAAGGGTGGAACCCTTGAGACAGCTGATGGGATTTTACAATAAATATGATTCAGTGGAACAGCAGGCCCAATGGGAGATATATGTCATGGAGTGCAATTGAGCAAACTGGACATTTGTCTTTTTTGGCTCTGTTCATCTCCTGTTATGCACTTTTGTCTCTGCAGTTCAACAAGCACCTGTTTGTGCACATTGGTCAGTCCAACCCGAGCTACAGCGACGCCTATCTGGAGTCCGTGGACGTCAGACAGATCTACGATAAGTTCCCAGAGAAGAAAGGAGGCCTGAAGGAGCTGTTTGACAAAGGGCCACCTAACGCTTTCTTTCTCGTCAAGTTCTGGGTAAATCATTTTGTACAGTTTTAAAAATATACAATCCAGTTCAAATAGATCTGTTGCCATTATGTTTGTTACCTTTTACCTTTCATTCAGTTCCTCTAAATCCGGTTGAATCTTTTAAACTAATTCCGAAAAATAAATTGTTTATTTTTATTTGACCCATATTTTTGTATATGTATATATCAGACTGATGCTCTGTGTGTGGTATGTTTTATACAGCGGCAGATCATATAACCCCCCCCAAGCCCTGAAGGTGAAGTGAGAGTACAGTGAATACTCTTGTTAATGTTTTGTGGCTGTTAATGGCCTAGCGGTGTTAACTGTGTTGAGATAGCTTAAGCATTGGAGTTAAAGGAACTTAAGTGCGATTTAAATGCAGAATGAATGGAAAGTCATTGCTGCCATGACCTGTTTGGGGGTTTATATGGATGCATGCATTAGGCGTGGCTGTATGTGTATATGACTGTGATTTGATGTGTGTGTGTGACAGCAGCCTTGGGGAGAGTGGCAGGCCTGATCTTTCACCAGGGGAAATTTGAGCCCAGGCACCTGTCTCTGCACTTAGACTGAGTCCAACCCTCACGCCCCCCCCATATTCTTATTTATAGATAATCCACCTCCAAAACACACACAGACAAACACCCCCCCACCTCCCCAGCTCACCATTACACACCGAGAGCGATGAGAGTTTAAAGCATGATGATAAACTCAACCTAGTATGAAGGCTAAGGAAAAAAGACTGATTGAGGATAGTGTGTGATATCGTTGAAATCTGTGGAAATGTGCAAACTAAACATTTTTAAATGGGTATAAAAAAAGACCAGAGCGATAGAACAAACTTAACGTTCATTTTATTCACCTTAGCTGATCTGGCCACCTTGCATTACCTCAGGACCTTTAGTATTTATTTCATGCACAACATCAACACCATCCTCTATTTTACCTCAAGGCCCCTCTCTCTGCAAAATATCAGCTCTTTAAATTAAAGTTTCTTTGAATGGCATTTTATGATACAAAACTATTTTATTTTGCAGACATGTCAGTTAAAGCAGAGGTCAGGGTAACGCTTGATAAAAGGTAGAAAGGGAAAAAGCGGTCTTACAAAGTCAGGAGAGGTTTTCCTCGGTTAGGCATCATGTCCATCAGTTCTCTGTCTACTATTACCTCTCCTATACTGGGGGACTTGCAGGGCTGTTTCAGTAGCAACCTATTCATTAGCCGCAGAGCTGTTGTGCATACCAGGTAACCCAAACACATCCAGCCCAAGGGATGAGCTGCTGGCAACAGAAACTCACTGTGAACAATGGCAGTCCTTCTCTGGTGTTCAGTGATCAGATCAGTGTGCACCTGCCACAACAGGCTCCAAATCTGACTCACAATATTAGGGAGGAGCTGTCTCCTCTTTTCCCATGGGGGATAACTTAAAGTCAGCCACTATGTTTTGCATGCCTGAAATAAATTGCACTCTCAAACAGGAACCAGCGTTTCTCTGCAACTGTCAGAAGCAGGGCTGAGTGTTGGCAAGAATCTGGATTTATGATATGTGTCATGATATTTAGGGAAACTGTCATAGTATAAAGAACACACCATCATATTCATACAATATGAGGAAAATATTTATTTGTATGCAATCAGAACAGAGGGATCTGCATTTGCATGTATTACAGCCTCTGTAACAACCAACCTCATGGCACTACTTTGTGTGCAATCTGCTCAAAGGACATGTGCCTATAACAGTCAAAAGTTGTGATTACAAACTGAAGTTTTAGAGATTCATTCCATTTCACAACACATCATTGTGCGATACTTAATATGTATGGATATTTTCATACATCTCTATTCAAAGTGATTTAAATACAGTGGCATTCTCTGGAGATGCTGATGAGGCCCGACATGATTGCTTTCATCCTCTGATCCACTTTGTCAAAAATGTGTATCATTGTGGCCCCTGGTGATTTCCAAAGCAGATATATTAGCTTACATAGCTTTAACTGCTGTAGTTCGCAGTGCCAAAGACCGTGAATGTCAAGTTCAAAGTGCCGCCGGTGCCTTGCAATCTCATGCCACCAGATGACTGTATGTATGACATGACCCATCTTGCATGTTTGACTGTCACATTATTTATTGTGGAGAGATAAAAGACATTGGTGAGTGACACCATTTTGGAAGTAGTCTTCTCCAGTCCTTGGAAAGAGCAGCTGGTCCAGCCATGGCATTTGATTCAGGGGTGAGGGGAAGGAGGGGATGAGAAGCCCGCCATATATCAAAAAAGGGAAGCAAGACAGTAATACACAGCTAGAGATGGAAATAGGGACACAGACGGTGTGAACAAGAGATGGGGATTGCAGGAGGAACAGCAGGTGCTATGTAAGCAACAAGTCATTCATAAAAATAAAATATCTCTCTCTTGATTCACGTCAAAGCCCAGTTGACGGTTATGACACATGCAACTCCCCGCTAGAGGAAAACAAGCTCATAACACTGCTCCCTCTCAGTCTGTTCATCTTATCGTACCCCAAGGGGGTCCTTCAATTCTCAAGGCATCCATGACAATACACAGAAATGCTTTAAAAAAAAAAACAGCTGGGCATTTCAACGCCCTTCCTGGAAATATAAACTGGCAAACAGCTCTAGGCCATGAGAATAAGCTAAATGAAATCCTCAACACATCTGAAAACACGATAACTTTATTTACACCATCGTTAAAGATGAGAAGAGCCTATTTGGTGTGGCCGCAGTGGGACGACCACATGGCAGGTCATGACTTGGGGGTGTTCTGAGGTGCAGGTTGGCATGGTGACGGTGACAGGCGGCTGGCCTACCTCCAAAGCTATGGCGATCTAGATTGAATTTCCAGCAAACCCCTCTGTCGTTGCTGGCTGCCCGGCCCCGCTCCCCACCGCCCCCCTCACCCTCTCAGCGCCCGTGGCCCTGTCCTAACAGATTGTCTCACGCCTTTGAAGTGCCGAGGGAATCCGATTTGAGCTGGCTCTGCTAAATTGTTACACAGCTAGCCTGCCCACCATGATCTAATCAGCCAATTGCACGCTGCTGATTGTAATTGGATGAATTCCCTCGCAGGCTGTTAGGGAAGCAGGGAATGGCGGTTCGGGGAGGGTCACTAGGCCCCAGGGATGAAGACAAATAGAGGAATTACATGAGCAAGGGATGAAGATGAACAGGGTGATGAAGAGATGAGAGGAGGCTGAGCGGTGTCTCAATGGCCCATTAGAAAACAGAGCCCGACAGGGGAAAAGGTAAAACAGCCCAGCTGTCAGACGGAGGAGACGACACCTCAGTTTGATCCAAAATCAGATTATACTCTCCTCAACTCAAACTTCAACTAGTTGGAGATCAGAGATGGGTGAATCTGTATCCACATGAGGACTGCACTGCCTTTTAAATTGAACATTTCTTATTTGGACACAGGAAATGTAGTATTAAAATATTTGGCATTGTATTTGTTTAAATTGTGGCAAGAGGCTTCACAACATAATAAATGTATCATGTTTAAGAATAAAGATGTAAAAAGCAACGTGTGTTACAGAGAAGAGTCGGTTATCATGAGTGTGTCTTCTACTGTATTATTATTATTATTACACACACACAAGAACACACATGCACACAGATACACATCTTGGGAATCTTGAGTCTGGATTTGACGGTGTTATACTGGGTCAACAAGGATCTGGCCAGTGAATGCCTCTTGGCTTTACAGAGAATCATTCTCAAGCTTTGTTGAGCTGTAACACTCCGGTTGATGCATCTCAGTCACACTGACAACCGTGTTCTTTTTAATCCATATCTGCGAGCAGAAAAGTAGACCCTGATATTTTGATAAAGATTATGAATGCAGTGCTGTATGTCCTTGAGGTTTGAGAATGAATATTGGTTATTAGTTGATCCTGACAAGTTATGTTTTATTCTTTCCTGTAGGCAGACCTTAGTATAAACCTGCAAGATGACAGCAGCTTCTTCTATGGTGTTTCCAGTCAGTACGAAAGCTCTGAGAACATGATCATCACCTCATCCACCAAAGTCTGCTCCTTTGGCAAGCAGGTGGTGGAGAAAGTCGAGGTAAGAAAAGGATATTGCAGCCTTTGAGGAATATAAACTATTCAAACTGAAACATACCTTGCATTTATTATCAAACGTAACTAATTTGAACTTGCTTATATTATAACCTACTACAGTTTCCTAAAACTGCTGACTGAAAAAATGTAGTTGAATGGATTGGCCTTGTCGGAGGTCTGCACTTAAGTTTATTTTACATTAAATTACATTTTAGTCTTTGGTCTCTGTTAACTCATCAAAATCCAATTTTCAGTAGGATTAAGCTTTTATAAATCCAGAAATTAACACCGTCTTTTATTGAACTGTCCTTTTTTAGACTGTTATTGTTATCGAAGATGTCCAGTCTCATTATAGTGTGTCTTTTGCCTATAAATGATGCTCACATGTTCTTTTTTTTTATTATACTGATTTTGTTTGCTTCAGGTTTAGCAGCGAATGTTATGTTTTGGGATAGTAAAGATTGCTCAATTGCTCAGTGATATTTCAACATTAAGAGGTCATGACCATGTCAAAAACCACTATTATCACCCAGAGTGAATACCTGCTACTGGTGGAGATGGATTCCAGTCAATTACCACTGATTTGTGGTCAGGAAACTGACATGATTAACAAATCTCCCCAGCATGACTAACTGTTATGCTTCCCGTTAAATGGACACATAGTGGCCCTCCCCCACCTGCTGCTGAGGGACCTGATAATACAAAGACATACACATCCCTAGGTAGAGCCATCTGCCTCAGTAGACCACAGAATGATATTTAATGGCTTCATCATTTGATTACTGTTGTCACAAGAAATATGTTTATTGTCATATGTGGCATGCCAACTGGTGCCTTAGGTATATTATATTACACATATTACAGCTTATCTCATAGACGTTCACATTCAATGTATCCAATTGAGTTTAGTTGGAAAAGGTATCCCTATTGTTTTACAATAGATTTCACATCTTATCCTTTAATGTGTTTTAAATTCTTTTAAAACATGTTATATGTTCTCATATATTGGACTGTATGCTTTCATTGTATCTTTTTTCCCTAGACGGAGTATGCACGTTTTGAGAATGGGCGCTACGTGTTTCGAATCCACCGTTCCCCGTTATGTGAATACATGATCAACTTTATCCACAAGCTTAAACACCTGCCGGAGAAATACATGATGAACAGCGTACTGGAGAACTTCACTATCCTGCAGGTACTTCAATCAGGGATGTACTGTGTGTGTGTGTGTGTGTGTAGAGGATTTACTTATTTCTGGTATAACATAAAATAGCATTTTGTTATTTATTTTGTTTTCCTTCCTTGCTGGGATTTAAACTAGAAGATCAACATTCTATCGTCTAAGTCTTGTTACGAAAGCAGATGAAAGTATTTCCCATTTCCCTTAAGAAACCTTAATATAATACACCAGTAACGTCAACCTTTTAACAACATCCATTGATAGCAGACTGCATTGCCAACTGAGAAAATGTAGCTTTGGAGTTTGTGTAAAGAGGCACAAACGGCTTCTCTTCACTTAAAAGGAATTTAGACATGAGTCATTGTGTCTGCAATACATTCATGCATTGAGACACTCATTGTCCTTCTTCATTCATGTTGGTCAATTCATACCATTCTGAGGTGATACAGCACACAGGGTCGCATGTGTTCAATACCTGTACTTACTTTCAATTTCAAAGTGTTTTTGCAGGCTCCCACTTTCATAAAGGGTTTGACATTGGAAAACAGTTTCTCTCTAAATATGGTGGTGTTTGGATATTTTCTATGGGTTACCTTGACAGACCATTAGCAACTGGTATCCCTTTCTCCCTTTGAACAGCATGGTTTCTTGCAGAGTTGAAACATATTTTCTATTTTACTGTATGCCAAACCTTTCTGAATGCGCTGGTGTGCTCCTCAGAGAGCAGTCTCAAGGAGAGAAGTGAATGGACTGGACTGTATCACCATAGTAACAAAGTGGTCCTCAACACCAGGGTTCAAAGACATTGGTGTCCCGTCCATTGGCGGCTGCATTCCTACTGACCAAGAAACAAAGGCCATATTGAGCCCACACTGACGACTACATGGCAGCATGTCATTAAGTGACTCAATGGGCTGATTTAGCTCATATTAACCATGAACAGCTCCTAAACAGAAGCTGCACACACAGGCTCAGACATGCACACACGTTAAGACAACAAATGGTGCACTCACAGACTCCACATTGCAAGTCTGAGCACAACGGATGAACTGAATTGATTAAGTTGTGTTCTTGTTTCTTTGCCACTCTTTTCCCTGCCTTTTGCAGATAAAAACGATTGACTTGCATGAGAATAACATAACATTTTGACCAGAGGGATAATTTATTATTTATCATTAGATAGTGTTATATTATGTAGTGTTTCAGTAGATTTAGAAAATTCCTTACAAAATTACCAGTACTTGGTTCTTCTTTTATTTATTTTTTTGTCATCATTTCCAATGTAATAAAGCCCAGCATGGTTATACACATACTATAGGTGAATCATTTGTAATAGTATGATGATGGTGGTGTTACAAAAACATAAAAACAGTGAAGGATGATGCTGTATCAGGTCATTACATTTGAACTGCTATCAAAGTATCTGAATTTTAGAAGCAAGCTAAATATAACCCTATGCTGCTATATTTGCTAAATATAACAATGTGTTACATTTAACTGTACTAGTAAAAAGAGTGCTAACCAAGGTTGGATAAATATGTGTCCCCACAGTTTGACTGAGCAGGATCTTCTGTGTGTTCTTTGTCCACAGGTGGTGACTAACAGGGACACACTGGAAACCCTCCTGTGCATAGCCTACGTGTTCGAGGTGTCCACCAGTGAGCACGGCGCACAGCATCATATTTACAGGCTAGTCAAAGACTGACAGTCACCCAGTTGGGACTTACCTTCTCTAGACCCATTGTAGCATCTCAGTGAGCAGCAACACTAAATAAATATTGGATACTTCCTCCGTAAGCTTAAAGCTGAAACCATACAACTCGGTCAGAAGCCCAGAGGAACACTGGCTTTGTCAGCATGCCCGGGAACTATATTACTGTTGAGGAAGAGATGGATTTAGGATTGTGGAAGCTGAAACGACCTTAATGTGAAAAGTGACAAGAAATAAAGAAGAGGACCATAATACACTGTGGTCTCTAAACCAAAGGAGCCAACAAGACCTGCATGAGAAAGTTTCCATTGGTGTTGTTTTTCATCTCATTTTACTAGTGCTTGTTTTTGATTTAGATTAGTTGACATACATGCATGTGCAGGGGATGTTTGCTACAGAGGAGTGTTGCTGCCTCAGTGTGCCACCTAGTGGCCTAAATATAAATTACAATGGGGAAAAAGAATACGAGTAGACTGAGAGAATCCCTCCTTTGCACATCCATAAAATATCACTGTTTTTTGTGCCAATCGTTTGTGTTATTTGAGTAATTATGTACAGTGCCACATCCATCTCCTCTAGTCAGATTTATTTAAAATGATTTTAAAAAGAGCTATTCTATTCATGTTGTTTGATGTTTAATGTTAAATGTTTGTAGTATTGTCTTACTGTTTTTGATTGAAAATGATCTGACTACAAAAGGCACATAACACTGCTAACTTGAACCAGATTCAGATCTGTAACCTGATTACAGAGGTCGACTGTAACTTGCCCTAAAGTGTCGGATGAATATACAAGTGTTTCTTACGAAGTGCCTCTGTTACTGAGTTATTTCACATTCTGTTTCGTTGACTTGATATAAGGGAAAATATGCTGTACATTATGTTCAGGGTTTTGTCTTCAACTTGGATGATTTAATGTCTATACACATGCACATACTAAATCAGGTTTGTTTTAGAATACGCTGTTGAGGGTCACTTTTTCCCATAATGCCTATCCAAAACCTATTCTCTTTACATTGATGAAAAATATTTGAGAATCTGGAGCAAGAAAACATTATAGTTTATCAAGCAAATGTGTAAATGGATACAATTACCAAAATGGTGGGTAATTAAGTATCTCAATATACTCAATGTGTATCTCCATCATCAACTACGCCTTTCAGCACTATAATCTGTGTTAGTATTTAATGATTTCTCTTTTGTGAAGTTTATTAGTCAGTTAAGTTTCAAAGATAGACGTCCGTCGATCGATGGACATTTGTAGGTTTTGTTGTGTTAGTGAAAAAGTACATTGATATTTGGAATGGAAGAGACCACTGCCCCCTGGTGGTGTTGAGTCATTGCTAACTCGATGGAAAGGGAAAAGTACTTTTCCTCTTAAATAGTTAACTAATAATATGGAATCTGGAATGGGATTTAGCTAAGTATGATAATTTAATGCAATAGTCTCCTGTCTCAGTAGGAGTATATACAAATTGAAGAACCTGAACTCAGAACATGTGCTTTCAACTCCCAGGTGTAAAGTGAGAATGTGTCCCTGCAATGGAGAGACACGCTCACAAAAGGTAAGGTAAACGGTCCACTAGGTGAAGAAATTCAAATGCCATAGATCACAAGGCTTATTCTGATAATCCCAATTGAAATAATTCAGGTAGGTTGCTCTAATTATGGCAATCCCCTCTCAAATCTCTGAGGGTCTGTTTTCATAGAGGTCAGAGAGATGCTTACAGCCATAATCAATATGTCCAACCCTCTTACAGAAGGTCAAAAGTCTAGCGATATGAGAGATTTTTGTAAGACTCAAAAGAGAGGTCGACAAAATAAGAGGAACCATTACCTGCATTCCAAATCAACAATACTGCAACCAATTGCTTTGAAAACGCATCAGAAATTAGATAAATATGAGCTCTACAGAGATTGGAGGTTCATTTTTTTTTTTACCTTAGAAACAGCCTAGTATTTTTGTCACTTGATGTTTTCAAGGTCAGAAATATAGGCTACTTCCCATCTAATTGGTTAATAAAGATACAATGGACAAGAGGTCCTTAAAATTATTTTTTTATATTTTCAAGACACTATAGTCATCTGTAAATGATCACCTTAATAGGTTATATTTATTGAATACATGTTTGATATATATTTGCTAAAATATTCGACTATATTTAATGTGTTCCTGTTATTGTGTCCAACCATATTACCATGACATGTAAGCGTTTAAATCTTGGCAGATTTGTTTTATTTGCCACAGTAAAGTTTTGATTGCATTCAAAATAAAATATCTAATGTAGCGGGTGCCTTTTCTGTAAAAATCAAAGTCTTCTATAGTGCGAATCGGCGTCTATCTATACCGTGGTTCCTCCTGGACTCCTGGGTCGTCCCCCGTCCCCCCCCTTCACCAGGTGCGTAGCAGTGACACACCTACAGAGGGACTGGTTCAGGTAGATCCAGACCTCTGGCTCCACTTCATGCCTGTCATCTCCCAGCAATCAGCTCCACAGATATGTCGTTGCTGCGTCCAGATTGTAATTTAACATGGTCTGATTTACATTACGCGCAATGAATGTCACATGGGGTTTGCTGACGGTTTTGAGTCTGGTGTGCCACACCGAGTCGAGGTGCTCGCCGACCTCTTATTATAAGAACTGTTGGATCCGACGCTTTCCCGGGATTTTCATCAACATCGAGGAGTCTCAGCGGAGAGGTGCGCAGCTTCTCAAGTCCTACCAGGAGGAAACCGCGCTGAAATGCAGCCGCACCTGTTGCCTCACGAGAAACTGTGAGTAATGCTTCATAAACCACACACATTTTTAAATATTGTGACTTTTTGTTCTTTTGTACTATGCCTCCACCGATCGTCTAAGCTAATTGTATTGCCTTTCCTCTGACAGTTTCCTGTAATCTGGCAATATTTCACTATGATACAACTCAAGAAAACGTGAACTGCTTCCACCTGCACTGCCCAACACTGGAGAGCTGCATCCTCAGCCACAGAGGCAACGTTGTTCTGTACAATATCACTAAGGGTAAGTCAAGTAAAAGGTGAATACTGAAAATTCCTGTAATTTAGTCATCTTCTATTGTGGTTTGATATATTTTACAGAATATGTCTCCCTATAAGTATATAGACTACAGCCAGAGCCTGAAAAGTTACTACTCTAGAAAAGTTATACATTTTCACCGCAAAACAAATGCTGCAATACATTGGCTAGAGCTACACCTAATAATTAGGGAAAATAAGTACATTTTCTGCAACTTCATACTCTTACCCTTCTGTATTTTAGATGTTAATATTGTACATAACTCTTCATTACATTCAGAGAACAACACTTTAGATTATTGTGATCATCTCATGAAATAATTGTTAGCTCTGTAATTACCCTAGGCTATAGTAGTTAGAATTATTACTGCCTTTATGAGCAACCATAAAATGCTCCTGACATACTAAAGCATGAAATTGTAATCCAATATAAAATTAAGTAAAGGATAGTAAGGAACCACATCTTCCACCACAGACCTAAAGGACTTCTTGTTCTGATTAAAATAATAATATTAAAATAAATGTTTATTTAAGAAAAGTAGCTGATTTTTTCATGTTAAAAATGTTACTCACATTTTTAAAAAGCCAGTATGTTTAGTATGACATCACAATGTAAAATACGAGAGATAAGAGACCCACATCTGTGTCTTGTTCCCTAGGTGCGGATCCTGACCTGTTGGTGTTTGGGAAATATTTCACCTCTAATGTCCGTGTGTTACCGCACCACTACAGTCGAGGCAACGCCTCAGAGCTGCTTCCACCTGACAAACGGCAGTTCATCCATCCACCTCCGCCCGCTGTACAGCCTCTGACTCCAGCACCCACAGATGCTCCCCCCACCACAGCAAGCAGAGCGCCCACCATCACCATCACCACCTCCACCCCTGCCACCAGCACCCCCACGCAGCAGAGCACCAGTGAGCCTTCTACAGCTCCCACAACTACCGCTGCCCTGTCCTCCACTCCACAGACTCCACTAGCTTCAGAGAACCATGCACAAACAACAATCCCCACCACCTCCACCTCTTCTCTTGCACCCAGCTTCACTACGCCTCTTTCACCCATCACAACAACCCCACTCATCCCTTACAATCCCAAGACCACTCCTGCCTTTTCTACCACACATGCACAGCCCTCCACCACCTTCTCTCAGATGGCCACCAGCCCCCCAACTTCCACGTCTCTTATGGGCAGTTTACAGAGCAGCAAGCAATCCTCCAATGACACGAAGAGCAGCGCGGTGAGGAACCACACTGCGGGCGGTGAGGAAGACCATGGTGTCAGCGGAGAGGACACCTTCGGGGGTTTGGGGTCTGGGTGGCATGTAGCGGCTCACACCCTGCTGGTTGCAGTGGCCGTCTTCATCACGGTGCTGGTGAGCTGCTGCTGCTCCATCCTGCTGGTGGTGAGCTGGAGGGGTCAGAGGAAGAGGATGGGACGATACCGGACATCGTGGAGAGGGAAGAGTGGCTCCATGCGTCTCATAAAGTACGTGCTGGTCAGAGAAAGCTCCTGAAAGCAGCGCCAAGACAACAAAAAGATACAACTGACATTTCTACTTTGTTATGGCAATGTATTTAATGAAGGAATCCAGGATGAAGAGACATTTGACAATTGTAAATTGATTGTGTGCTGAGTTATTAACAGCTTTTACTTAATTTTAAACAGATAGGGATAACACTGTAGTTACTGTCCACTGATACAGTGAGGTTACAATTCCATATATATGAGCTAAACAGGCAGAGATATTTAGTGTGTCTGATGAGATTACCAAATACATAGTTGCCATGATTTTGGACTCACTTGGGACGCGATGACATTTGACAGAAGAAACTGAGCCAATGCATTTGACCGCAGGAATTTGCCTCAAGAAAGACGATATGAAAGCCATTGGGCTGTCCTACATTCTGATGTACTTCATTGAGTTTAAAAGGATGTTGATGCCACACCGCAGGAACTTTGGCAAGTTGTATTAGTGGGACTTAAGGGGGGCTTCCAAGAAAAAAGGACAGCTACAATTCAATTCAGATTGTGTGCAATGATGGACTACTTTCCGCCTGCTGGGCTTCAGTGTTTAACCCTCCTTCAGTCCAGACATATCCTCAGTGCATTGGGTTTGTTCTGACCTAGAAGTACCGAACCAGGGACCAAAACTCCTAAAGAAGGGCGAGGTACCTTCCAACAACCTGCTGCTGAAAGCATCCTTTCACTGGGGTGCCACTCGTCGACCTGACAGTGAGGAGAGCTGGAAGTTGGGATAGGATCTGACTGAATGGGGCTTTCATTACAGAAACGCTTTAATCATCACGCATACAAACTTCAAAGACAGAACACTTAATAACCGCTTACATTAGGCTTTTATTTTTTGTAATAAAGATGGCATCATACACCTGATTCGACAGTATTTTGGAAAATAAATACATTAGTTGAGACCATTGACGATGTCCTTATATTGGAGCAGTAAATACCTACAGTAATCTCGTGTTTGTGTTACTTGTACATAGATGGAATCCAAAATGACACGTTTTTTGTGGTCCCTGCTGCTTATTTTCACCATGTTCATGTAAATACATTTGTATAAAGCTGTATTACATGTTGAGCACTTTCTTCACGGCCTCTTTGTACTGCAGAATGGTGCTCTCGCTCTCTCCTTCATTCCTCAGCCTCATGACAGAGTTCTTGTACCCCTGCACCTCTTTTCTTCCCAGCAGCTGCTCTCGTACTTCCTCCTCCTCTCCTTCTCCGGCCACTTTCATGCGTACCAACATGCTTAAGATGTTCTTTTGGGACGGGCTTTCTTCCCAGCTGTAGTCCTCCATGTCCGCCACGGTCTTCTCAGCCTCCCAGGCCTCGGTTTTCTGATGAATGAGAAAAATAGGACACATTATATTCACTTAGATTTGAAATGTATGTGTGTTACAGCAATTTTGACACATTACCCACATTACATTTTGTGTGGCTGAGTCTAGTTTGGAACACAGTAAGGCACCAGATGTTAAATATGAGGGTCCTTGGTCCCTTCTTTGATGCTCCTCTCACAGAGATAGTATTTCTCTATACGTAGTGCCCCCTCCGCTGCCCGTCTAACTGTCATCACATTCCCTTGAGAACAACACGGCCCATTGTGCGGCAGCTTAAAGCCCCGCTGCTCTGCAGGTGTTTGAGGTTAATGACCATCATTACCGCTGTACATATCTGATCCACATAACATCCCGTCTGACTAAGTTCAGGCCTTAATGAGAGGAGAAGTAGCTTTTCGGGAATAGATCAGGAGCTTCCTTTGACAAAACGAAGGCCTACTAAACAGTAGCATTAGTCTTAGGCTATGGATTATTTTACTAATGAAGCATTCCACCAATTACTCCATCAAACCAGTGATATGATAATTACTTGATTAAAGAGCAAAAGTCAATAATAAGACAGTCTCGTAAATTAAAGTCTCCCCAAGCTGCTTCTATTGGTTAAATGGCAACTAAAAATGTACAATTACGCTCTTATTAGTTCATGAAAAAAAACAACCTTACTACATTTGATTTACAAACAGAAAGCTTAGTACTGTGAGTTTAAGTTGTGCGTTCCAACCTTCTTCTGATGCCGTTTTGGCTTTCATACAGTATGCTATATTAAATAATACAGAGTGTTATCAGCAGTGACACCATGTCTGAACTTGTATTCATTATCAAGGTTTGGTCAACCGACAGAACAACCGATTACTTGCCAAATAACAATTATATTTTCAGTTCGGGAAAACTTGTTGGGTATGGATTCAGAAACGCAGATGGAGTGCCTCTAGAGTCTGACTCCTCTCCACACTGGAGCTGCTCGGAGCACTCAGCCCAGCGCTGGCCTGGATTAGCACAAAATAGAATTAGCAGGGCAGGTCCGTCTCCCTGAGTGGGAGATACAATCACCTCAGTGGCTGCTAACAATTGGCCTCTTTGTGGGCTAGCATTACAACCTGAACGCTACGCTATGCTCACAGCTTCCACCAGCCTGCTGGACAAGCACTGTGCCTTCCATTGTGTGTCCAAAAGGGCAGCGCACGGTGTTCAGCTTCCTGGCTCAGACACCTTTCCCAACTGAGAGAATTTGTTTTTTCAAAATGTGACTAAGCCATAACGGGAATAGGTCCCGAAAGGCAAAGGTTGCACAATTAGAGAGTCATTTTCTTTTATGTGCCTGGCTGCAAATTCATGATCGCTGTGCATGAGCGGATGACCTGGTGCTGGCTTAATGTGAATTAAGAGTATCAGGGTCAACACCTGATAGGGGAGTTTGTTTTCCCCTAATCTGTGGAGAAATGTCAGCGGGACAATGCCGCTGTTTGCCGTCCCTCCTGCCCATTCAAGGCTGATTCCTCCCTAATGGGTCTCTCAGATCACAGAGCAAGATGGACAACGACTCCCTGGTAAAAAGCAACTTGGCCATGTCGCTTACCATATGTAAATGTCACCGGAGATACAGATAAAGGAATAAAAAAAATCTTTACAGGAAGGTAATCTTTGTAATATTATATTTTTGCAAACGACTTATTCCCAAAATATATTGTAAATGCTATTTTTCTTAGTCCAGACCATTTTGCCAGTTTAGTGACATTTCATTAACACTAAACTGTAAATTCAGGGCTTTACCATTGAATTCAATACAACTTTATTTATACATTTTACTATACACATCGTTCATCCAAAAACATGACTCGATAGAAACAGAAAATAACAAAAAAACATTTTATCACAAAATAATTGTATATAGTATTTTGTGTATAATTAAGCTTTAACTATGTGCAGTTCATAGGCATACAAATAGTCTCCCTGCTAACTATACCACTATTATCCAAATGCATTATTGTTTAGATGACAGAGGAATTCACACGTTTAGTTAAAGTAATAACTTGGCTATGTGACCAATATCACATCATATATCAAGTGCAGGGCTTGAGATAGATACCCTTTTTATGACACGCTTTTTTTCAAAATTTGACTCCTTAAGTAGAAAGGAAGTTGCTTGTATAATATCTGTTACTACTTGACCTCTTATTTCCTATTTACTTCTTTATCCGGATTATTGCAGTCTTATGTGTGTGCAAAAACTAAACCTTTAAAAAGGGCACACGCACTGAAAGGAGAGCAGGTTAACAGTTCAAGTGAGAGACGGATGTATCTGCACAATGTCATCTTTAGTAAAGACAGAAATGGGTAAGTGGACAGAGCAAAGAAGAGAAAAAAGAGAATATTTTCTGCTCACCCAAGACTCGTGGTAAAGAACAGTTAGCAGGTACATGGCATACTCATGATTCTGCTTCCTCAATGGGCAGCTGGTGGAGGGAGGGAGGAAAAGACAAAAGGAAGTGAATTATTAATTTCTTGACAACTTTATTTAGTATTATGAACCCTAAAGAAGGGCTGTTTACCGCTCAGCTGTGATGGTGAGGATATCGGTGTCCTTGCAGTATCTCTCTCCAACCAGATTGAGCATTTTCTTGCGGGCATGGTCATCCAGATTTAAACTGGACAGTTTTACCTGCGATGGCAACAAGAAAAGTGGATTAATACTAGAGAAACAGTTAGAGCACTTGTTTTGTAAGCTTTGTGATGTAAAGAGAAATACACAGACAATACGATTAGGGCAGATGTGATTTCATTATGTACTATATCTCCTGTCTGAATCTCTATACCGTAGACATAATAAACCACAACCCAGACTATTTGTATTTAAGCTACATGGAGTTTTGACTGTGTTGATTAAAAACACAATACTTTTTACAGATGAAATCCCAGCTTTAACGCTCAAAGTAACCCTTAAGTCCCTCTCACAATGGATGAAGGAAAATCTGAGATTATTCCATGATTCATTTTTTTCCGTAGCTTTGATTTAGAATAATTTGTATGAAGCAACAAAACTGCATCTAAAAGATAACTGTTGACATGTCTATTCTGAAAGATGTTCTTTCCAACAATTCCACTGAAGAAAATCTTACTGCTTACGTTTAAAAACTGAATGAGTTTTTGTGAAGCTGAAACTGTGTGAGATTTGCCCTCTGATCTATTTTCTTTTTGCCTAATCCACTTGGATTAATGTCTGAATAATTCCTAGCATGCTGATATAATCTAAGGCGGAGTGTCAGTGGAGCAGATGGCTGGTGATTACTGCTGGAAAAAAATCCACCTAGAAAATGACTGATTTGACACAGGCAGTTTTGATTGCTGTGAGTCTGTGTTGTCAAGCTTGATTTCATGTTTTAGAGCTGAGAGGAGGGAAAGATGTTTTGCAGAACGCTATTATTGTTTAAATGTGGGAAATAAATGATAATAAAACCAAAAAATAATAGAAAGAATACATTTTATTTGGCCTCCTAAAGCCAGAGGAGAAACTGTCCAGCCACCAAACAGAAAATAGTGTTTTGATCTATTCTAAGATCTGTTAAACTTTAAAACATAAAGCTTACACCTACACACGAAGGTAATGTGATAATAATATAAAAAATATTAGCTACATTACACCAAGGATCTACTTTTTGTTGACCTGTGTGGACCATCCCTAAATGTATATGCCATTGCTAAATGTGTTATATCAGATTCTAACTGGCCAGCCTATGTTTAATTTGTTTACTTCTTGTTCATTCTTTAGTATATTCATAAGGTTGAGTATTAGTTTCATGGCTTATGGTGGTTATGTGTTTACATGTATGTCTCTCGAGGCAGTTTGCACATGGCTGGATTAGTGGTAGCGGGGATTAAGAGAAATATTAAAATGTCCCAACATACATGTCAGTGATGTATGTTTTGTTACTTTTTTCTGTAAAAGTATTAGTTGACAAACACAAACCCATTCGCAAGGACGTTAAACTAACACAACAGCTTGAGCACATGTTAAATATGCTTTTATGGTTATAATCTCTGCCGACTTCATGGCATAATTTCTTAGGTTTTAGGTCAATGGACAAAGAGCGTCTCCCTAGATAAATCATGATGTCAGCTGGTGATTATGCATCGCTGTAAATCTCTAATCTCATTTTTCACATCAGGCTTCTCTGCACATTACTTTCTATACATCTGTGAACTGCAGATCATCAGGTAGAGCTGAGGTCAGAGCATATTTATAGAAACTCTAAAGGATTGGAAAAGCAGGGGGACTCACTCTGAGATGAACAACCCGAGCGGAGGGGTTTCTGAGGGAGGGGGCTGCGGACATGTAGTCTGTGCTCTCCACTTTGACGGGGAAGTGCTCGTCACATTGGGCGTCAGTGTCCAAGGCAGAGGGCCACTCTGTACAGAAGGCTGACAGCAGAGAAAAGGAATATTAAAAACACTGACTCCGCCTATATATGTATTAAAGTGAATATTATTTGCTGCTACACATCACAACAAAATAAAATCTCTTTACAATAATTCAAATTTAAATTACATTTCAGAGCTTCACAATGTTTCCTGATGGCCACCGGTGTCAAATGCAGAAAATTTGGAATCTGAAAGAAATGAGAAAGACATAGAAAGGTTTAAAATTCACAGCTATTCATACAACAACAACAACAACAACAACATAAAAAAAGGACCTGCAGTAATAATATATTCATTTAGAAAGTGGAAAGCAAAATTCAGACAAACAGCTTTCATGACCATCTACAAATTGATGATTTAAGAATAGATTAGATTTCAGAATAATAAACTGGTGTTTAATTTCACAGAACACAAAGAGGAAAACTAAACTAAATTGAAATGTGTATAGGTCACATGACTAGCATGTTTAGACAAAAGAGAAACATACAAGTTTTAATTAAAAAAATAAAACATTTCAAGCATCAAAAACTAAGAGCAGTTAAGCCCTCTTGGCAGAGCAAGATAATGAAATCAATATCGTTAGGCTGGGGGCAGTGATCCAGCTGTGGGTGGGGTGGGGTGGGGTGGGGTGGGGTGGGGTGGGGGGGTGGTGGGGGGGGGGGGGGGGGGATGGGGTGAGGGTGTAGTGGATCTGCAGTGGCTGCAGTCCAGATGGAGCAGCTGGTGTCTGGTCACAGCAGCTCAGTAATCCGGGGACAAAAACAGAGCCGCAGGTCAGAGCAAAAAGTGCTCCAATACTCCTGCTAGGCTGCAATTAACTCATCATAATGAATACCAGGAAGTAAATGCCAAGGTAAACAGAAACAGCCCACTGTCAAGTGTGTGTGGACAGATTGAGCCTGTAGCAGATTTTAATCTTATTCAACTCGTGCAAAATACCCCTACAACTTCATTCTGTGCCCAATTTCGAAAACTGCAAAAATGTATCCTTGTGCCGTGTGGATACATGTTGTTAGTGAGGTCTGACCTTATTCTAAATGGTTACTTGATTTGATAAGATTAAAAAAGAAAACTACATCTTGAATGCAATTAGGTTTAATAGTTGGTTTAATATCCTTGAAAAGTCTCGACTTTAATATTCTCAACTAAACATAGACAAACACAATGACATCTTTCATATCACTTATTAAAATCCACATAGACTGCACAAACACACCAGAATGCCTTTCCCAATTGTCAGTGATGTAAAACCCAACATTAAAATGTACTTAATAATTTAAAATGACATCTCAAAATAGATGTTAGAATGCCTTTGGACAAAAACCCAACTAAATGTCATCCAACTGATCAAGGTCTGGATCATGGGAGACACACATGGACTAAATGAGAAAGTAAATTTAACTTGCGGGTACAGCTTGGATAAAGTGTTTATTACCATCTTTCAACCCTGTGGCTATAGTAAAGTATTATGCAAATGTGTCCTTGTGTGCTTTAATTGTCTACCCAAAGGATATACTTTATGAACACATACATTAGAAATTCACTCCTTGGTCATTTGATTAGTTTCTACTTTAGTAAATAAGGGAGAAATGTCTATCATAGGTGGTTGGGATGGGTGGTGGTAGAGAGTATCATGTTTTTCTCATGTTCTTTATGAAAACATGTTTATTTTGCTTCAATAAAAGTGTCTTTAAAAAGATAAAAGAGGTCCAACCTTGATCAGTTCCAAGTTGCCCTTCTTCGCTGGAGGGACGCCTCCCTTCATGGGGTAGCCCATCCTCACGGGCAGGGGGACGGCGCTCGGTCTGAAGGGGGTGGCTGTGGGATAAACAGACGTCCAGTCCTGATCCACCGCCATCTTATCTGTCCTGGGCTCCCCTGACTGATAGAAAACACAAGACAAAGGGAGGCTTTACAACAGAAGATCTGTGACCGTTTATTGCAGATTAATGATGATACGTGTCAAATATGTGAACCTTCATCTTGGAAAAGAGACATTAAAGATGCAGACTTACAGCCCTCCTGTTTTTTTTGATGAATCCTTGACGTTGACCGCCTCTATCAGGGCGACCTGATATATAAAATATTTCCAGTTAAAACACAAATAAACTTCATTAATGTGTAAAGGTAAAGAAAATACTACATTTGGTAACAGCAATGCATGTCATGCTGCTAACACTGTTATATTTATTTATAGTGTTTACTTTATTTTGTATTACTTGTATTTCAACATTGCACTGACTTCAGGATACCATGTACGTAAGGTGTATGTGAAAGGAGTATTTCATAGTATGATGTACATTGTAACTGTTTTATTTATCATTATGATCTTTTGCTGTACTGTTTATAAAGAGCCACAACAGTGTGTTTATGTTAATTTGCAAATAGATTTTTTGATATACAGAAAAATAATAGCCAACCATTTAGATATGTCATTACGCAGTTTTTCAAAGAAACATAGGCCTACCTAAAATTCCCAAGATCCCCCCAGCTTTTAAATGGTGAGCATTTGCAGCCTTTTATGAAAGTACATTGAATTTGCTTGTTTTGTGAAGGTAGACCAAACAAACATTAGGGATTAAGATTGAAATCAACAAGAATAGTACATCAGCAGATTAACTAATATCCAACATAACTTAACTGCAGGAAGCACTAGTAAACAGCCTAATAGTATTAAAGTTATTTTAGATTTACATCCCGTTTCTAGACCATGCTTCTGTCTTTTTACTTATTTTAAGTATGAGTTCTGAGGGTGGGTAGATAATGTTTGGAAGATAAGATGTCGTCTTGTTACTGCCAATATGAATAGACACAGGAGCCAACACAAACACCCCTTGAACTAACTCCAACATGGATGTATAAAGCCGCAATACATATCAAATTGCACAAATTACAAATATGGTTGTCCGTGATTACAGCTGATGTGTCTAATTTAAAGTTAAGACACTGACTGCTAATATAAATGTACTGTCAAAGGACATGGGGACAATCACTTGGCCTTGGTTAGTTAACAGCACCCATGCATTAGCTAGGCGTGCAGCACGAATGAGTGTGTATGTCTCTCAGCAGCGATAGTAAAACTCACCTTTATTTCCTCCTCCAGTGTGTGTAGACACATCGGTCGCGTATGTGGCTCTGCTCAGTGATTTCTGGAGTCCAACACCAGAAACATTAATTCGACCTAGGGACAGAAATACCTTACTTGTGTGAGATGCCATGTTTTCCCAATGACTACGGCGTGCAGTGAGGGACTAAAAAGGCGAATTGCAAAACGTTATCACGGTGCAGAGCGAGTTTTCAGCGCCTCCTACAGGTGAGCATAGGTATGGATTAACAGCTCGTAATTTATAATGGGACTTCATCCGGCCCTGTTATAATATATTTCAAATATAAAAACCTATTTTGGTTGAAATTAATGAAAATAGCTATTTTCCATCCGTATTTACACGAGTACTTTATTTTATTTTAGGCTGCAACCGTGCAAGTGTGACAGATGCTGCTTTTTGTGGTGCGTTCAAATAAGCTTGAAAATGTAAACTCATTATTTCCGAAGAAGCAAGGCCCACGTTTAGACCTAAACTTCGTGAAAACCCACCCACGTTAACGCAAGAGTCAGAGGCATATGCATGACCGATTTCCTGTTAGATATATGAAAAGGGTTGAACACAATTAAAATGTTTAAGGTCAATGGAAAGTTGATAAACCTACTGAGTTCACTTCTATTTAAAGAAGTAGCATGGATGTTAGTGATAATTATTTAGGTACAATTGCATCAACCGGATCTAGCATACAAAGAGAATATTCTGCATGTGGGGTAAGTTTGCAAATATATTTGTTTGTGTTGTGTACATGTCTATCAGCGTGCTTATACAATACCTAGCTAGTTTATGATGGGAATATAAATATTTGGTGTTGTTTACACTCCTTGGTCGAACTGTATCACGTTGTGTTGCTATTATAGTGTTTAATTCCTGGTCTCCATGATGTTACACTAGGCTACGTGTATGTACCCAATTTACATTAAGGATACAAAGTGCACTTTCTGTGAACTTCTTTTCGGTCTTTGGGGCAAAACATGTTTGCAAGACCCTGTTAAGGCCCCTGTTGTTTTGGCCGAGGTGTATATCAATGTTAATCTGATTTAACACAACTTTAAAGAGACTCATCATGCACCATGAGGGTTCAATATAGGCTAGAATAAAACGATTGCACTCAAAGGACTATATTTGGACACACAACCCCTTATCAAGACAGGCCCACAATATCATATTATGATGCAGGACCCACCTTTCACTTAATATATTTCACTAATATAATTAATTACATATATTTCACTCAATTTGAATGTATCAACGTTGTAGTAGACGAATAGTAAACTGACACAAAAAACTCCCCTATTCCTTGAACGCAGCATAAGTCCATGCACAGGCTGCGATGCACTTCAAAGGGACAGGTCCTGCAGG
This sequence comes from Dissostichus eleginoides, assembly GCA_031216635.1. Classification (NCBI taxonomy): domain Eukaryota; kingdom Metazoa; phylum Chordata; class Actinopteri; order Perciformes; family Nototheniidae; genus Dissostichus; species Dissostichus eleginoides. Next base: position 12,715,485 of record CM062273.1, on the reverse strand, counting down.
CAGCAGCCGATGAGAGACTTATGCTTCTTACTGTGTTTATGATGTCCATTTTACATTTTAGCGCTGGAAGATGAATTCAATCTTATTTTAATTGAGTTATTCTTTTGATAGAACTTTGGATTTTTTTATAAAAAGAAAAGAAATCCGAACTTGTCTCCTGGCTTCTGAAATAATGTCCTATTATTTATCACCGAATACAACTTGAGGAGTGTTTCTGGAGTTTAAGGTAAGATTTGACACTTAAGCTTGACATCGTTTTGCTGTTCAGTCTAATTTTTTAAGAGCTCACCAACTGTGACGTACAGCATGAATTGATGCAAATATTGACTTCACATGTGCTTGATTATGCAGCGTCATTAAACAAACCTGTTATTTAGTTTACTGCTTACACAGGTTAGTTATGCAGATAAAAGAGTAAAACTTGTTTCTTCAGGCTGTGCAATCTAAATATTATAATTATTTTTGTTTTAACCCACACCCTGTCCTTTCAGTAGTGATAGATGTCAAAGTCGGTTCAGAAGTGTCTGACGGTTCATTGTGTGTGTCATAAAGGTGTGTTTTAAAGGTAGAAACTCTATCTTCAGGGATACAGCAGCGTGTGTGTTTGTTGTCATCAGTTCACCCCTAGTTGAGGACAGATATGGACGGGGGTGGCTGCCTCCAATTAGCTTACCTCTTTTGTCCCATGACACTTTTTCCGATCCTTTGCGGCAACATCCGGTCATCAATCACACTACCTGGTGCAGTGTCTTTCCAGAGAAGACTCACCTACCTCCCTTTGACACACTGATTAATTGTTCATACAAGGAGTACAATTCACTTTGACTAGATGGAAACTGTTTTTGTCAAGTTGTCACACTGTCCAGACTTTGTTACAGGTTCATAAGGACATAAGAAACTGATATTAGTCACAATAATTCATTAGGATGTGTTACTGATTTATAGCTCCCTTTGAACAATTCACACAGTACACTGCTCCTGTGATTGTTGGTATAGATTTGATTAGGGAAGTCAATTATGACTTAAAAATAACTTGCATATTTAGTTAACTTCATGACACCAATTTTCGAAGTAATCAAGCATTGAATAATATTAACATGCAACACTTGGAGTGTTGAACCAGTGTGCATGCATGAATAATGTGCTTGGCGTTAACCTTGCACTCTGTGACTGTAATGAAGAAAACAGAGACAAGTTTCCAAACAGTCATTAACGTGGCCTCAAACTGTCTCCAGGTTTAATCAGTCTTATTTTCATCTGCTTGCACATTGTTTAAGCTTTTCTGATGTGACATGTTTTGTGTTTTTGTTTTGCAGTGGTAAATCCTAAGAAAAAGGCAGCGGACAATGTACTGCTGACCTGTTTATGACACACATTTATTCTGTTCTGTGGATATTAAATCCCTTTTACTTTTGTATTTCTCATGTTCATAAGTCACAGTGTCATAGCCTCCCTGAATTAGCATTTTCAAAAGTTTTACATGCCACTGTTAATTATCACTCACAAATGGCATTCCCTTCTATTTTCCACCACTTTTTAACTTGGCAAACATCGACTCCTCATGGCGCCAACATCCTGCAGATAGCCTATATCTTGGAGTAAAAACTAGGGCTGTTACACAATGAAAAGGCTTAATCTGCATCAGTGAGGACAACAGGTCTCTGATCCATGTATGGCAACATTTCAAAAGTAGCATGCTAAGGGGGAACCACCTTTCCTATTTGCCAGATTATAATCTGAGGATATTTTGTAGTAAAATTATAATTTCTGCTATGCTCGAATGCCACCTGTCACAGAAGAAGTTGCTTCAATAGTAACTTCAACGTTTGCGCTAAGATCTATTAACCAACAAATTATCAAAACCGTTAATATCCTTGTGGGTTAGTTTTATGCTACTCCCAAAAAATCTTAACGGTTTGGAAATATTGTGAGATATAAAAGATGATGTTAAAAAGAATGCAGTCTGAGCCAAAATAAACTATTGCAGTTGTAAATACAGTTTAATAGTGGTTCAGCACATTAAGCTTTAGATTGTCTTGTATTTTCATGAGGGATTCTAAATTAACAAAGCCCTAGCTATACAGGGCAAAGCTTATTTCAGTCATACTATTTCCATAAATCATGTCACTCCTCCCTTTTCAGGTATGGACATGCAGTGCAGCACAGAAGCCTCCTGTCTTCAGCGGGCAGCTAGCCATGCCTAGCTAGGTGTCTTATCCTACAGGACTCATCCTTTATCTTGGTCGAAACCTCCAGGACTTTCCAGGACTTTTAAATCCTCCTTGGGCCCCCTCTGAACGGCACCATGGGGGAGAGACGAGCACACTCCTTTCAGATGACGTGCCATGTGCAACGCGACTATGGCAGCAGGATGGGGAGCTCCTATATAAGTTGCAGTCCCAACGGTTACGCCAGCACCAGCACCAGCCTCAGCCTGGACCAGGACATGGATGCAGCCTCCACTACGACTACTAGTACTGCCCTGCTGGCTACTACACCGGACAGAAGGCCCTACCCTGTAGTTTTACTGGACCCCCCAGGCGGGAATAATAGATCTGGCATCTCCTCCTTTCCGCCAGTGGACCCACTGAGCCCAGCGCGCCCGACCTTTCAGAGCCAGCCCTCCATCACCTCCGTCCCTCCGCCTCTCCCTCGCTCCAGCTGGATGCTAAATCATCAAAAAGAGTTCAAGAGCCCTTACACCAAGACGAGCATGCAGGGTGATGTTTACAACTTCCTGGAGAGGCCTGCTGGACTGAGATGCTTCCTCTACCACTTCCTCGTGTGAGTACCTGTCTTCTTGTACCTGTCCGTATACTCATCTCAGTTTGGTAGCCGTGTTAAATGAATAGAAATAGTTACAGATGACCAAAGAGGTTGACAAGCTGGCTTAAAAGACTGAATTATAGTAAATAAAGATTATAAGGAGCACTCATGGATAACACAGGTCACTACACACAATGCAACATGTTTTTTAGCTCTTAATTTAGAGAGAAACAAACTTTGTAAAGCTACATCAACCTAACAATCATAAGTATTTGTTAGTCCACACTTCAAAACTTTGATTTTAGTCCTAAAATCTGTTAAAAATCCTGAAACAATCTAGGTAAGTGTCTGACTTTCTGCCACAGTGCTCTGTTTGGAGTCTTCTTATTAGTATGCTAGTTCCCCTCTCGTTAATTACATCTAGTACGGCTTTTTCCAGTATTAGGTTCAGCTTCCCAGTAACAAAAGGAGAGGTGTCTGAGGTCTGCTTGCTGTCTGCGGTTGATTTGAGCAGTGGCGAGATATTCTACAAAATAATATTTAAAAAAAGAAAAAATATATTTTTTAATATATTTAAAAAATATATGTTTTTAGTTATATTTTTCATTAGTTTTACCAAAATAACTTGATTTAATTGCATTTAAAATAACATTTCCAAAGAAATAAATCCTTCGAATCTGCCTATTCAGTTCCTGTTTGAATGTGAAGGGTTAAATGAAAGAAGCTCGTCTCTGCGAGTTACTGTGAAACAGGAGCTGATTGGTGGTCCAGCTGTAAATTCACAGAGGGCCAGCTCTAGTAACTGAACGAGAGAGTAATGTCAAATGACAGTACAATTGACCAATCATATCTTCCCTCTAAATGGGTGGGTTTTATTATTGCGGACTTTATGACAAGTTCCGCCCGCTGTGAAGCTTTTCTTGTTTCCATAGGAACAACAACTTCCTGTCAACAGCGTAAACTCGCCTTCAAAATAAAAGCATGCTAAATTACACTTAAGACATACAACTGCAACGAAAGTAACAAACACAATGCAATATCCTTTTCAATTTCAAAGAACACAAATTGGGTTATTTACAGGTGTTGTTTAGTGTGGTAGGGGGTCGCTTTTATTGATGCGTTTTGCACCCCGGGCCGTTGTTCTGATATTCCGCTGAAGTATACGCTGTGACGTAATAACTCTTTTTTTTTTTTTTTCGAGGGAAGGGGTGGGGGTCAGAGGGCCTAGGTATAAAAGTCACGGCTCGCCACTGGATTTGAGATAGCCCAGGAGAAGCAGGTTAACCACACCTTTGTCTATTCTGCTCTCCTTACAGTTAACAATTAGCAAGCTCACGCATGAAACATGTGGGGGAGCACACTGACCGGCAGTTAAAAAGTTACATGACTCATGTTATCCACGGCCACTCAGCAACACTTTGCTCCTCTCTGTTGGGGTTAATATGTTTGGACTGTGATAAAGTTTAAGTGTTTTAGCATGATGTAATGACTGGAAATGTTGGATTGTGGAAAATGTGTTAATGTGAATACATGACATTTAGATTAAGGTGTTTTGTATCACCGGCGGCAACCTTTTATTATTTACCATACGTACTTTTACCCATTAAAATATCCTTGAAAATACAAATAGATTTTGTAAGTGTATTAAATAAGTAATCAAAATAATATATAAACATTTTAATACAAATATGACTAACATACATTTTTATCAGAAAGTGCTAAATATCTATCTATATAAGTAATTTAAATACGTATGCTTTGTTAGTTTTTCATTTTAATATGCTGAGCTCATAATCACATAATCTTCCATAATTCAAGAATTGAATGCATGCGAGGAATAGATCAGTGACAGTAGATTACATTTGATTTAAAGGTGGGGTAGGTAAGAATGGAGAAACCAGCTCGAGTGCGCTAGAATTTGAAAGTAACGACCGGATAAAATCTGCCCCTTCCTTCAGACTTCCTTACAGAGCCCCTCCTCCAACAAACACGAAGGCGCACATGACCAATGAGGGCACGAGATAAGTTTGTGCACGAGATGGAAGGCTGACAGGCAGGTAGGCCATCCAGTTATCTGACCCGGGCCGGCTCAGATGATTGGTCGTGCTTTTTACAGCGCCACGGCTTCCACAGATGAATTTTTTTATGTATTTATTGTCAAAGCATTTAATGTATTCATTGCTATCGGGATGTTAAGAGCATTCCATGGAATATAACAAAAAGTGTTTCTGAAGTGAATTACCTACCCCACCTTTAATAGGGAAAACCTATTCTCAGTTTGGCATTAGTGCACTCTCATATACTGCAAAAATGAAATGAAATATTCTTTCATGAGCAACTAAGACTCCAATTAATTTGGTCAAATGATTTTGTAAAGTTAAATCCTTACATTTTTTTTTTTTATTTAGCATGTGGATTAAACCTACAAAGCATCTCCCTTTTTTAGTTCATGACTCAGCAGGCAGGCTCTTGCTCTTGCCAATAATAACCAGGAGCGATTGGCCTGCTATGAACTCCGGGAAACAATTTCCATGTCTGCAACTTCATGAAAGGTCCTGTTCTTCCAACATCTTCCATAATCCAAACACATTTATGCCCCTCTACATTGCTTAAGCTAATTTCCTTTATGCTGACCTCATCATTTAACCATAGACTATGACTAATGTCCAGTTATTAAAAGTGGCAGCTCTGTCTGTGTGAAATGTACCTTGCAGAGAAGGATACTTAGTCCTATACTTAGTCCTTCATTAAGATATTACGTGTGTCCGTCAAAGACGAATGGAAACACTGCGGGGATTCTCCGTTGTCCTGTGTTTTGTTTGCCCTGCATTGGTGATAGCAGTAATTGGGTCTTTAATGTTTCCCCTCACAGAGGAGAGGCAACCTGAGCCTGTGCTTCATTTAATATTAACCCCTCTGACTGATACCCACTGACACTCCTTTAAGTGACTCTTACTTGTTGATGGCTGTCGCTGAGGGCCTCTATTCTCCTGGGTTCTTTAGAGATTGGACGGGAAGAAGAGACCTGTTAAAGGCGGCGCTGATGACAGCCCCAGTGGGTCGGCTCTAATTTGCCTACTCTACATTAGGATGACACTTTAGCAGATAAACATCACACACACACACACACACACACACACACACACACACACACACACACACACACACACAGATGGCTGCTCAATTCATCACCGACTTGATTGAGCTGATGTCAGGATCAGCAACATTTCCACACCTGCCAGCAGTATAGCACATTAACATAGCACATGTTTGCATGCAGACACAGGCATGCATCTACCAAAACATACAAACACAGATGTGCACATGTGTTTGAATTGCTCAATACAATGAAGGGGAATACACAAACATATTAGCTCATAGAGGATTTTATAAATGCTCTCATCAACACTCCATCTGGCTGCTTCAGAACATCTGTCCTATCAACAGGTAGCGTTATGGGATAACAGATCTATAGGGAGACATTAGACACAAATGATGCACAATACACACATACGCATCATTGCAAATCCATCATTTGTAACAGATGGATTTGACTGATTTGTTTTGTTAATGAAAGCTACATCACAATTATGTAAGAGGCTTTTTCAATAATTTGTGCTATACTTACTTAATGCTAAAAAAAGTATCTGAACCTAAACTGATTACATTTTTTCAAATGTGAATTACATTACTTTAATGCAGTGTGAACGGCAGTTTTTTTATTTTCCTATTTTACTAAATAAATAATTCATGGCATAAAACTGCACAAAAAAAGAAGACATTTAAGTAGTTACAGTTTCAGACTTATTGAGGGGTTGGTGGGAAGCGATCTCTCTCATCTTGATGTTGGAAAGCAAATTATTATTAATTGTAACACTTTTAACTAAATGTACATATGATATATCAAATGTCATGCTTCTCCAGTCCATGACTAGACCGGCAGAAACCCAAACATCCCATCACATATTCCATGCTTATGGCGACAGAGCTTGTCAGAGTGCGTAGAAATCCCTTGGTCTCGGGACAGCATATGATAAGAGTGCCCGAAAAGAGTGTTATGCAATAGGATGCAAACTCAACAGCACACAGACAACCTGAGGCAATGATCCCATTCACGCTGCCATTCCCTCAGAGTCTTTTACATAACCAAAGGGAATGAACATTTACATGTCTGTCCTCGCGATGCCTAATGGCCTTTACACTCAGACTGACAGCAGGCTACAACAGTGACTTGGTTTCTTATAGCGAGTTACGTGGCAGAACGAGTCAATTCACTTGAGACAGAATAATAGTATCAAATCAAAAATGTAATATGTAGTTGTTGTATTTAAAATGTCCTAAAGGTCATTTCTACTATATTATACAATGAGCAGTATGCATTGGAGAAAGAATTGCACCTGTTTATCCTCATGAAAATGCTTCAGGCCAGATGTTGTCTCCAATACTTGGTTCTTTTGTGTATTTTTATATCTGGGCAGATTATTGAAATGGCTATAGTGAATCCCCGCATCTATGTGGACAGGGCAGAAAGGAAACCCTTGTTGGATATCTGCTTACAAGAGATTACTGACTGAATGAACTGTATGTAAATCCTTTGCTCAGTAGTTACGTACGCTGAAAATATTTTGTAATGGTATTTTATTCTTCATTAGAAAACTTCTCAAAAATATACAAACTATACAAACCCTAACAAAAACAATTATAACATGATGATATCAAAGGGATACCGGGGATCATTTATTTAAATGCGTGTAAATGTAAAGAAAAAATCAATTTGCCGTAGGTCTTTCCTTCTTTTGTACTTTATGGAGTAAGTAGCTGCGCGAAAAGCGACTGCTAACAAAAAAAAAAGGAAGATGGACTTCTATATATATATGCTAACGTGATCCTTAGCATTTCAAAGTAGATTTCTATTATAAGATACATCGTGCACAATGTACAATTAAGACGCTTACTGAGTATTTTCCAATATCAAGGTAAAGAAATAACATTTTTTTAGACAAAACACTAGGTGTTTGTATCGACTCAAATGCATCCTGCTAATTCCCAGGTTATTAACAATGTAAATAATAATCAAATAAACATAAATTGTGCACTTGTGCCAACAAGTCGAAAAATTCGTAACGCATTATGAATGTACATAATATTTACAGACCTAACTATGTACATATATTTTTCCATTAAAACAAACTACATATTTTTAAACTCTCTGACCTTTTAATAAACCACCAGCAGGTCATTTTTGAACTTGATATAGCCGACCCTAGAGCCGTGAAGTTATGCCACCTTAGCATCACAGTCTAACAGTCTCTTAAATACTTCGGATGGTTTGTAAATGAACAGCTGCATTTACCAGAGAAGCTAAGGGTATTAGCATCTGGCGTTACATGCTGCTGATGCTGAATCTGACACAGCTGGTGGAGGGAGTGACACTGCTTTGAAACCCCGTCCAACTAGTTACCTGCAAGGAGAATGAGGTCTCTTTTTCCAAGTACTATGTGGACAAGATGATGCTAAGTCAGGAAGGAATATCCCTATTTATGACCGGTGGCTGATGTGGTGTAATCCATCCTAAGCTCTTCCATTGGACGGGATGGGGGGGGGGGGGGTTCAGTAAAGAGGGTTGTGGAGAGCTGCTCTGTCTCACTTTATGTGTGCTTTTTTAATTCACAAGCTGTTTTTATTCATGCTTTGTTAAGAAGCATTCTCAGAATACTGAGGGGTTTTAGCCCTAAAACAAATAAGTACAAATGAATGAAGCCAGCCAACTATTTAAAATGAACTTTTTATAAACTTTTGACACATAAATATACAATTTAACAGAACAGATTTGATATATGACAGTGTCTAAAACACAAATCCCAACAAAAATATAGGGTTTCATATTGTGAATAAATTGGTTTTACATTTCTAAT